>OU015554.1:2134532-2334532 GCA_907165065.1 Caprimulgus europaeus | reverse complement strand
TAAAAATATAATAAAACCAGATAAAATTTGCAGAAATCCCTTCCCCCCCCCAACCTCCTGACACCCCCGATGGGAAAAATCAGTTTATTTCTTGGAATTATTTATTTTTCCACTGCCCCTAAGCGGGGGGAAGCCCCATCCTCTTCCTCAGAGGAAGAGCCAGGGATCAAGAAAGTGTAATGGGGGCAGCAAAATCCTGGGAAAAAGGTAAAATCAGGAGAAAAATCAGGAGAAACTATAGAAATTCTAATTAAAAATAGAAAAAACTCACTTTTTTGGGGGGGGAGGGTGGAGTTAAATGTTCCTTTGGTGGCTGGGAGCGCTCCCACCTCCCCCCTCTGCTACATCCCAGTTTAACCATTACGCGACCGCGGAAATTACGCGATTAAAGAGCAAAGAGAGGGGGGGTGGGGGGTGGATAAAGTTAATTAAGACACAGGAGGAAAAAGTGAATAATTTCCACCGCAGCTTTTAATTCCCCCCGCGGAACCGGGCTGGTTTATTTATTCACCGGAGTTTGGCCCATGAGCAGCTCCCCCCCGCCCCCAAAAAAAGGGGAAATCCTGGAAAAAAAAGGGGAGGAATCCTGAAATAAAAGGGGGGAAATTCTGAAAAAAAAAGAGAGGGAAATTCTGAAAAAAAAAGGAGGGAAATCTTGAAAAAAAAGGGGGGAGGAATTCTGAAAAAAAAAGGGGGGGAAATTCTGAAAAAAAAAAAGGGGGGGGAAATCCTGGAAAAAAGAAGGGGGGAAATATTGGGAAAAAAAAGGGGGGGAAATCCTGAAAAAAAAAAAGGGGGGGGAAATTCTGAAAACAAAAGGGGGAAATTCTGAAAAAAAAAGTGGGGGGAATCCTGAAAAAAAAAGGGGGGGAAATCCTGAAAAAAAAAAAAAGGGAAATCTTGAAGAAATAAAAAGGGGGAGAAATCCTCAAAAAAGGGGGAAATCCTGGAAAAAAGGGGGGGAAAATCCTCAAAAAAGGGGGGAAATCCTCAAAAAAGGGGGAAATCCTGAAAAAAGGGGGAAATCCTGAAAAAAAAAAAGGGCGGGGGGGGAAATCCTGGAAAAAAAAGGGGGGAAATCTTGAAAAAAAAAAAGGGGGAAAAACTCAAAAAAAGGGGGGAAATTCTGAGAAAAAAAAGGGGGGGGAATTCTGAAAAAAAAGGGGGAAACCTGAAAAAAAAAAGGGGGGGAAATATTGAAAAAAAAAAAGGGGTGAAATCCTGAAAAAAAAGGGGGGAATCCTGAAAAAAAAAGAGGGAAATTCTGAAAAAAAAGGGGAAAATCCTGAAAAAAAAGGGGGAAATCCTGAAAAAAAAGGGGGAAATCCTCCAAAAACAACCACCAAAATGGTTCTTTTCACCCCCACCAAAAAAGAGAGAAGAATATGTTTGCGTGAGCAAATACTTAAATAAACATGAAAAAATGATATTTAAAAATTAATAACAGCGTCCTCTCTGGGGGGGGGGGAGGGGGAGTGGTTATTTGGGGAGGAAATCCGAGTTTTTCACTGTTTAAAAAAAATAATAAATTAAAAATAAAATAAATAAATGTTTAACTTGGGACTTTGCCCATCGAAATGAATCACAGCGACAGATTAGGAAGTAGATAAAAATATCTTTAATGATAGATGAGAGCACAATAAATAAAAGTTGCACGTTGGAGGTGCTGTCAGGTCTGGGAGGGGGTGGGGGGGAACCAGGAATTCCCTCGTTTAACCCCTGGTTGGGATTTTAATTCCAATTAACACCCGAGAGAAAGTTTCACCTTAATGAGGGGGGGGATGAAGGAAATTGTTGGAGCCGTAAAAAGTAACAATTAATAAAAAGAAGTCAAGCCCCCACCCGACAGGAGAGCCCCGGGGCAGGAAGAAAAGTGAAATAATAATAATAATAATAATAATAATAATAATAATAATAATAATAATAATAATAATAATAATAATAATAATAATAATAATAATAATAATAATAATAATAATAATAATAATAATAATAATAATAATAATTTTATTTATACTGCTTAAAAAAACTTCAATTAAAAAGTTCTGGTGAAACTGAGGTTCCTCCACTGTGGGGTCTCCCCAGAGCGTCCCTGGAACTGTGATTTTCCTTTTATTTTTTTCTTTATTTTTTTCTTTATTTTTTCTCTTTCTTTTTCCTTTTTTTCATTTTCTCTCCCCCCAATTTTTTCCCTTCCCCCTTTTTACTTTTTTGCTTTCTTTTTCCTTTTTTTCCTACCCCCCCCTTTTTTCCTCTTATTTCCTTTTTGCTCACTTCCCCCCTCTTTTCTTCCCTTTTTCCTCCTTTCCCCCCTTTTTCCTCTTTTCCCCCCTTTTCCCTTTTTTCCTTTCTTTCTCATTTTTCTTCCCCCCCTTTTTTCCTTTTTTCTTTTTTCCCCTTCCCTCCTTTATTCTTTTTCTTTTTTCCCCTCTATTTTTCTTTCCCCCCCTATTTTTCCTTTTCCTCCTCTATTTTTCCTTTTTCCCCCCATTTTTCTTTTCCCCCCCTATTTTTCTTTTTCCCCCCTATTTTTCTTCCCTCCCCTATTTTTTTCCCCCTATATTTTTCTTTTTTCCCCCTTATTTTTCCTTTTCCCCCTATTTTTCTTTTCCCCCCATTTTTCTTTTTCCCCCTATTTTTCCTCCCCCCCCTATTTTTCTTTTCCCCCCTATTTTTCTTTTCCCCCCATTTTTCTTTTTCCCCCAATTTTTCTTCCCCCCCTATTTTTCCTTTTCCCCCCCTATTTTTCCTTTTCCCCCCCTATTTTTCCTTTTTCCCCCCTATTTTTCCTTTTCCCCCTATTTTTCCTTTTCTCCCTATTTTTCTTTCCCCCCCCTATTTTTCTTTCCCCCCCTATTTTTCTTTTTTCCCCCCTATTTCCCCCCCCCATTTTTCCCCCTTATTTTTATTTTTTCTCCTTTTTTTTCTTTTTTCCCCTCTTTTTTTTTTCCTTCCCCCAATTTTCCCCCCTTTTCCCCCCTCTTTCCACCAGGCCGTACAGAAATCTCATTTTCCCAGCCTGCTGCTGGCAGTTGCGGGGGGGGGGGGGGTGTCACAATTCCTCCCAGGCTCTGAATAAAAAAAAAACTTCCTCACTTTTATTTTTTTTCCCTTTTTTTATTGCCAGTTAAACGCTCCATAAAATCACTTTGCAACTCTCCTAAAAGCGGAGTCCTCAGAGGAGCTGGGGAAGGAGAAGAGCGGAAAAATCATAATAAATGTATTTAAAAAAATTAAATAAAGAGTGAGCAGCGAAAGGAACCGGTAAAAAATTATCAGGAAAAATTCGAAATAAATCAGAATATAAAAAGTAGGGGGAAAAAAAACCCCACCCCCACCTCAGAAGTTTATTAGAGCCCCCGGGGGGGAGGTTTTATAGCCCAATAATCCCATTAAAGAGAAAGATCCGAGCGGGGGGGACAATGCATCAGCCAGGGGGGGGTCACAGCGATGGGTGCCTGGGGGGGGATCCTGATTTTCATCCCCACGCCTCCCAAAATCTCAAGGGTTCTTTTTTGCTCTGCTTTGGGTTAAGGATTTTAAAATTTATTTTCAAAATTTTTAAAAAAATATTTTGAATTTTAAAACTTATTTTCATTTTTTTTTAATTACTTGGAATTTAAAAACTTATTTTCTTTTTTTTTTAATTACTTGAAATTTAAAAACTTATTTTCTTTTTTTTTTTTTTGGAACTGTTTTAAATGTTAAAACTTCTTTTAATGTTCAGATTTATTTCGAATGTTAAAACTTCTTTGAATGTTTTGAATCCTTTAAAATTTTAGAACCTCTTTTGATTTTAAAAATTATTTTAAATTAAAAAAAAATTATGTGGAACTCTTAATTTTTTAAAAGAAATTAAAATTATTTTAATCTTTAACACAACGCTTTACAGTATTTTAACGTTTTTAATTGTTTTAATTTTTAAAAGTTATTTTCATTTTTAAAACATTTTCATTTAAAAAACACTTTTAAAACAGAAACCCGTTTTTAAGAATCACTTTAAATTTAAAATAACATTCTTTTGCGAATCATTTTACACTTAAAACCGCTTTTATTTTAAATTGAACACATTTATTTGTGAGAATAATTTCAATTTTAACCACGCTTTTAATTTTAAAATTATTTTAATTTTAAAAAAATAATTTTTAATTTTTAAATTTTTATTTTAACATATTATTTATTTAAAAATAAATTTTTTTCTCTTCTTTTTGACCTGTTTTCCTGGAACAAAGGTTACTTACATGGCCGGGAGCACTCCTGGACCGGGCGGGCTGCAGAGCATCTCCGAAAGCCAAGAAGGACGCGAAGTTTGGCCGCCACTTCACCCTTCTCTCCCCTTTTTCTCCCACCTTATTTCACCCTGGGAACAATACCAGAGCACGCACCGACCCCCCCGCAACCCCCCACCCCGCGACCCCCCTACCCCACCTCATCCTGAAAACCCACAAAGCGCCGGAGCCCCCGCTCCGCGGCCGCAGACACAGAAGGTACAAGGGGGGGTGGGGGGGTCAGGGGGTCGGGGTCAGCTGCTGCCAGAGAAAAAGGTGCCCTTTCCGTGAACCCGCTGCGTTTTTTTTTACCCTTTTTGCTTTTTTTTTTCCTTTTTTTCCCTTTTTTTTTGGCCTTTTTTTGGACCTTTTTCCCCCAACTTCCCTCAAGTTTTCTCCTTTTCAGTTTCTCTCCACGGAGGCGTCAAGAGAGGAAAAAGGGGAGCGGGGTTCGGGCTGCTTTACCCGAAAAAAGAGAATTTTTTTTATTTCCCTCTTTTTTTTTTCCCTTCCCCCCCTTTTTTCCTCCTTTTCCCCCTCTTTTTTCCCCCTTTTCTCCTCTTTTTTCCCCTTTTTCGCCCATTTTCCCCTCTTTTTTCCCCTTTTTCTCCTCTTTTGCCTTCTTTTCTCCCCTTCCCCCTTTTCCCCTTTTTCCTCCCTTTTCCCCTTTTTCCTCCCTTTTCCCCTTTTTCCTCCCTTTTCCCCCTTTTCCTCCCTTTCCCCCTTTCTCCCCCTTGCACCCCTTTCCCCCTTTTTCATCCTTTTTCCCCTTCTTTCCCTTTTTTCCCTGTTTCATTTTTCCCATTTTCCCTTTTTCATTTTATTCCCTTTTTCCCTTTTTCATTTTATTCCCTTCCCCCCCTTTATTCCCTTTCCCCCCCTATTTCCTTTTTCCCCTTTTATTTCCCTTTTCCTCTTTTCCTTTTTCATTTCCCCCCTTTATTTCCCTTTCCCCCTCTTTATTACCCCTTTATTTCCCTTTTCCCCCCCTCTTTTTTACCTTTATTTCCCTTTTCCCCCCTCTTTTTTTCCCCTTTCTCCCCCCTCTCTCGTCCCCGGGATATCTCCTGCATTCCTACACCCCCCCCACCCCCCGCTGCACCCCCAGTTGTGTCACGGACAGTGCTGGGTTGAGGGGAGGGGGGTGCTGGGGAAGGACCCCCACCCTGTACCCCCCCTTTCCCCTCTCAGTGACCCCAGCACCCAAAGGACCTGCCACCCCCAGCAGCACCCCCCATCATGGGACACACCCAGCCTGGTGAGGGGGGTACAGAACCCCCCCCCCACCCCTCAACAACTAAAAACCTCCAACCCACACCCCCAAATTCCAACATTTCCCCCCCAAAAAAGGGAGGAACCCAACTTGGAGCGAAGCTTCTTCCTCCCCACCCTCCTCCTCCTCCTCCTGGTCCAGCCCAGCCTGCGGCAGTGGAAGCGCCCAGCTCTGACCCCCACCCCGCAGAGATTTTGGGGTGCTGCCCTGCCTCAGCTCTGGGGTATTGGGGTGTTCTGGGGGAGCACCCCCTTCCCCCACAGATTTTCTGCTTTTTCCTGCAGATTTTCTGCTTTTTTTCCTGAAAATATTCCACTTTGCCTGCGGATTTTCTGCTTTTTCCTACAAATATTCTGCTTTTTCCTGCAAATATTCTGCTTTTTCCTACAAATATTCTGCTTTTTCCTGCAAATATTCCACTTTGCCTGCGGATATTCTGCTTTTTCCTGCAAATATTCTCCTTTTTCCTGCAAATATTCTCCTTTTTCCTGCAAATATTCTGCTTTTTCCTACAAATATTCTGCTTTTTCCTGCAAATATTCTGCTTTTTCCTGCAAATATCCTGCTTTTTCCTGCAAATATTCTGCTTTTTCCTACAAATATTCTGCTTTTTCCTGCAAATATTCTGCTTTTTCCCCCCGATTTCCTACTTTTTCCCGCATTAAACCCCCTTTTCTCCCCACCCTACTGCATTTCCCCCCCCTATTTCCCCCCTTTCTCCTTTAATTTCTCCCCTATATAAGAAAATATTCAAAATATCCCAAACCTCACGGGATGGGTTGAGCTTTGGGTGTTATTTACTGATTTCCTTTTAATTTAATTAATTTATTTATTTTTAATGGCTGGGTTTTATTTGGTTTCTCCACTCCAACTGGGATTTTCCTTGGAAAAAAAAAAATCCCAACTGGATCCCAACACCTTTTCCTGCTCTGGGAAGGAAATAATTAAATAGGAGTGAGGGTTATGTGACCTGTCGATATATTTTATATATCCAGCCTTGTCCTGATATTAATTTAAAAGAAAATAATAATAATAATAATTTAAAAGCTGATGAATTTTACAATTAAACTCCCCGGGATAAATTTTAACACCCCCACCCCCCATCACAAAAGGGGTTGAGACGTTGATTTGTTTCATAGCAGCTTAAATCAGTGTTGGAGAGAGGGAAAATAATAGGAATAAATAGAATAAAATCTAATTAAAGATGTTTCAAAGCTTCCTCTCCCGTAACTCCGGGTCCCAGGGTTTGGGGGGGGGAAAGGGGGGGCATTTAGAGCCGCCTCCCTCTCCCCCCCGCGCCCCCCAACATTTTTAAGCAGCAAAACTTCCCAAAACCAAGCCCTAAAAAAAAGAAGGGGGAGGGGGGGGGCTCAGTCCAGCCCCTCCCCCCCCCATTAATTGCACCCCCGTCCCTGCCAGGGGGGGCACAGAGACCCTGAATGGGGGAGGGGGGGTGATGGGACACCCCTATTTTTTTCAGTTTTCTCCTTAAAATCCTCCCCACTGCTGTTAATTTACAGGCTGCCTCCAAAGGTCAGGAGCAATGAATTACAGTGATTAGCACGATTATTGCTGCTATTATTATTATTATTATTATTATTATTATTATTATTATTATTATTATTATTATTATTATTATTATTATTATTATTATTATTATTATTATTATTATTATTATTATTATTATTATTATTATTATTATTATTATTTAAACAGCTTTTTCATTGCCTGGCCAAAAAAAAAAAGATTTAATCTGACCTCTGAGGTTGAACAAGTCAAGAGGAGCACGTCACGACAGTGAGATAAAAATAATAATAATTATTATTATTAATAATAATAATAATAATAATAATAATAATAATAATAATAATAATAATAATAATAATAATAATAATAATAATAATAGTAATAATAATAAACCACACAAACACACAAAAACCAATAAAGAAAACCACAATAAAAAGTTCCAAGCAAGGAGAGGAGCCAAAACCAGACAATTTTCAGCGAGATAGAAAGAAAATTAAAAGCAGCTTGACTGGAAGCTCACCCCAAATCCCCAGCACTTGCCTGAAAAACCCCAAATATCTTTAATTTTTCCCTTTTTATTTGCAGGCTGGGAGGGGTCTCAGCGATGGGAAGTCACTGGTTGAGTCGTGATGTCATGAAAAAAAAATTAATAAAATAAATAAATCAAATATCCCAAGTCGAGAGTTATCTTTTAGGTTTGTTTAAACTTCACTTCAGCTGTAACTGGTGCCCAAGGGATCCATTCCACATCGTCCCAGCTTTTTATTACCCTGATTATGATTATTTTGGGGAGGATTTGAGGGTAGATGTGAGGATTTAAAAAAAAAAAATAAATAAAATAAAAAAGAAAAAAAAAGAAAATGAAAAAAAAAAGAAAAGTCAGCAGACAATAAAAGTAAAACTAATTCACACTGACTGGTTTATTGAACACTGGGACTTTCACAGACACACTAAAACTCTTTTATTGCAAGTTTACAATGATCATGGAAAAAAAAAATCAGTCCGAAAAACACAAATAACCACGACAAAAAAACCCCAACCCTTAACTACCCCCTTTTAAACCTTTCTTCTGCTTTGATTTCTTTAAAATGTCACTTTTTTTTCCCCCCTTTCCCTCTCTCTCCCCTTTTTCTTCTCAATTTCTCAGCGGAGGGAGAACATCCTCCACCCTTTTTTTTGTTTGTTTGGTTTTTTTGCCTTTTAAAATTATTTTTTCCCTCTCTAAATCTCTCTTTTTTATTTATTTTAAGCTCCCCCCCCCTCACATTTATACAAAAGAACTTCATCCTCCCCCCATTGTGCACTCGTAGAGGGGAGGGGGGGAAAAAAAAACCCACCCCACAATTTACATTCGCCTCTTGGGGTTTTTTTTTGTTGTTCGTTTGTTTCTTTTGCCGTCAAAATTTCACCGTTTCTTGCTTAAATTCACCCAATAAAACATTTACTTTTTCCTCCCCTGCCCTGGTGCCCTTTTCCCTCCCCATCCCCCCCACTCCTTCAGCTTTAAAAAATAAATAAAACCCTGATTTGGTGTAAAAAAAAAAAGAATAAAAGAAAGAAATCTCTGCAGGTTCAGACACCTGGCCTCATGCTACCTGACATGCACCTAAAACCCGAGGTTTGGGGGGAGACCCGATGGTTTTTATACTCACAGGAGAAAAAATAATAATAATAATAATAATTAGAATAATTAGAATAATTAGAATAATTAGAATAATAAAACTACAAGAGGAAAGGGGAAGAAAAGAACCAAAATATATATATATTTATATATATTAGATTCTATAAATAATCCAGAGTCATTTGTCTGCGGGTCTAGGGTGGGTGGGTGGTTGGAGAGAGGGTGGGGGGGGAGGCGGGGAAGGAATGGAAGAAGAAGAGGGGGAGATGTTTATAACCTGGTGATATCCTCCGTACGCGAATCCTGCGCGGATGCGGAGGGCAGCTCCTCACCCGCGGCTGCATTCACCGGAGCGGTAGGAGCGGTAGATACGGTGGCAGATGTTGCCGTTGCTGCCCGGACTTTGGTATTTGGCAGCCTGTGGTCTTTTTTCCATTTCATCCTCCTGTTTTGAAACCAGATTTTGATCTGTCGCTCGGAGAGGCAAAGGGAGTGCGCGATCTCGATGCGGCGCCGTCGGGTCAGGTACCTGTTATAGTGAAATTCTTTCTCCAACTCCAAAACTTGTTGTCTGGTGTAAGCTGTCCTGGATCTCTTGGGTTCTCCTCCATTGTAATTGGGATTCACTGGAAAAGGAGGGGAAAGGAAAAAAAAAAAAACAACCAACCAAACAAACCAAAAAACCAAACAAAACCAACACAAAAAAAAAGGGGAGAAAAAAAAAAGCCAAATCCACACAAAAAAAAAGGGGAAAAAAAAAAGCACAACGGAAAGGCAAATAGATAAAAAAAAAATAGGGGAAAAAATAAAAGGAAACAAACAAACAAAAGAAAGCGCAAGGGGAAAAAAAAAAAAGAAAGTAAAGGAGAAAAAAAAAGAAAGTAAAGGAGAAAAAAAAGAAAGTAAAGGAGAAAAAAAAAGAAAGTAAAGGAGAAAAAAATAAACAAATAAAAAAAACACACAAGGAAAATCAGCGTGGATGGAGAGAGGGTTGGGAGAGGAGACTGGAAGAATCGGGTTTAACGTGGTGGGGGGGGTGGGGGTCGGGAAGCAGGAGGGGGGGAGAGAAAAAAAGTAATAGGCTAAATAGGTAATAAAGAACTTTGGGCAGCTCAAGAGTTTCTATTCTAATAGGAAAGGGGTTTCCCTGGCTCCAAAAGTGTGAATTATTTATGCGCAGCCCTTACAAAGCTCGCCCAGTTTCACACATCCATAACAGAGCGGAGCCACATGGCTCGGGCTGCCCACAGTAGCTCGGCTATAAAATTTATGGTGGGTGTAATTACCCATTCGGAGTCGTAAATCCAGTTCAATTGTGCTAACCCAAAGACTCTCATGGAAGGGAAGGAAATAAAATTTTTTTTTAAAAGAAAAAAAAAAAAAGGAGAGAGGGAGGAGGGGGGAAAAAGAGAGAGGGGGGAAAAAGAGAGGGGGGAAAAAAGGGAGAGGGGGAAAAAAAGAGGAGGAGAGGGAAAGGATGGTGTGAAAATAAGAGAGCAGAGAGACAGAAGAGGAAAATAAAAGTTGCATACCAGTACTGACGTGGATTTTTTTCATCCAGGGATAGACTATGGGTTGTTTGGAAGCTGTGCTGGTGGGATGCTCGGGATTTGGCTGGTTGCAAGCTGGAGGGACTGGGGAAGGAGTAGTGGAGGTGGTGGTGGTGGTAAGAGCAGCCTGTTCACAGAGCTGCTGGTTTTTCTCTGGGATATGATGATGATGATGGTGGTGGTGGTCTCCGTGTCCCCTTTGGAGCGTGGTCGGGTTGCCGGGAGCTTGGAGACCCCCGCAGCTGTAGGGGCGGTCGGGGAAGGAGGGTCGTGGTACTGGGTACAGCTCTTGATGGTGGTGCTGGTAGCTGGACTCCCTTGTCCGGTTATAATATTCCGGACTATGATCTGGGATATAATTATTTTGCGAATATTCCTCGCATGGAGGAAATTTCGGATCGATGTAGTTAGAGTCCATCAAATAAGAGCTCATGATCATTAATTTCTGGAGTGGAAAATAATTTTTCTCGCTTTGTCGTTTTTCTGCTCCATAAAGCCCTCCTACAAGCTGGCGACCCCGTAAAGTTACTTTCACCATGTGACATCCGCGGCCAATCACACCCGTCAGCCCAGTCCCCGGATAAGGAACCCAAAGCTTCCATAAAATGACCCAAAATGTTAAGGGGGGGGTTAGGGAGGGTGGGGTGGTGATGAGGATGGTGGGGGGAAGGAGTAGGAGTGGGTGCGCAAGGAGATGCGTTGCGCGGACAGGAGGTGGCTGCTGGGGTTTGTCCCCACCCCTGAGGGTGATGGAGAAGGGAGGAGGTGGGGGGGACACACACACAAAATGGAGGGACCATCCCCCTCCTCCTTTGGGGGGTGGGTGAGAGGGGGGGGGTGAGGATGAGTGTGAGTGGGGTGGGGGGTGGCATTGGGTGTCCCCCCGCAAGCTGAGCTGGGAGTAGTAAACCACCCCCCCACCCCCAGCTCTTGGTGTGGATGTGAGTGTGTGAGTGTGTGAGTGTGAGTGTGAGTGTGAGTGTGTGAGTGTGAGTGTGTGAGTGACCCCCCCGGGTCGCAATGACACACACCCCACCCCCCCTAAATCTACCCCCCGGCAGACCGCCCCTCCCAAGGCAGAAGAGGGGACAGGGCAGGTTGGGGACACCAGTGAGGGGTTTGTCCCCACGCCCCCCCTTGTCAGTGTGACCGTGAGTGTGTCTGAGTGTGAGTGAGTGTGACCCCCCCCCAGGCTGCAATGACCCTTCAGACCCCCCCCTCCAACTCAGACCCCCACCCCATCTCTACCCCCCGCTCTTAAGGCAGAGGAGGGGACAGGACAGGCTGGGGACATCTCCGGGGGCTTTGTCCCCACGCCCCCCCGTGTGAGTGTGTGAGTGTGGGTGTGTGTGAGTGTGTGATCCCCCCCGGGCTGCAATGACCCTTCAGACTCCCCCCCCCCCCCCAAATCTACCCCCTAGCAGACCCCCCTCTCAAGGCAGAGGAGGGGACAGGGCAGGTTGGGGACACCAGTGAGGGGTTTGTCCCCACGCCCCCCCCGTGTCAGTGTGTGAGTGTGACCCCCCACTTTGGCTCCCCAAAATGCCCCCTCTTTCCTCACCCCCAGCCTTAAGGGTTTGGGGGTGGGTGTTTTTGGGGGGGGAGGAGGGAGCAGCACCCTGGTTTTACCTGGGCCCTGGGTGCTGCAGGTAAAGCATCCACGGGGGTTCCACGTTCACGCGTGGGCAGCGCCCACTTGGCCCTGACTTTAAGCATTGACCTCCCATCGCTCAAGTTCTGGTATATGTATAAAAATATATATATTTAAATATATATATATATAAAAAATAGATTTCTAAAATATATATTAAAATATATATATAAATATATAAATAAATATTTTAAAATATATCTGAAAATTTATCTATTTAAATATAGATTTTAAAATAGATATTAAAATATATCGATAAACACGTGTATGTTTATATATGTGTGTGTATATATACGTTTAACATATATATTAAATATATATTAAAATATAGATTTTTTTAAAAAAATATATAAAAATATACATTATTTTGGGGGCAAAACCGGAGGAATCCGTTAAAAATGATGCCCCCCCCACCCTCCCCAGCGCAGATCAGGGAGCTACCCAGAGATCTCAATATTTTAGGAAGATTTTAACACCTTTAATTAAACCTTTTAATTTTTTTTTTTAACTGGATAATCTCTTTTTTTTTACCCTAAAGAGAGGGGCAGAGGAGGTTGGTGGAGGGGGGGGGGATGGGGTGTTCCCTCCTCGTGCTTGATAACAATTATAGCTGGAAATCATCGCTCGCGGGGCATTGCCATATTTTACTTGATAACAATAAAAGTGACACATAAAGTTAACTGTTTATGTTTTATTTATTAGACTCCGTGTGCCAGCGGTGGCGGAGGCTTTGGGCTGCTTGTTCCAGCTTTTTATGGGGTTGTAAAACGCCATAAATCAGTCCCGGGAATGGTCGGGGCTCTTTGTGCTCCTGCCTGAGAGTTGCGGCTGCGGCGGCGGCTGCTGCTGCCGGAGAGGAAAAGTCATCGTGGGATTTTTTTGGGGGGTTGTTTTTTGTTGGTTTTGTTTTTTTTATTGGGATTATTATCACCCCCGCGTCCGCGCGCACGCCCCTCTCTGCTGCTCAGCGCCGTGATCTTGCTTTTCACCCTTTATTCTTCTTTATTCTTCTTTATTCTTTACATTATTTTCATTATTTTTATTTTAATTATTGATATTCTTTTACTTTTATTAGTTTTATTATCCTTATTAGTTTTATTATCCTTATTATTTTTATTATCCTTATTATTTTTATTATTTTAAAATTATTTTATTATTTTTATTCTGATATTAACTTTTTCCTTTTAATTTTATACATTTCTTTTTCTTATTATTATTATTATTTTATTATTTCTCTATTTCTATTATTTTTACCTTTAATTTTTTATTCATTTATTTATTATTAATATTATTTTATTTTTATGGTTTTCGTTCTTTTCTTCCTTTAGTTTTTGATTATTTCTTTATTATTTTTATTATTTTTTATTATTTTCACCTTTTATTATTTTTATTTATATTATTATTATTAATAATAATAATACTTTATTATTATTAATAATAATATTTTTATTAATAATAATTTTCAATTATTTTTATTCTTTCACTTTTATTTACTTATCTCTCATCATTTTCATCATTATTCTCTCAGTTCCCATCATTTTCTCCTTTTTATCTTTAACCATTTTTACTCTTTCCGTAGCACTTTATGACTTATCTTTTAATTATTTATTAATTCCCTCCTTATTATTTTATCCTTTTTTTTCCCCCCTATTTATTTCCCTCATTTTTCTCTTTATTTTTCCTCTTCCCAAACCTCCCCAAAACCCCAAACCCCCCAACTTTCCCACTGGAACTAAACCTCTTTAATTATTAATTAATTAATTAATTAATTAATTTCCCCCAAACCAATGACATCAGCAGGGTCGGGAGGTTTAATTAGGAGGTGCTAATTAAGGGGAAGCCCGACTCCCCAAGGCTCTGGCATCGCCCATATATCCCCCTAGAGACGAATTTGTGGTTGGGAGACGCTGACACAAACTCGAACCTACAGGGTACATATAGGCGACGGGGGGGGGCACCTATAGGTGACGAGGGGGCACCTATAGACGATGGGGAGGGGGGCACCTATAGGTGACGAGGGGGCACCTATAGACGATGGGGAGGGGGGCACCTATAGGTGACGAGGGGGCACCTAAAGACGATGGGGAGGGCACCTATAGGTGACGAGGGGGCACCTATAGACGATGGGGAGGGGGGCACCTATAGGTGATGGGGGGGGACACCTATAGACGATGGGGAGGGCACCTATAGGCGAATGGAGGGGGGGGGACTTATAGGTGAATGGAGGGGAGCACCTATAGGGGACATGGGGGTCACCTGTAGGCGACTGGGGGCACCTATAGGTGAACTGAGGAGGCACCTAGAGGTGAATGGAGGGGGGCACCTATAGGAATGGAGGGGAAGCACCTATAGGGGACATGGGGGTCACCTATAGGCGACGGGGGGCACCTATAGGTGAATGGAAGGGGGCACCTATAGGAATGGGGAGGAAGCACCTATAGGGGACATGGAGGGCACCTATAGGTGATTGGGGGGAGCACCTATAGAGATGGAGGGGAGGCACCTATAGGGGACATGGGGGGCATCTATAGGCGATGGGGAGGGCACCCATGGGGAGGGGGCACCTATAGGCGATGGGGAGGGCACCTATAGGGATGGAGGGGGGGCACCTATAGGAGACGAGGGGGTACCTGTAGGTGAATGGGAGGGGCACCTATAGGTGACGGAGGGGGGGACCTATAGACCATGGGGAGGGCACCTATAGGGGACATAGGGGTCACCTATAGGTGAATGGGTTGGGGGCACCTATAGGCGATGGGAAGGGCACCTATAGGCGAATGGGGGGGCACCTATAGGCGGCGGGAGGGGCAGGGACACCCATTCTGCAGCTTTTTGGGTGCTGGGTTGTGGGAAAAATCCGATTTTGGGGTCATTTTGGGCGTTATTAGAGGGTGATTCGCAGCCCTCGGTTAATCGCTGCTCCTGCTCCACCTGGAAACCCCCAAATCCCACAGATTCCACCTGGAAAATCCTGAGGTTTGGGGTTTTTTTTCCCCCTATTTCCATATAAGGGCAAATCCTAAAATTTTGAGGATGGGAACTGTGAAGTTATAGGGGAAAAAATAAATTAATAATTAAATAAATTGATTTAAACCCATCCAATAAATCCCTTTTTTTTTTCCAGCTCGACTTCATCCTCCTCATCCTCACGCAGCGCTTTGACATTGACAGTTGGAACAATTTTATTCCAAGGCTGAGGGAATGTTGAATTAAAAATGGGATTAATTGTTAATAATTATTTATTAACAATTTTTACCTTCATTATTCTTCCCCCCCCCACTCCTACCCACCCTCCAAATAGATGGGTTTTAATAAGCACCAGCAGAATAAATAAATATCCACAGGTAGTTCTTTTAAAACTATGCTGGATTTTGTTTCTTAATTAATTAACATTAATTAAAATTTCAAATTATAAATAAATTTTAATTAATTTATTTATGATGTTAAAATATTTTTTAAAAAATTTTAAATTTAAAAAATGGAAAATATTTCAGAAATGAAACATATTTCCAAGCTTAAAATATTGTAGAAATTAGAAATATTGCGAAATTTAAAAGAGGTAAAAAATAAAAATATTTGAAAATTTAAAATATTTAGGGAAAAAAAATAAAAGGGGAATTAAAGCACGAAAGAAAACGGCAAAATTAAAAGAAATAAATAAATTCAAGGCGTGAAGGTCACAAACTGGGCGGCTCTGGGCTCTCTGGTTTCCCCAGGAGGGAAACACAACTTTATCTGCACCCTCCCACCCCCAATGCCCACCTAAATAAATCTCATTATGAGGATTTTTCCCCATCTCCCTCCCCCTTTTCTGGCTGTTTGATGCGGGGTTGCCCCCAAATTTCCCCCAAATCCACTCAAAAAGAAGAAATCCCACCGATTTCTTCCAAACGCACCCCAAAAAATCCTATTTTCCCTCTTTTTTTAGTGCTTGTGGATTAATTTTCCCCCTCTCTTTGGCTTTTTAACCATCGATTCTCTTGCTCAAATATTTGTATATTTTAATTTATTTCTTTAAACACCTCCCTGCCCCCCACCCACCTCCTTTTTTATTTTTTTTTATTAAAAAAAAAATTAAAATTAATTTTTCTTTTTTTTTCCTGGGTAAAAACGGCTCCGCGGGGACGTGTGAAAAATAGTTGGACAAGAATCTTGACTCTTTTGTCTCTCAAGCCGCCCTCCCACCGCTTTCCAGCCCTCCTCAGCACACAAACCGTGGCGAGAAACACTCTGGGAGGGACACACAAAAAAAAACCAACCAAAAAAAAAAGAGAAAAGCAGAAAAAAAGCTAAAAAAAAATTTAAAATAATAAAAAATATATATATAAATTAAAATATTTTATTTTAAGGCTTTTTATTTCTTTTTTCTCCATAGAGTGAAGGTTAAAAATATGGATTTGGTTGTTTTCAGGGGAGTACAAAGCGGTTTGGGTTTTTTTTTTTTTTTCCTTTTTTTTTTGCCCTTCTTTTTTCTTTTTCTTTCTTTTTTTTTTTGACAGTACTGAAGAAAAATCAGTGTGCATTGTCCCCGCGGGTTCATTGTGCTGCCGATTACCATACTGACCGTTGGGTAACCTGTACCTCGGCCCATTTGCAATCTGTGTTTTCCAAAAAAAAAAAGAAAAGAGAAGTACCTATCTGCTGGGGGGTTTGGTATTCCCGTGTTTTAAAAGAATAAGGAAAAAAAAAACCGGAATAAAAAACTTTAAATCTGGGTCCTAAGATGCGGGAAGCAACTTGGGGAGTGGAGTTTTTTAATTTGAGGTTTTATTTTTATTTCTTAATCTATTTTTTAATATTTTTATTTTTTTTAATTTTTGTTTTTTTAATGTTTCTTTTTTATTATTTATTATTTTTTTATTTTTATTTTTATTTTTATTTTTATTTTTATTTTTAATTTATTTTCATTTTTATTTTTTATTTTTATTTTTATTATTTTCTTTTTATTTTTTATCTTTATATTTATTTTCATTCTCTTTTCATTTATTCCTTATTTTAAACGTATTTATTTTTACTTTTATTTTTATTTTCATTTTTATTCTCATTTTTATTTTATATTTATTTTATATTTATTTTATATTTATTTTATATTTATTTTATATTTATTTTTTATATTTATATACTTATTTTCATTCTCTTTTCATTTATTTCTTATTTTAAACATATTTATTTTTACTTTTTATTCCCATTTCCTTTCCATTTTATTTGGAGGTGATTAGCACACAATTAATGACAACTCACAACCTCTGCCTGTGTTTACATCCACATATATTATTATTATTACTATTATTATTATTATTCTCTTTAATAATTGCTCTCTCCAACCACATCCAACAACACCTAATTAATTAAATTTAATATTTTTTTTTCCCCTACCAACTTGAAAGCACCAAGCACGGAGCAAATCTCTCCTTTTTGTCCCTTCCCAAGGTCTAATTTATGCAAAGAAATATGCAAATGTTTAATTGATTTCCCCCCCCCCCCCCCCCTTTAAATCTGTTGTCAGGGTAAATAATGAATCGCCCTAAAACGAGTTTAATAAGCAGAGCTCGTCCCCCCCAAAGTCCTCGCCGGCGCCTTTTTGCTTTTTGAGGCTTTTTTCACCTCCAGAAAGTAAATAATGTCAATATTTCTCCTTTCTTTATAGTCTGGAAGGTGAATCCCTCTTGAACCACAGAGAAATGAAATTAAATGAAGTGAAATTAAAAATAAAATAGGAGGTAGGTGAAGAAGAATGAAGGAAAAGGAAGTAAAAGAAAATAGAAAATGATAAAGGAAAAGATGAAAAGAAAAGGAAATAACGTGAAAGAAAATAAAATAACGTAAAAGAAAATAAAATAATAAAGTAAAAAAAATTAAGTTAAATTGAAAGGTAAAATAGAATAAGATAAAATAAAATAAAATAAAATAAAATAAAATAAAATAAAATAAAATAAAATAAAATAAAGTAAAATAAAGTAAAATAAAATAAAATGAAATAATAATAAAATAAAATGAAATAATAATAAAATAAAATAAAATAAAGTAAAAATAATAAAACAAAATAAAATAATAAAATAAAACAAAATAAAACAAAATAAAATAAAACAAAATAAACCAAAATAAAATAAATAAAAATTAAAATAAAATAAATAAAAATTAAAATAAAAAAAATAAAATTAAAATAAATAAAAATAAAATAAAATGAAATAAAATGAAATAAAATGAAATAAAGTAAAATAAAGTAAAATAAAGTAAAATAAAGTAAAATAAAGTAAAATAAAGTAAAATAAAATAAAATAAAATAAAATAAAATAAAATAAAATAAAATAAAATAAAATAAAGTAAAATAAAATAAAATAAAATAAAATAAAATAAAATAAAATAAAATAAAATAAAATAAAATAAAATAAAATAAAATACAATATGCAAACCTAGCTTCTCCATCTCTCTCCCCCCTCTCCGCTCCCTTTCTCACCCCACCCAGGAATTCAATTTTCTTCAAATCTCGTTGAAAGTGGCTTTTTAAAAAGTGGGCGCATTTTCATATTGGTTAGACAGCGTGACCTGAATTTCACCTCAACTGTTTGACTTGATCCAATAGGTCACTGCCAAGGAGTTATTGATGGGGGAACTCCATTGAAATTTCTCTCCTCACAAATGGCCTTTAGATCTTCTAGCGAGTTCAATAACTGCTTATAATGTAGAGGGGGAAAAATGAAGCCCAGAGGCAAACTAATTTGATGTTTCATTTGGATGCTGGAGAAATTGGTGGGGGGGGTTTTTTGGGGGGTGTTTTTTGGGTTTTTTTGGGGTTTGGGTTTTTTTTTAGTCCCCCTCTCTTCAAAATGAGGTGTAAAAACATTAAAATTAAATTAAATTAAATTAAAAATCTGGTTGGAGTGAACTCCCCCCCCCAAGCAGAGGTTTGGCTGAAAATATTTGTTATTTTATTTATAATTTAATGGGTATTTGGCACTTCAGCCCCAGGACTACTTGGGACTGGAGTGGAGTGGGGAGCCCAGCAAGAGTGAAACTTACTGTGGGGTAGGAAATACACTTTTTTCCCCCAAAAATAATATTTTTTTTGTGCTTTTTCTTCTTTTATCCTTTATTTTTCTCTTTTTTCCCTTCTTTTCCTTTGCCCCTTTTTCTTTTTCCTTTTCCCCTTTTTCTTTTTCCTTCTTCCCTTTTTCTTTTTTCTTTTTCTTTTTTCCTCTCCATTCTTTTTCATTTTCCCTTTCTTTTTATTTTTTCCTTTCTTTTTCCTTTCCTCTTTCTTTTCCCTTTCTCTTTTTTCCTTTTTCTTTTCTTTTTCCTCCCCCCTTTCTTTTCCATTTCTCTTTTTGCCCTTTTCCTTTTTCTTTTCTTTTTACCCTTTTCCTTTTTCTTTTCTTTTTCTTTTCTTTTTCTTTTCTTTTTCTTTTCCCCTTTCTTTTCCCCTTTCTTTTCCCCTTTCTTTTCCCCTTTCTTTTCCCCTTTCTTTTCCCCTTTCTTTTCCCCTTTCTTTTCCCCTTCTTTCTCTTTTTTCCTTTCTTTTCCCTTTCTCTTTTTTCCTTTCTCTTTTCTTTTTCTTTCCCCCTTTCTTTCCCCTTTCTCTTTTTCCTTTTTCTTTTCTTTTTCTTCCCCCCTTTTTTCCATTTCTCTTTTTACCCTTTTCCTTTTTCTTTTCTTTTTCTTTTCTTTTCTTTTTCCTTTCTTTTTCTTTTCCCCTTTCTTTTTCCTTTTTTCTTTTATTTTTCCTTTAATTCTTTCCCTTCCCCCCCTATTTTTTTTTATTATTATTTCCAACAAATCCAAGGCACCCACACCCCACCTCTCTCCTCTCCAACTTCTGACCTAACTTTCCCACTCCAGCTCTGCAAATCACCCCCTCTGAGACCCCCCAGCAATAAACCCCTCACACTCATTTCATTCCCTGAGGTCTTTATTTGTGTCCTGGGTGTCTTTGGTTCATGTGACCACATCTGAGCTCTCCTTTGGTTTGTTGGCTTTGGGGAGGGTTTTCTCTTTTATTTTTCCTCCTTATATATATAAAAAAATATTAATTTTTAAGCTTAAAATATTTATTTTCATATTTTGGGGAGGGTTATTGGGTGAGAGGAGGAGGAGGACTCAGCTGGGGGCTGTTTTTTAAGTGCTCCATAGTCAGGAGCTGAGATTTCTCCTTGACTTTTCCGAGACAAAGACGATTTATCCTGACCCACCGGATAATTGCTGAACCCTGGGTTAAGTTGAAAAGAAAACATTGGGTCTGTATTGAGGAAAAGGAGTGTTTTAAAGAGAGGGGAGGGGGTTAGAAAGGGAAAGTTGAAGGAGAAAGTGTCCAGCGAACCCATTAGGGGATCTATAGTTGTTATTGTATAGGGTGGAAACATATACAAACTTGAGGCTGATGTTTCTTGGTTGGAAAGAGCTTCTGCTGGAGTGGTACCTCCTGCTCTCACCCCCCTGGAAATCCTCCTCTGGGATGACAATATTAATAATTAACATCATTTCCCACCCTTCCCCCCCTCTATCCCTCAGCTTCTTCCTCCCCCAGACCCCCCCTCGGGTTGTAAATCTACTTCTGAGCTCCCTGATCTTGAGTTTTGCTCGGTGACTTGGTGAGGGGATGGAAAAAAAAGGTGGGAAAAGTTTCTGTGTAGGGGGGACAGAGGATAAAATATATTTATTTTTCCTTATAAAGTGAATCCAGCCTCATCTAGGGGGTTTTTATCAGGGAATTTTGGGGAGGGGGGAGCCCTGACCCACTCTTGCTGCAGAGGAGGTGGCTCAGCAGCATCACTTGCAGGGATGCAGATCCTCTGGCCCGGCACCAAAATGAGATAAAAAGAGATAAAATAAGCGCAAAATCCCTCATTTCGGTGCATTTTGAGTCCTCCCAAGTGTACCCAAAGCCCAGTTTTTCCCAGTCTATCCTCATTGCTTTTTAAAACCCTCTGCAATTAAAAATCAACCCCGGGGGGGGGGGGGGGGGGGGCTGCTGCCCAGCAGGTTTGGTTTAAAACCCAGCAGTGTTTAAGCAATAAATAGTCAAAAACCTGCAAAAATCCTCTTTTTTTCCCCTCATTTCAGTGTTCCAAAGGCCACTTCACTGTGAGCAACCACATCCCTGCTGCACCTCGGGGTCTGCTGGGAGCTCGGATCAATATCCCGCTGCTGTTAAAATCCTGAGGGATCCTTTCCTCGGGATGCAGGAGATGGAAAAGTGAGGTGAGGAGGGATGGAGAAGCGGAAAACACGCGTGGGGAGTGACACGAGTGGTTTGTGGGGGGGGATGTCCTACCCCTGTGGGGTCAGGCAGCCTCACATGGAGCTGGGGATGGGATGGGATGAAGGGCAAAGTGATTTTAAATCCCGATTTTAGCATTTTTCGAGCCCTGTTTACAACACTCCCGATGTCCAAACACCTTTAAACCCGACGCAGCCCAGATGCGCGCAGCTCCGCGCCCATGTGCGTAACCCCCACCCTCCCTGACCTGACAATTCCCAATCAAAGAGGGAAATTGAGCTTTTCCCAGGGGGGAATTCTGGTCCCTCAGGACCAACCCCATCACCCCAGGGTGGGTGAGGGATTGGGGCGGGGGGTGTCCCCTCTGCACCCACAGCCTGGAGCTTGGTGAATGGCTTCAATGAGCCATCATCTGTATTTAAATCTTAATAATAATAATAATAATAATAATAATAATAATAATAATAATAATAATAATAATAGCAATAATAATAATGATAATAAAAATAAGAATAAGAAAGAATAAAAAGAATAAGAAGAAATAATAAGAATCACAGCAATAACACCCCAGGAAGGGTGTTATTGCAGACACCCTGGAGACCCTTGTTAGGGTGGGAAATCTGGGATTTAACACTAGGAAAGGCGCTTTCCCCTCCCTTTAATGTTTATTTTTATTTTTTTTTTCACTAGGGTACATTCAGTTTAATCTTTCGCAGCGCAATAAACTATTATCTTAGTTAATCCCCAAGGCGAATCCATCAAAACCTTTTAATAAAACGTTTCGTGGCTTTCACGGGCGTTTCCAGCAACAGGGGCTGAGGAAATAATGGGGAGGGGAAGAGATTTGAGGGTTGGGGGTCTCCCTAAAATTTCCTGCTGGTAAAAGAAGGGGTGAGGGTCTTTCCCCCCCACTCTTCCTCCTCTCTTTAGTGGGGTCATTAGGATTCTGGTGGCATGGGGAGCTGCGGGAACCATCACTCACAGCCCCCGGAGCAAAGGGAACCGGGCTGGAACAAGAGGAGCCGCGGGGATGATATAGAGAAGCAGGATGGCAGCATCAATCCCGACCTGATAAGAAATCGGCTGCTTCTCTGGGGGAAATAAATAAATAAATAAATAAATAAATAAATAAATAAATAAAACCCCTCAAAGAAAAATAAGAAAGAAGAATAAGGGGAAAAATAAGGGGAAAAAAAAAAAAGAATAAAAAGAAAAAAGAGGAAAAAAACTAAAAGGGATTGGGAAAGGGGGAAAAAGAGAAAATAGAAAAGAAAGAGTAAAGAGAAAAAGGAAAAAGGAAAAAGATTAAAAGGGAAGGGAAAAAGGAAAAAAGATTTTTAAAAGAGAAAAGAGAAAAAGGGGAAAAAAAATATTCAGGGACAAAAAGAAAGGAAAGGGAAATAAAAGCCACAGCTCCCTTGCTTGGCCAGTACAGGTTTTGGGGGAAAAAAATCACCTTTTCCCAACCCTAAAGGTGTTCCCTGCCCTTTAGGTTTGCTGGGAAAACTGAGAAAGGTGAGTTGATTATTCTTGAGGGGGAAAATAAGGGGGGGAATAAAGGGGAAAGCGACTCTTCAGGCAGAGGACACGGTGAGGGTCACGGCAAGGAGCAGCCCACGAGGGGCTGTGCAAACCGCAGCTCCCCAAAAAGCTTCTTTTAAACCCCAAATATGACTCGAAACGGCAGGTTTGGGGTTTGAGTGAAGAATTCAGTGTTGGCGCTGCAGGCTGAGAACCTCCTATAAAATATAGGTTTGTTCATCCTCCACTTCTCCCCTTACACATGAGCCGGCCCTGCCAGCCCCAACCTATTTTTTACATCTTTCTCTTTTACCACAATATTCTGGAGAATTAATTCCGACAAGAGCCAGGGACCGAAAAGGAGCAGACACAGATGTCAAGTGTCAACTCCAGTCTATAGGGAAATATTTCCCCTTTTTTTTTTTTTCCCAACGTGTTAAAGGGTTTTATTCTGCCTCAGAAAGGAAAATAGGAGGAAATAAGGTTTGTTTGGGGTTTTTTTCTTTGCGTGGGACACGCGTGGACACACACAAACCCACGCACCCCTAAAAATCCCATGAAAAAATTGGATTTTTTTTTTTTCCCCTCAACAAATAATCCCACCCGTGAAGGAGAAGAAACCCCCGCGCCAAGGGGGAAAGGGAGAGGGGGGGATGCTCAGCAACCCCCACCTCCAAGCAGGGAAAACCCTTCGGTGCTCCCCAAAAATATCTCTCAGCATCCCCGGGGGGTTACACACACCGGGGTGACTCTTTTGGGGTTTTTTTTTGGGGGGGGTATTTGCTAAAATCCCAGATTTGGGGGATATTTGGGATGCTGGATCCCAGTAAAGGGTGTGGGGGAGCGGGGGGGGGGGGAGGTGACAGCGGGGGACACACACACACGCGAGCTACCTCGTTATTAATGACAGAAACTCATCAAGCTCAGCCTGCAAACCCCCTCATGTGGGGTGTAACAGAGGGAGGGGGTCGTGTCCCCCCCCAAAGGAGAAGAGGGTTTGAGCTCTGCAGAAGCTGCCCCCACTCAAAGCTGCGTGTGTGTCCCCAAAGCTGTGTCCCCCCCCAAACCTGTGTGTCCCCCCAAAACTGTGTGTTCTTCTAAAGCTCTGCCTTCCCAAGCTTTCCCGCCCAAAACCTGCGTGTCCCCCAAAGCTGTGTGCCCCCCCTCAAATCTATGTGTGTCCCCCAAAGCGGTGTGTCCCCCCAAAGCTGTGTGTCTCCTCAAAAAACTGTCCCCCCCCCCAAAGCGGTGTGTCCCCCCAAAGCTCTGTGCCCCTCCTCAAAGCTGTGTGCCCCCCAAAAGCTGTGTGTCCCCTCAAAAGCTGTGTGTCCCCCAAAACTGTGTCCTCTCCCAAAACTGTGTGCCCCCCCCAACCTATGTCCCCCCCCCAAAGCTGCGTGTGTGTCCCCAAAGCTCTGTCCCCCCCCAAACTGTGTGGCCCCCCTCAAACCTATGTGTCCCCCCCCCAAAGCTGCGTGTGTGTCCCCAAAGCTCTGTCCCCCCCCAAACCTGTGTGTCCCCCCAAAACTGTGTGTTCTTCTAAAGCTCTGCCTTCCCAAGCTTTCCCGCCCAAAACCTGCGTGTCCCCCAAAGCTGTGTGCCCCCCCTCAAATCTATGTGTGTCCCCCAAAGCGGTGTGTCCCCCCAAAGCTGTGTGTCTCCTCAAAAAACTGTCCCCCCCCCCAAAGCGGTGTGTCCCCCCCAAAGCTCTGTGCCCCTCCTCAAAGCTGTGTGCCCCCCAAAAGCTGTGTGTCCCCTCAAAAGCTGTGTGTCCCCCAAAACTGTGTCCTCTCCCAAAGCTGTGCCCCCCCTAAAGCTGCTTGCGTCCCCAAAGCTGTGCCCCCCTCAAACCTATGTGTCCCCTTCAAAGCTGTGTGTCCCCCAAAAAACTGTGTCCTCTCCCAAAACTGTGTGCCCCCCCCAACCTATGTCCCCCCCCCAAAGCTGCGTGTGTGTCCCCAAAGCTCTGTCCCCCCCCAAACTGTGTGGCCCCCCTCAAACCTATGTCCCCCCCCAAAGCTGCGTGTGTCCCCCCAAAGCTCTGTCCCCCCCCAAACTGTGTAGCCCCCCTCAAACCTATGTGTCCCCCCCCCAAAGCTGCGTGTGTGTCCCCAAAGCTCTGCCCCCGCCAAACTGTGTGGCCCCCTAAAGCTCTGTGTGTGTGTTCCCCCCAAAGCTGTGTCCCCCCAAAACTGTGTGTCCCCCCCCCCAAGGTCCACATCTATTGGAAGGGGGGTGGGGGGAGAGGTCTTAAAAATAAAGACAAGAATGAGCGAATGGGGAGAAATAGGGGTGAAAAAACCCCAAACCCCAGGGGCTGGGTTTAGCCAAGGGGGGGGTGAGGGGGGGGCAGGGGGCTTCCAGCGAGGTGGGGTTGGTTTGGGGTGGAAAAATGGAATTTGAGGCGGGGGGGGTGGAAGGTAAGAGGGAGAAGAGAAAAAAAAATGATAATTAGAGAGAGAGAAAAAAAAAAGAGAGAAATAGGGGAAGGGAAAGGGAGAGAGGGGAGAGAGGAGGAGGAAGAGGGGGAAGAGGGGGAAGAGGGGGAAGAGGGGGAAGAGGGGGAAGAGGGGGAAGAGGGGGAAGAGGGGGAAGGGGGGGAAGAGGGGGAAGAGGGGGAAGAGGGGGAAGAGGGGGAAGAGGAGGAAGAGGAGGAAGAGGAGGAAGAGGAGGAAGAGGAGGAAGAGGAGGAAGAGGAGGAAGGAAGGAAGGAAGGAAGGAAGGAAGGAAGGAAGGAAGGAAGGAAGGAAGGAAGGAAGGAAGGAAGGAAGGAAGGAAGGAAGGAAGGAAGGAAGGAAGGAAGGAAGGAAGGAAGGAAAAAAAGACATAAAAAGGAAGAAAATGGAAAGAAAAGAGGCAGAAAAGCAGAAGAAATCAGGGCTCGAGGTGTGTTCGTGACAGATGAGACCCCCCCGAGTGGTTTGCCGGGTTTTGGGGGGCTGGGGAGGGAATTGTCCCAGCAGACAACGACCGCTGCCTTCATCACCCCCCCTAACCCCCCCCCCCGCTAAGCCCTCCTGCCCCCGGGACCCCCCCGGCCCCCCCATGCTGAGCTGCAAGTCCAGGAGAAGCAGGGGGGGGAGACAGGGGATGGAGGGAGGGGGGGAGCTGGTGCTTTGAAAATAAAATAAAATATAAAATAAAATAAAGTAATAAATAAATAAATATAAAATAAAATATAAAATAAATATAATAAAATAAAATAAAATATAAAATAAAATAAAATAAAATAAAATAAAATAAAATAAAATAAAATAAAATAAAATAAAATAAAATAAAATAAAATAAAAATAAACCAAAATAAAATAAAATAAACCTAAACAAAATATAATCAGCATTACATACTGTGCCCTCCCTCCGAGGCATGTTTATTTATTTTTCCTAAACCTCCAGGAAATAAAATTTCCTTTTTTTTGTTTTTTTTGTTTTTTTTTAAGCAGGATGAATATCCAAACACCAAACAAACTGGAAAATCCTGCCCTGGACACAAATAAATCCCAAAGGTCAACAGTAGCTTCTCCCTTCCCTGCTGCTGCTTTCAGTGCTGAGAAGGAATCGGAGGAATCTGCTGGGCGCCAGGAAAACATTTTGATACCTCTGACACCGTTTACACAAGTGTGAGGGTCTGTGTGCACAGCCCCAGCTCTGCAGACCCCCCAGCCGCCTATGGACTGCACATACATGTCTCTATATATCCATATATACAGCCACATCTCTCTACATAGCCATATATACCTCAGTCTCTCCATATATCTCTCTATATATCCCTATATATCTATATATCTCTATATACCCATATATAGATAGATATATCCACATATAGACATATAGCCATACCTATTTATATATCTATATATCCATGTACATCTCTATCTCTTCATATATATCCATATATCTCCATATATAGAGAGATATATCCATATATATTAATATATCTCTCTATATATCCACATATAGAGAGATATATCCATATATATTAATATATCTCTCTATATATCCACATATAGAGAGATATATCCATATTTATCCATGTATATCCATATATATCTTTATATACCCATATATAGATAGATATATCCACATATAGACAGATATAGCCATACCTATATATATCTATATATCTATATATCCATGTACATCTCTATCTCTTCATATATATCCATATATATCTTTATATACCCATATATAGATAGATATTTCCACATATATATAGATTTATCCATATCTATCTCTATATATCCATGTACATCTCTATCTCTTCATACATATCCATATATATCTCTCTATATATCCATATATATCCACATATATCCATATATATCCATATATATCCATATATATCCATATATATCCATGTTTCTCTCTCTCTCTGTCTCTATACATCCCTATCTATATCTCTCCATACTGATTCCAGCACCTATGGCTGTATATAATCTAAATTATAGATTACACAGCCAGACACAGCCCAAGCAGGAAGAAAAAGAGGAATAAATTGAATATAGGTGCAAATTAAGGTGAGATTTAATTTTTAATCTGGCCAAATCACGTTGCTTGGAGCCTTATTTATTTATTTATATTTATTTATTCACTGAAGTGAAGAGAGATAAAAGATTTGTCCGAAGTAAAAGTTATTGGGGGGTTTATTTTAATTTAATTATGTATTTTTTTTTAGTCTTTTCCTTCCTAGAAGCAAAGAAAGTGGATGGGGAGGATGAATATTCCCAGTTCCTTACTGGGGAAAAAAGGGATTGTGAATGGTAAGCAAGGGAAAAAAAAATCACCAATAAATATATTTAAAAAAGAAGGAAATATATTATTAAATATATTTTAAAATATATTAAATAAAAATTATATTAAATAAAAATATATAAAATAAAAATATATAAAATAAAAATATATAAAATAAAAATATATTAAATAAAAATATATAAAATAAAAATATATAAAATAAAAATATATAAAATAAAAATATATTAAATAAAAATATATTAAATAAAAATATATTAAAAATATATTAAATATATTTTTAAAAGAGGGAGAAACATGGAAATGGATAATTCAGGATTCAACTCTTGACCGGGAAAACCCAACTCCACCCATCATTTGCCAGGAAAGAGCTTGGAGGAGCGGATCATAAATCAATAAAATCGATCCATCAGCAGGACCGGCAGCGACAGGCTGCGGGGGAAAAGGGGAGAGGATGGTTGGAAAATCTCTTCCTCACCTCAGGAAAAAGAAAAACAACAATAAACCCCCCAAAAACCAACCACAAAACCCCCCAAAAACCAACCAACCAAACAAAACCCCCCCTAAAATCCCAAATTATGGGATGGAAACCCCAAATTGCACCTATTACCACCGGATTTCCTTTCATCCACGTTCTAATAATCCCATTTTTTTCCCCAATGATCCATCCCCAGAGTCATCCTCTGGACTTTATTTATTTTCTTTTTTATTTCTCCTGTCCAATTAGGCAGAAAATGATTCCCCTTGTTATTAGAAAGTGGAATTTCTTATCAACACCCTTTAATTTTTTTTGTAGGTTTTTATTCTTTTAAATCCCCCTCATTCACTCATCAGGCAACGGGGAAATTCTGGTCCCAAATGCAAACGCGAGCAGCAGCTGAACTCAAATTAAATGATATTGAAAGGGAAAAAATAATCTAAATTATCCACAAGAAACTTCTCCCACCCGGTATTTATTTTTCATGACACCCCCTTTCCCCCCCCCGCCACCACTGAGGAAGAGGAGGGAGGGAAACCAGCGCTCCCAGTTCCACCTCTGATGCCAAACACTTCATTTTTCTCCCCAAATCTGGGCAACTCGCGTGTTTGTGTCACAAACAAACTCTACACGCGTGGGGCAGCATCTCCTTCCCCCCCCTCACCCCCCCCCCCCCCCGCCGCCCCGAAAAGCTCTGGTGAAGCTTTGGGGGTGTCACTCCCCCCAAATCCTCCTTTTCCTGTCGGATTTTTCCAGGTTTTGGGTCACTTCGTGTTATCCCAAAAGTACATTTTTGAAAGGAACCTCGCGAGGATTTTTCCGTGGGGTGTGGGGTGATGGGAAGGGGGAGTTTCTAGGGTGTCCCCCCCCCCAAATCCCTTTGTATTCCCAACCCCATCCCCCCCAATTTGGAGCTGCCCAATTTTTGGGCACCTTTTCCTTTTTTTAACCCCTTTCCCTACTCTTCACGACTAAAAAAAACCCCAATAAATCCCATTTTTAGCTTTTTTTTCCCTCTTTTCCCACCCAGCCAGGCCAGGACCCCCACCACCCCCGGAGGGGGGGGGGAAAGGGGGAATAAAAAACTGCTGAGACCCCCCAAGGACCCCCATCCCTCTCGGAGACCCCTGAGCTGGGGACACTGGCCTTGTCCCCCACTCATGGGGACATCTCGCTGCTCGGGGGGGGGGGGGGGGGGGTGTAAAGAAAATATTGATCATTCCTGATCGGTTTGGATAAATTCTTGGGGGGGGGGGCACGTTTAGGGCACCCCCACCCCCAGTAATAGAGCCCTTTAGGACCCTATAGATCCCCCAGCACCCACAGAGCCCCTCCGAGCACCTACAGAGACCCCTCGAGCACCCACAGAGCCCCCCCGAACACCCACAGAGCCCCCCGAGCACCCACAGAGACCCTCCCCAGCACCCAGAGACCCCCCGAGCACCCACAGAGACCCTCCCCAGCACCCAGAGACCCCCCGAGCACCCACAGAGACCCTCCGAGCACCCACAGAGAGCCCCAGCACCCACAGAGACCCCCCGGAGCACCCAGAG
Source organism: Caprimulgus europaeus (assembly GCA_907165065.1). The sequence continues at coordinate 2,305,130 of OU015554.1, read as the reverse complement.
ACCCCACCCGAGCACCCACAGAGGAGCACCCAGAGACCCCCAGCACCCACAGAACCCCTCCGAGCACCTACAGAGACCCCCAGCACCCACAGAGACCCTCCCCAGCACCCACAGAGACCCCCCGAGCACCCAGACACCCCCTCCGAGCACCCACAGAGACCCCCCGAGCACCCAGACACCCCCTCCGAGCACCCACAGAGCCCCTCCGAGCACCCAGAGACCCCCCCCCCGAGCACCCACAGAGCCCCTCCGAGCACCTACAGAGACCCCCAGCACCCACAGAGACCCTCCGAGCACCCACAGAGACCCCCCGAGAACCCACAGAGCCCCTCAGCACCCACAGAGACCCCCCCGGAGCACCCACAGAGACCCTCCGAGCACCCACAGAGCCCCTCAGCACCCACAGAGACCCCCCGAGCACCCAGAGACCTCCCCTCAGCACCCACAGAGCCCCTGAGCACCCACAGAGCCCCCAGGAGCACCCAGAGACCCTCAGCACCCACAGAGACCCCCCCCCCAACACCCACGGGGGATGTTGCACCCGTGGCCCGTGGGTGTTTGCGCGTGTGCGGGGCCTGAGCGTGCGCACGTGCGCTTGTGAGGCGGTGTGAGCACGCGTCTGAGCGCGCGCATTTGCGCGCCTGCTGACCCCGGCGTGCACGCGCGTGCGTGGGTTTGCACACGCGCACGTACGCGAGCGTGTGTTCACGGCTAAGCGTGTGCGTTTCCACGCCTGCTCGTGTGCCTGTGTGTACACGGGTGTGCGTGTGGGGATGTAGGGGGGTGCTTGGGGGTGTGGGAGAGTGCGTGGGGGTCTGGGGGGGTGTTTGGGGGAGCGTGGAGGGGTGTAAGAGGTGCGTGGGGGGAGCTTGGGGGTGTTGGAGGGTGTGTGGGGGTGTCTGGGGGTGCGTGGAAGGGTGTAGGAGGTGCGTGGGGGTGTGAGAGGTGCGTGGGGGTGGGGGGGGAGCTTAGGAGTCTGGGGGGGTGTGTGTGGGCGTTTGGGGGTGCGTGGAGGGGTGTGAGAGGTGCGTGGGGGTGCGTGGGAGGGAGCTTAGGGGTGTGGGAAGGTGTGTGGAAGTCTGGGGGGGTGTGTGGGGGTGTTTGGGGGTGCGTGGAGGGGTGTAGGAGGTGCGTGGGGGTGTGAGAGGTGCGTGGGGGTGTGGGGGGGGGGCTTGGGGGTGTGGGAGGGTGTGTGGGGGTGTTTGGGGGTGCGTGGGGGTGTGAGAGGTGCGTGAGGGTGTGTGTGGGGGAGCTTGGGGGTGTGGGAGGGTGTGTGGGGGTCTGGGGGGGTGTGTGGGGGTGCGTGGGGGTGTTTGAGGGTGCGTGGGAGTGTGTGGGGGGATATAGGGGAATACGTGGGGGTGTGGGAGGGTGCGGGGGGGAGGGGTGCGTGGGCAGTCTCGGGTGGAAGCCCCTGCACACTACTCGTGTCACGGTGGGAACCTGCGGCCTTTGCTCCCTGCACTGATCCCTCCCCCCCAAAAAAGACAACACGCGTGTCCCCCCCACCCGAGGTTGCGTCCCCCCTGGGATAATACCACAATGAGGTGTCACGCGTGGGGGGGCACAGGGCACACATCTCTGTCCCCACCCCCCCACGGAGAACAATAGGAGCCCGGCCATTGTCTGGGAGGGGGTGGGGAGGGGGTCCCCCCCCTTGTTTTCCGTGGGACCCGCTCCTCGTGGGGGGTGGGAGTCAGTGAGCGAGGCCATCTCCCCCCAGCCCCGCGTGTCCCCGTGGGTTGCACCCCCTCCCTATTGCCCCCCCGGGCTCCTCGGTGCGGTTTGACCCCAAAAGACCCCAAAGACCCCTTGGGGTGGGGGGGATGTCCCAGCACCCCCAGGAGGGGCTCCCCCAGCCCCAGCTGCCTCGCAAACCCTTATTCCACGCGTGACCCCCCCAGGCGTGACAATCCCCACTTCACCAACATCCCCCTTCTCAAGCCAGTGGGGCGGGGTGGGGTCCACACTCTTATAGACCCTCTTCCCACTCTGCGTGGGTGGGTGTGTCCCCCCCTTCCACGGGTGCCGTGGGGTCGCACACGGAGCGCCCCTCCCTCCGCACACCTGCCCGGGCCCCGCCCGCCCCCCCCCCTCCCCGCGCGTGCCCTTCCTCCTCCCAATATTGACTTTTTCCCCCTTTTTTTCTTTTTTTTTCCTTTTTTCCTTTTTCTTTTTTCTTTTTATTTTTTCCTCCCCCCTTTTTAATTTCTTCTTTTTTCCCCTTTTTTATTTTCCCCCTTTTTTCCTTTTCTCTTTTTTCCTCCCCCCCTTTTTTCTTTTATCTTTTTTTTTTTCCCTTTTCCCTTTTTTTTTGCATTCCTTTCCCTTCCCCTCTTTACCAACCCCAACTCCCCCCAAACACAAATAAATCCCCCCCCACCCTCTTCAAACTCAGAGATAAAACTTAGGGGTGCGCACATCCTGCCTTCAGCCTGTCCCCCCCGGGGGCCGGGGGGGCGGGGGAGGATTTGCTGATGGGGATGGAAGGGGGGGGGGTTGCCTGTAATAAATTTTTTGGCTTTTTTTTTTGGCTTTTTAACTTTCTTTGGCCTTATCTCCACTCCAGCAACCCTGGGGATGTGAAGGAGGGGGGGGTTGTAAAGAGGTTGGAGGGGGGGGGGAGTGGAGATTCCTACCAGATAAGCTCATCCCTTTGGAAAACTCACATTCCAACTCCCCCCACATATAAAAAACCAACATTTTCACCCCATTTCCCACGCAAAAAGAGGGATTTTTTTAAAGATTTCGCTATTCTTAGAGATATAGAAAAAAATATAAATAATTAAAATATAGGAAAAATATTAAATTTAGGAGGAACTTACTCCGGGGAGGAAGAGGTGGGGAGGGGGGGGGATGAGGAGATGCTGCTCCAGGAACCCCACAGCCGCTTCGCTCCGCACTAAGCTCCTTGTCCCACTGTCCCAGCATTAAACAGCTCTAGCAGCTGCGATGGTGGACAGTTAAGATTATATATGATGTAAATATATTGTGGGTTTGTCAGCTCCCCCAAACCATAAAACTTAGTTTAATGACATCACGTGCTCCCTGAGAGCCATTCAGGGCTTTTGCTTAGGGCCATCCACATAAATAACCTTCAAAAGTTTTAAACTACTAAATTTCACGTAGAAGCCATGAGTATTTCTGCTAATGTTCTCATGTTCTCGGGGTGAAACGAAAAGCTTTGCTTTTTTTTTAAGGAACAGGGGAAAAAAAAAGGAAAAAAAAAGGAAAAAAAATTTGATTTTTTAATATATATATATATATAAAAAAGGAACTTTGGTTTGTTTGTTGGTTTTTGGCTTTTTTGTTGGTGGTTTTTTTTGGGCCGTGTTAAGTTCTCACGGGGTTGACACGGATGACGGGGGCAAGGTAAGTCCTTTTCTATTTCCTTCTGAAGTCTTTGGGAAGGGATTGAGCAACCGAGAGGGGAAATCAAAATGAAAATAAATTAAAATAAAACAAAAAAAAAGGAAATCTTTTACCAGACAGCACCAGCAACAACATCCACCCAACATCCACCAACCCCCAGAAAAAGAAAAGAAGAGAGGGGTGAAGGGGTGTAGAGTCCTGACCCCCCTCTTCACCCCCCCTTCCCCGGGGTAGGAGAAGCCCAATAATTAATCATAAGTAACCACACTCCGCTCCGCAGGGTGGAAATGTGAAAGTTTGATCTTTAAATTGAGGTTTTTTGGGGGTTGTTTCTTTTTTTTCCTCCCCCTCTCTAGCAGATAAAACACGCGTGGTCAAGGGAGTTGGTTAACCCTTGCCTGGACAAAACCAAACTGCCTTGACAGTTAAAAAAAAAAAATCAATAAAAGGAAAAAAAAAAGGTGTGAAATGTAATCAGAATTAAAAAAAAAATAAGTTAAAGTGCGAAATGTAATCAGAATAAAAAATAATAACCCAGAGACGCTGCAATAATACCAGTGAGAGTGAGGGGAAGACATTGCTTAAGAGAAAATTAAACGGAATAACGAGCAATTACCAGTACACGCCAAGAGGGTTTTTGTGCCTGAACAACCAGTCAATAGATTTACACAGCATGGGGAGAGAATAAAAACCGGGATAAAAAATGAAATAAAGAAAATAAAAGAGATGATTGGAATTGCTCCCGAGCTCTCCCAACCCCCCCTGAAATCACCCCAGGCCCCAAAAGTGAGAGAAACACTCGGATCTAGGCAGCAAAAAATAAATATACGAGGCGAACTTTGCTTGGTTTTACAGTATTTCAGCCCAAATCTATGGGAAAATGACAGTCGAGACAGCCAAATGAAATAAAATTAAATTAAAAAAGAAAAAAAGAGGATTTTTAGCCACTGATTGTTAAACGCCAATAAAATTAAATCTCTTTCCAGCTCACAACTCGCCAAATAACCACAACCCAACAGCCACCAATAACAACCAGCAACTAAAATAATAAAAATTCAAAGAAAAAAAACCCTCGGTGATTGAAGGGGGGGGAGGGGGATGCCCCCCAATTTGAGCACGCTGTTCTAATTGTACCCCTAAAAGCAGCCGGAGCTGCTGCTGGAAGAAACTTTTTTTCCCTTTTTTTTTTTTTTTTTTTAATATGTTTTTAGGGGGTGGGGTTTTTTGTCTTTTTTTGTCTTTTTTTTGTCTTTTTTGTCCTTTTTTGGGTCTTTTTTTTCTTTTTTTGTCCTTTTTTTGTCTTTTTTTGGTCTTTTTCTGGTCTTTTTTGTCTTTTTTCCCTTTTTTGGTCTTTTTTTTGGTCTTTTTTTCCTTTTTTTTCCTTTTTTTGTCTTTTTTTGGTCTTTTTTGTCTTTTTGGGAGGGTTTTTGGTCTTTTTTTGGTCTTTTTTTGTCTTTTTTTCCTTTTTTGTCTTTTTTTTGTCTTTTTGGGGGGGGGTTTTGGTCTTTTTTTGGTCTTTTTTGTCTTTTTTTCCTTTTTTTTGGTCTTTTTGGTCTTCTTTTTTCCTTTTTTTGGTCTTTTTTTGTCTTTTTTTGTCTCTTTTTTGCTTTTTTTTTGTCTTTTTTTGTCTTTTTTGGTCTTTTTTGTCTCTTTTTTGTCTCTTTTTTTTCTTCTTGTTGTTGTTTGCAGGTTCAGGAAATTGTTCCCCTTGTTTCCCTATGTGTAAAAGGAAATCCTATAAAGTTTTATGGAGCTGATTGACTTTCTCCCAGCATTTGTTTGCCCCTGTAAATCCCTGGGAAGACACAGGAGGAGTCACCCCGCGTGTGCGCGGCTGGCAATGTATAGATTGAACTCTATGCAAATCACCCCGGCGCACCTATAGACGTTGGACCCGCATCACACCAGTGGGTGGGAGGGGGTTCCACCTGGGGAGGTACCTATAGACCCACCACCAAAGTTGGAGGGGGGGGGGTTTATCTTTGTTTTTTTCTCTCAACCCAGCGCCTATGCCATATGGTTGGAGGGATGGAAAAGTCCATATGGAGCCAAGTGTTAGCCTCCGGGATGTATAGACACCCTATAGAAGGCGTGTTTTCACCTCAGGGGTAGAGCCCATGTGTTCTGCATTAGGCCCCTCCACCTTAGCAGAGACAGAAAATTATATATATATATATTAAAGCAATATATATATATTTTTTTACAAAAAACCCCACCAATATCTATATATTTCCTTAAAAAAAATCAATATATAAATATTTTTAATAAGTAATATAGATATTAAAAATATATATATATACATATTAAATATATATATATATATCTTTTTAATATATATCTTTTTAAATCTCTCTCTCTATATATATAGTTTATATATATATATATATATAGTTTTAAAAATCCAATATATTTATATTTTTAAAGCCAAGAAGAGGGGTGCAGCCCCCCACTTCCCACACAGCTTCTCCCTTGGTGAAGGGGAAGGGGGGTATAGCAAGGTCTGGAGCCCCCCACCACCTCAAAGAGCCCCCCACTCCATCCCAGTCACCTCCAGTCAGGCACTGGGATCTTCATCTCACATCTAGGTGCTGCTCAATCTGCAGCAAGAGGGAGAAGCTGCGAGATTTTAGGGGTGAAATCATTTTATTCCGATTATATATTGGGGGGGGGGGAGTGAGGAACAGAGAAAGGAGGAATTTTAATCTGATATTTCTATTAAAATGCCACGTGCCAGGCGAAGGGACCAGCCTGGAAGGAAAAACCTGAGAGAAATAAAGATTATAAACTCCAAGTTGGGACAGGGAGTCCCAACTCCCCAGGGCCCAGCCAGCACTTTGTCACCAAATTGTAAAAATCACTTTTTTCCCCCTTTTTTCCCAAGTTTTAGGAAATAGGAAAAGCACATTTTTTTTCAGGGTGCAGGGAAAAGGATTCTGTAAGGTAAAGCATCCCTTCACCCTCCTGAAATCTGCTTTTTAAAAAGAAATAATAATAATAATAATAATAATAATAATAATAATAATAATAATAATAATAATAATAATAATAATAATAATAATAATAATAATAATAATAATAATAACTTCGCTAAAGTAGCAGAGAAGCAAAAAGCTGCTTCAAGGTGGGGAAAGAAACCAGAAATATTTACCCCAAGGCGCCAAATTTTCCATTATTTACTGTTTATTCCATATAACAAAATAGAAGTTTCATCACCCTTTGGTAGATGAAACAGTGACTGATAAATATACGGAATACATCATTAAAATGGGAAAAATTAATAATAATAAAAGAAATGACTGCAATGGACCGAATTTCGACAGAAATGTACAAATTTGGGTTCGCCTTGGCTTGGTTTTTTTTTGTTTGTTTGGTTGGTTTTTAATCATATATCTTAATATTTAGCAAATCTACATTGATGACGCAACAAATAAATACACAATAATATTAAATCCAGAGGTTAATTGCTCCCTCCCCACCCCCCCAGCCCCCCAACCCTCCCATTACTGCACTTTCCTACCCGGAAATTTCGGATAGAGACACAAAACTGGGGTGTCCCCCCCCCCAATCCCTCCCTCCCCAACTCTATTAATTGCTTTTATATGCAAATAATAATAAAATGATGCCAACCGGGTGCCGAGAAAACACGGGAACACACACCAGGGACCCCCCCACCCCCCACCCCGCTCCTCCTCGGGGGTTTTGGGGTGGATTTGGGGGGTTTCTGTGTCAAACCGAGGGATAATAGGATTTTTTAACAATTTTTTTTCACACTCTAGAGGTGCCAGAGCATCTTCCCTGGGTAATTCCCAGTCAATCCCACCCGCGAGTCCCAGTCAATCCCACCAGCGATTCCCAGTCAATCCCATTAACCATCCCCAGTCAAATCCATCAGCGATTCCCAGTCAATCCCATTAACCATCCCCAGTCAAACCCATCAGCGATTCCCAGTCAAACCCATTAACAATTCCCAGTCAATCCCACCAGCGATTCCCAGTCAAACCCATTACCAATTCCCAGTCAAATCCATCAGCGATTCCCAGTCAATCCCACCAGCGATTCCCAGTCAAACCCATTAACCATCCCCAGTCAAACCCATTAACCATCCCCAGTCAAACCCATTAGCGATTCCCAGTCAATCCCACCAGCGATTCCCAGTCAAACCCATTAACAATTCCCAGTCAAATCCATCAGCGATTCCCAGTCAAACCCATTAACCATCCCCAGTCAAACCCATTAACAATTCCCAGTCAAATCCATCAGCGATTCCCAGTCAAACCCATTAACGATTCCCAGTCAATCCCATTAACAATTCCCAGTCAATCCCACCAGCAATTCCCAGTCCATCCCATCAGGGCGAGCAGAGAACGAGGCTGGGACTTCACGAAACTCACTGGTTTTGGGGTTTTTTTTTTTCCCCTTTCCTTATTTTCCTTTTTTTCTTCTTCACCAGCCTTTTTTGGGGTTTTTTTTGGGGGTTGTTTTTTGTTTGTTTCACATTTTCCCGATGAATATTGCGATTTTTAGAGCGGAGACGACACCACCCCACCACCCTGTGGATTTTTTTTTCTTTCTTTTTAAGTCTTTTTGATGTTTTTGTTTGGTTTTTGGTGATTTTTGACGGCACAAGTTAGGATATTTAGGAACAACCTAAAGAGCGAGACACGAAATTTTCGCCTGAAGCTACCAGCGAGGTTGGATCTTTTTTTTTTTGGATTCTTTTTTGCATACTAATCAGAGATTTCCTTTGTCTGAGCGATTTGTGAGGGTCCAGACCAGAGTCCATCCAGCAGCTCCCTCCCTCCCTACCCCAAAAATCCAAGTTTTCTCAAGGTACCATCCACCAAAAATGATGGAAAAAGGGGAAAAAAAATAAGAAAAAAAAGCCAACAACAGCAATAATTAAAAATAAACCCCCAAAACAGGGACCCCCACCCCATTTCCTGCTATCCCACCTAAAGAGCCTCTTTGCTTTTCAATTTGGAATCTTTCTTCCATTTCATCCTCCGGTTTTGAAACCAGATTTTGATTTGTCTCTCGTTGAGGCAGAGGTTGTTGGCGATCTCAATGCGCCTCCGCCGGGTCAGATATCTGTTAAAATGAAATTCTTTCTCTAATTCCAGTGTTTGGTAACGGGTGTAACTGGTTCGGGAGCGTTTACCATCCGTTTCTGGGGGAAAAAAAAAAAATGAAATTAAAATAAATATATATAAATTTAAAAGGGAAGACATAACATAAAAAGCCACAATTTTAGATGGATTTTAATTTGTTTTTTTAAATTCATTTTTTAATTATAAAACCGAGAATATACAAAAGTTTAGCGGGGTTGGGGGACACGCAGGGAGTGAAGTAGCCTGAAAATTCTCAACACCTTCAGCCTCTCCCCTTTAAAGTCCCCCCCCGACCCCATTCCTTTCTAAAGCCCAGATCAAACACATGTAGATGAGCCAGAACTGAACCTGTTTCCTCTCCCGGACAATAAAGAATTGTACAAAGGAGGGAAATATCTTTTCTTGGGTGATCTTGTCTTTTTTTTCACACTCCCCCCCCACCTCCACCTCCTCCTGGGAAGGTGGAGAAGGAAAATCTACTTCTCTTCCCTTTCACTTTTGGTGTCTTTTGGTATTTTAATTTTTTTTTTAAAGCTTACCCTCAAAGAACATGTGTATTTCAAGTTATTTTTAACCCCCCCTTCCCAAAAAAAAATGGAATATTGCCTTTTATACACGTTTTGTTTCTATGATCCAATTATGCTGTCATAAATTTGGGCGTATATAGCCTCTAAGCCTTTTAGTGGACAGTTTTACGAGCAATTGATGCCTTAGTCGTAAAATTTACGACCTCAGGTTTTTTATTATTTGCCCCGTATGGCCTATAAAAACCAAAGGAAAAAAAAAAAAAAGAAAAAGAAAAAAAAGAAAAGGAAGAAAAAAAAAGAAAAGGAAGAAAAAAAAAAATCTCGTGAAACTTTAAAAAAAAAAATAAAGAAAGAAAGAAAAAAATCAAGAAGTGAAAGTTTTACCATGGCTCATGTGTAGTTTGGTCATCCAGGGATAAATTTGTGGAGGTTGTTGCTGTTGTAGTTGTGGTCCTCCTTGTTGTCCTGTTTGCCCAGGCTCAGCTTTGATTTCACCCGAGCTCTTAGATCTTTCTTCCAACGTCGTGTTCCCACTCTTCTGACTGTAAATCCCAGGATTTAGGGATATTTGATCATCTCGGCTTAAAGGATGCCCTGAAGAACCCATAACCGTACAAGAAGGTCGCTCAGGGTTAGCTCGGGGGGTTGTAGACATGTCCAAGCCGTTGAGGGAGTTGGTAGCCCCGGAGGAGGGGAGGGGGATGTTGAGATCCGAGTCAGTGTAGCGGTACCTGAGTGACGGAACCTCAGGCACACTTCCATAATTTCCATAATTTTGCATGGTATAGGCAGGAACGGGGGGATTTGGTTTATAAAACGAGTTGGCGACGTAAGAACTCATGGCGGAGGAGGGGAGGAAAGGAAAAAAAAATTAAGAAAAAAAAAAAGACGGAAAAAGAAAATTTGGGGAGGGGGTGATTTTTGTTTCCTCTCTTTTTTCTTCTTTTTTCCTCTCTTTTTTCTTTTTTTTCTGTCTTTTTCCTTCTTTTCTCCCTCTTTCTTTTTTTCCTCTTTTTTCCTTCTCTTTCCCTCTCTTTTTTCCTCCTTTTTTCTTCCTTTCCCTCTCCTTTTTCCTCCTTTTCTCTTCCTTTCCCTCTCCTTTTTCCTCCTTTTCTCTTCCTTTCCCTCTCCTTTTTCCTCCTTTTATCTTCCTTTCCCTCTCCTTTTTCCTCCTTTTTTCTTCCTTTCCCTCTCCCTTTTTCTTCCTTTCCCTCTCCTTTTTCCTCTTTTCCCCTTTTTCCTTTTTTTTTGCCCCCTCTTTTTCCTCTCTCTTTCTCTTCCTTTCCCCTCTTATTTCTTCTTTCCCCCTCTTTTTCCTCCCTCTTTTTTCCTCCTCTTTTTTCTCCTCTTTTCCCCTCTTCCTCCTCTTTTTTCTTCTCCCCCCCCCTTTTTTTTTCCCCTCTCTTCCCCCTCCCCCCCTTTTTTTTTTTCCAACCGCTTTGATTAGGTGATTTGTGACCCTTTGAAGTTCAGGGGTGGGGGGGGGATAAGGGGGGGCCGGGTTTTGTTCCTCCTAAAGTGCAGAATTTATAGGTGGGGATTCTTCTTTCTCCCCCCCCCCTCCTATAGGCGCTGCCCAAATATGGGCTCTTTAAGTGGCGTCACGTGACGGCATCGGCCACTCATCCATTTCCCTTGATGACCCCCGGGGGGGGGGGGGGGGGGGGGGGGGGGGGGGGGGTGGTTTATTGATGAGCACCCGCGGAAGGTACCGGGGGTGCGCGGGGGGAAACGCGGGAGGAACGCGCCGCGGGACGGCAGCGGCACCTAGTGATGCTCCGCGGCAGCGCACCGGCGCTCCGCACCCCCCCGCGGAGAGGGGAGGAGGAGGAAGAGGAGAAGAAGAAGAAGAAGAAAAAAGAAGAAGAAGAAGAAGAAGAGGGGGGGTTGCAGCGTCCGAGCTCTTTCCGCGCACCTCTCCGCGCTTTTCAAAATATTTATTTAATTTTTTAAATTTTTTTTTTAAGTTTAATTTATTCCTCTTTCTTCCATCCCAAAATCGCAGCTGCGTGGGGAGAAGATCGTTTAAAAACTTAGATTTTGGGGTGTTTTTTGTACTTTTTTTCTCTGAATACAACCTAGAGGGGAAACTCCCAGCAGCGCCTTCCCTCCGCACCCTTTTTAATGTCTTTTTATTTATTTATTATTATTATTATTATTATTTTTTTAAATGAATTTCACAAACTTTTGCTGGTTGTTTGGAAGGAAACTTCATTCCTTGTGGGTTTAATTGCTGTTTTTTGTTTTGTTTGGGTTTTTTTTCCCCAAGGTTTTAGGAAGCCTGGGTGTTATATAGAGGCTGCTCCTCGCATATAAACTCCAATGCGCCAAAGTTTACATTCCTGTTACCTTTCCCCCCCTCACCCCCCCCCTCCCCAACCCTCCCCCCACACCCCCCCGCCCCTTTTCTTCTTAAAATTTATTGCTGGCAGAAGCCTGGATCTTCTGGAGGAACCAGCCCCTCTCTTCAAAGGGCACTGAGAAGGGGAAATAAATACCTTGAAATCTGAATTTCCAGCCCTCCCTTCTGCTTTGGAGCAGGAAAATAAAGGTCCGGGGGGGGGCGGTGGGAGGGGGGGGGGTTTGCGGTGGGAGACTGGCAGCTCCAGACTCCCCCCCCCCCCTCCCTCCCTACCATCACCACCACAACTCAGCTTTGCAGACCTGAGCACGTTTTTCTTTTTATTCCGTCTCTATTCACCAGCCAGAGAATGACTTGAATGCGCCGGGGTTTCCATATCGCCTTCCTCCTCTCTATAGGCGCTGAATTATATATGTGTGGTTGTGGATGTATGTGTAGATTCCGTGGGCTTTATTTTTTATTATTATTAATAATAATTATTATTATTTTATTATTTTAATTTTATTTTTTTTTAAATTCAAACTGATTTACACCCCAGGAGCCTCCTGCTCCCCAGTCAGGTCGTTCCCCCTCTTGCAAAACGCTCTTGGCTCCTGGTTCTTGGTGCTGTTTACTTGTTTTCTTTCGGTTTAAAGAGAGATTTATTATTTATTATTTATTTATTTATTTATTTCCCCCCCCCCCCGTCTTTCTTGCTCCTTGTAAAAATCGCCTGCACATTCCAGGCTGGAGACGAGGAAAGGATGGGCTGAAAAAACCTCCCCAGGCTCTTTTTTCTCTCTCTCTCCTCTTAGTTTTCTCTTTTTTCCCCTCTCTTTTCCCTCTCTTTTAATCTTTTTTTCTCTATTTTAATATCTCTTTTTTAATCTCCCTTTTTCCGTATCTTTTTTATCTCTCCTCTCCCTCTTTTTAAATATTTTAAATATATATTTTTTAAATCTATCCTTTTTTCTCTCTTTTTTCCTCTCCCTTTTTCTCTCTCTTTCTTTCTCTCTTTTTTCCCTCTCTTTTTTTTAAAGCCCTTTTAATGTTTTTTATTTGTTTGGTTTTTTTCCTGGTTATGGACATTTCACATCAAATCCTGTTTATTTCATTTAAAAAAAAGAAAAAAAAAAAAAGAAATATCCTCCCCGATTAAATGCCACCTCCTGAACAACCCAGTAAATATCAGAGCAGTGACAAAGAGGCGAGAAAAAAAAAGCAAAAAAAGCAATTTATTTATTTATTTTCAAATCCAACCTTCGCATTGGGGTTTCCGAGCCTGCAATCCACAGCAGCAGGGTTTGATTCCCAACGTTATATCCACAATTTTTGTTCCCCTAAGGATGAGTTTCCGGATAAAAAGTGACTTTCTCCCCCCAACCCCACCCCTCCCTTTTCCTGGAAAGGTTTATTGGGTTGAAATAGTCTGGAGGGAGGTGGGGACAAGGGGGAGAAATGAATTTTTTTCCGCAGAGCTGAGGGATTCTCAGCTGTGTCGAGCTCAAATTAAATCAAAATAATAATCAAAAAGAAGCGGAACCTTTGACCTGGTGTTTGACTGAGGAGGGTGGAATAAGAAATATATACTGTTTTGAACTTTGGAAATCCATTTTTAATCATGAAGCGAGAGGTATGGCATAGATTCCTGATGCCACCGAACAATACAGTAACAAGATTAATCCAAGGAGACAAAGCAAAATGTAAATTTTTTTCCCCCCCCCCTTCCTTTTTCTTTTTTTTTTGAATACTCTTGAATGAGAGAGGGAGGAAAAAGAGAGAAGGGAGTGGATTTTTTTTGCAGGAACAACACACAGAAGATCAGTGAACTTTCTAACAGGCTGTTTCCAAACACCGAAAGATTTTGACTGAAGCTCAGAGGCCATTCTATAAACTTTAAAAATAATATTCAGTTTTTATTAAATACTCAACATAGTCCTCTGGACATGACCTTTATACATGAGAGGGTGTAACACAAGATTTATTTTTATTTTATTTATTATTTATTTATTTTTTTTTCCTTTTCTACTGCTATAGAACTCCATTCACTTGATACTGTGGAACATTACAGTGCTAAACATAAATATAAATACAGGTACCACAAACACAGTTAAAAATATTCAAATATTCACACAGAAACTGTCACAGTCTGTCGTATGCAGTGATGAGCCCAGGTATCTGCTTAAATACGAGGAGGATGCTCTTGGAAATGTTATTTTTATTTTTTTTATAATTTTTTTTTTTTTAGGTGGAAGCTTTTCTTAGGAAAATTTGATTTTTTTAATTATTTTTTAATTTTTTTGAGCTAGGGAAGGAAAAATTGCTCTGACTGGGGAAGGGGGAGGAAGAAGGGACTGGGCAAAATCTCACCCACAGTGGAGGGTGGATGCCCAATTATTATTATTTTTTGGGGGGGGGGAGGAGAGATGGGGAGAAGGGATTGAGGGGGGTGTGTGCGGTTTGAAACAGTCTTATCCCGAGTCAGATAAATAGGTGTTGGTGGAGATGCGTGTGTGGGGTTGGGGGGGGATTGTGTAACAGTGAGCTGGGGGGGGGTGTCCACATTTCCACCTTAGACTTGAATTTTTTCACCCCTCATCCCTTAATATTTTAATTTTTATTTCTTTTTTTTAATATAGCCAAACATTGTGCCAGTGATAAATACAAGGTGGGAGGGGGGTGGGGGTCGGGGAATTGGGGGGGGGTCCTGTCATATTTTTTTTTCACTCCTTTTGCTTCTCCTCCTCTGTCTCTTCTCTCTTCTCTTCCTTGGCCAAACTGTCAGCAGCAGCGGCTGCTGTTCCCCCCCCAGCTCCGGAAAGGGTTGAACTTAAATTACTTTCTTTTTTCCATTTCATTCGTCGATTTTGGAACCAGATTTTAATCTGTCGTTCCGTTAAACATAAAGCATTGGCGATTTCAATTCTTCTCCTTCGGGTCAGGTACCGATTGAAATGAAATTCTTTTTCCAACTCCAAGGTTTGATAACGGGAATAAATCTGCCGCCCCCGCCGGCGATCGGCCCCGTAGCCCACTCCTAAAGATGCCGAAACAAAACAGACTAAAAATCGTCAGCCCGACACAACCTGGAAAGGGAAAGGGGGGGTATATACACATACACACCACATCCGCACCCCGCGCAACCCCCTCCGCCCCCCGCGCAACCCCGCGCGCCCGCCCCGCTCCTCCTCCCCCACCCCCCACCTCCACCTTCAGCCCCCCACCCCCACCCCTTCAAGCTCTCTTGGCTGCTTGGCCCCCTCCCCAGCAACCCCCCGCTCCTGAAAAAAAATAAATTCTTATTTTAACTCTATTTTCTCTCTATTTAACTCTATTTTATCTCTATTTTAACTATTTTCTAGCTATTGTAACTGTATTTTATCTCGATTTTATCCCTATTTTAACTATTTTCTAGCTATTGTAACTGTATTTTATCTCTATTTTAACTATTCCCTCTCTATTTTGACTCTATTTTATCTCTAATTTAACTCTATTTTCTGTCTATTTTCTCTCTGGTTTAACTCTTTTCTCTAGATTTTCTGTTTAACTCTATCTTCTCTATATTTTAACTCAATTTTCTCTATCTTAACTCTATTTTCTTTCTATTTTAACTCCATTTCCCCTCTATTTTACCCCTATTTCACCCCTATTTCCTCTCTATTTAATCTCTATTTTATATTTAATCTCTATTTTACCCCTATTTCACCTCTACATCCTCCCTATTTCACCTCTATTTTCTCATTAAATTAACCCTCTGCGCTCACCCTTTCCTCCCGGGATGTTACACCCCCCAGCCCCCACCCCCCCTTTTTTTTTTCCCCACATTATTCCTGCCAATTGGAAGATTTGGGGGAGCCAAGACGAGGTGTGTGGGGGGTGGGGAGATACCCCCAACCCTTCATCACCCAAGGAACCCTCCACCCCCTCACTTCCCTCACCCATCATTAAAACTTCTTTATTTTTTTCCTGTTTTTTTCTCTTTTTTTTCCCTCTCTTTTTTTTCCCCCTCCTTTTTTATCTCTTTTTTCTCTCTTTTTGTAATCTCTTTTTTCTCTTTTTTTTTAAATCTCTTTTTTTCCTCTTTTTTTTTCCCCCTCCTTTTTTATCTCTTTTTTCTCTCTTTTTTAATCTCTTTTTTCTCTTTTTTTAAAATCTCTTTTTTTTCTCTTTTTTTTTAAATCTCTTTTTAAATCTCTTTTTTTCTCTTTTTTTTCTCTTTTTTTAATCTCTTTTTTTTCTCTTTTTTTAAAATATCCTTTTTTTTCCTCTTTTTTTTTTCTCTTTTTTTTTTTTAATCCCTTTTTTTTTCTTTAAACCCCAGCTCATATTTAGGTACTTCACTCCCCAAGCAAAGCTCGCTGCACTTTATTATCGATATTTTATACTCTCGAAAGTCTTTTAATTAGAAAGAGCGTAACAAGCCAGATTTGCTCCCAACAACTTAACAAATAAAAGGCCTGTAGCTGCAACTGTGAAGGAGCTATATTCTTGTTTTTATGGGGCCATAAAAAGTCGCTCAGCCTGTTCTGCTAGGGGGAGAAGGTCGTAAAGATGGTTCAGTTTATTTAATTTATATCTCCGAGCTGTAAAAACTTACCACTGTGGGAGTTCATACGTTGCATCCAGGGGTATATTTGAATGCTAGTTTTTTGTTCTTGCGAAGTGTTCCTGTTTTGATCACTGGTAAAATCCTGTGCGATTGATGTCTGTGTATTATGTCCCATAGAATTTTGCCTGCAGCTAGAAAGCATGTCTTTTTCTTGATAAAAAGCATTAGATCCATAATCATAAGGTCCACGGCTGGAGCTAAACACAACATTATCTTGCGGTGAATAAAAAGGAGATGAATAAATCCGATTTTGAGCAACGGCTGCTCCATAAGTAGAAAAATGCCTGACAGGGTCATAAGCAGTGGAATTGAGGGCTACGTTGGGAAGCACCTCTTGGCCACTGGTGAGATGGCAAGATAAAGATGGGTTGGTAAAATAGGAATTCATCCTTTCCTCTATACCTGGTTGTGTGATTTCTTTAATATTTATTTCTCTCTCCAGTTTGTAGGTCTGAACTAGATTGTTATAGGGAAGGCTCTGCTCCAGGACAGACAAAATGACAAAGTCAGCTGACCCGGGGGGAACCAATGGGGAAGCGGGTGTCAAAAAAGGGGGAAAAAATTGCTTTTGCTTCTCTTGATTCCCTAGTTGAAACTAAGTGGGCATGGAAAGTAAGTCCTGTACCCCTAAAACTCTCCCCCCCCCTCTCAATACCCCCCCCGGGGTGCTGGGGAGATGGGGAGGATGAGGTGGGGAGGGGAAGGTTGGGGGGGGGGGTTGGGGGGGGGGGGGAGGGGGGGAGCTGCTTGTGGGGAGGGGGCAGCTGGGCTGGAGAGGGAGGGGTGGCACAAATTTTTTAAGCCAGGTTTAACTTTTTCTTCTCACCCCCCTTACACCTCCCATCCCACCCTGACCCCCTCTTTTCCCCCCCCCTCTTTTCCTGGACACTGAGGTTTGGAAGCCCCGTCTGTGTGTCTGTGCGTTTATGTTGCTTGTGTGTTTTCTTGTGTGTTGGTGTTGTTGGTTTTTTTTTTCCTTTTTAAATAAATGTTTGCTTAATATCTTGTAATAAACCAGCTCAGAATTCACAGTAATAAATCTCAGATGTCCACAGAATATTAAGCCATAAATTATCCTCTTTTTTTATATATATATATTTATTTTTTTCCCCCTTTCCCTTTTTTTTCTTCTTGTTCTCCTGTAGCATTGGTCAATATTATGGAATTAAATGGTTGTGTTCTTGATGAGAAAATATTACATAAAGAGTGTGGGGAGTTGTTGGGGGGTAAGGGGGGTGGGGGGGAAGAGAAAACATGGCGACTTCTGAATTGATAACGTGTTTCAGAGCCTTCCCAAAGTCTGTCTTGGGGAGGGGAGAGAAAAAACCAGACATCCAGAAAAGCAACACCCAACATGACCAACTCACGTTAGCCTGGAAGTTAAATTTCTCCTCTACTTTGACATTTCTCCCCTTCAAATATTTCTCTGTTCATCCTCAATGCTGGAGGATATTTACATTATTTTTATTTTATTTTTTTATTTCAACAATAATTACAACAACAGCAAGAAAAAAAAGAGAGAAAGAGTGCAAAAAAAAAAAAGAATAAATAGGATTTTTGTTTGTACTGGAGAGCAATGAGGAGCCTGGGCTGGGGATGTAACCTCGTGTTTGTGTTTGCAGCAATTTATAGTTGCAGATATTTACAACTGATTGGGCAACTCCTATCGCAAATATTTCGGGAGATGAAAAGGAGGGATTCTATTCTATCTTCACTGGGTAGATTGCACCTAGGACTAATTGAAATGAAAGCAGCTAATCTAATTTTAATTCCAATCTAGAGCCATAAATTGCCCCTTAAATGTAAAACATACCTGCTGATCTGTAAATATTGCGAGGTATCTTTATCATTCTGGTGGCTTGCTATTTAAAAATTCAATTATGGCAGGGAAACCCTGGCCTCCTCTCTGTGTGTGTGTGTTGGGTTTTTTTTGAATAAAACCTCCATCGTGTCCATTTTTATTTTAAATCTGAGGGTGCAGTGGGCTGAGGAGAGGAAGGTTTGTGGGTGCACACTTCCAATTCCAAACTGAGAGTATTTATTTATCTTATTCTCAATCAATAACTTCATTTATTTTTATTTTTATTATTTCTTTTTCTCTTTTTTTTTTTTTTTTAGCGATGTATCCCTCAAAGATTTTAGCTGACAAAGAAGGGTTGGAAGAGGAGGGGGGTGTGTGTGTGTATATTTTTTTCCCCAGCTATAACAGGAACCCGGATGCCAACGGATTTTATGCTCTTTTTCCTCTGTGTAACAAAGCAAAGTAATCAATGGTAGCAATAAAACCATAAACGAGACTACAACTGAAAAAAAAAAAAACCCCAAACCCTCGTGTATTCATCTTCTATAACGTTAAAGCTTCCCCTGAGTGTCACTGAGGGGGGGGGAAAGGGAAAAAAAATAAAGTTTTTAAGTAAAAAAATAAAAAGGAGCTGGTTGGAAGGGTGCAGCAGCATCTGATTTAGGGTGGGAAGCACCTCAGGCTGCCCAACTGGGAGCCAGCCTGGTGCAGATATAAGACTCTTGGACATGGGGAAGATTTACAGGCGTTTTCCCCCCCCCTAAAAAACAAACTTCAGTTTGCTTTCGTTTCCCTTTCCCCCCTTTTTTTTTTTTTCCCCCAGTTTGCCCGGAGATTTCTAGAATAAATAAAATTTTAAAATAAAATAATTAAAAAGCGAAAATAAAGAAAATAATAAAGAAATCGCAGTAAGTGGGGGTGTTATAATTTACACACACTCCCACCCCCCCGCTTCTGCTGAGCTGTTAAACCCCCAACCCGGGGGCACTCCCAGCTGGGCAAATGTGTTGTAAATATTAGTAGCCCTGGGACCATCTTTTCTGAGCCCAAATCCTTCCAGAGCAGAAGGACTTTGGGAACCAGCTCTGCCCCATTAAAAAAAACCCCTGAAATTATTGTTAAAGTCCAACAAATGGACTGGAGGAAGAAGTGGATGAAGGAGGACTTAGTAATTATTAGCGTGTTGTCTTTATTTTATGTATTATTTACAGTCCCGGTGTAATTTGGCGAGTAAATTAAAAGTAGTTCCAGCTGGAGGGGTTGGACTTTTGTTGGGGCAGATTGACGTGGGGAGTTGCACCTATAGAAGGGCACTTGCTTGCTCAAGTTTGGAGGAGTTTCTGCAAGAACTCCTTCTAGGTTTTTCTTTCTCACTCTTATTTTACATTTTTATGATTACTTTTAATTTTTATGATGACTTTTATTATTTTCCTTATTAATTTATTATCATTTTTATTATTATTATTATTATTAAAATATTCTTTTTTTTTTTTTCCCCTTTCTCCTTTCTTTTTTCCTTTTTTTCCCCCCCCCCGTATAGGTGCTCGGGGGCTGTTGTATCGGAGCCCGGTGTGATAACCGTGTGACTAGGAGTCGAGAAAGTTAAGTGTTTTATTACTTCTCTAAACAGAGGGCAAGTCTTAAAAGTCTGGTCGATTTATAGTGAACAGAAACCAGCTGCCGTAAAGAAACTTAAAATAGAATCCTCTCTCCACGTTAAAAATCAGTTTTCTGGGGAGAAAAGAGAGAGAAAGAAGAGGGGGTGGTGAAAAAAAAATATAAAATAGAGCACAACCACCCCAAAAACTCCTGCAAATACAAATGAGGCGTCATTAAAGTGTGTTTTACTCACTGCAATCCCTCAGCTTCACGTTTTAAATGCGCTGGATAATTTCTATTTTATTTTTTTTTACCTTCCCCATTGATATTTTTTAACAGTTTGGGGATTTCTCGAAAGTATTTCATCAAACTATATCACTACCAAAAAGCTATTTATTTTTTTTTAATAATAATAATTATTATTTTTTCTTTTCCCCCCCTTTTTCCCCTCCCCATGAAAACACGTAGAGGGGAATATGTGGGGCACTTTCTGGTTAAATTGGTCTGCAAACAATTATGTAAACTCATCAGCAGAAGCAAGAACAGATGTTTTATTAAAAGTGCTACACAGCAGTAGAAATATGTACAAGTCTTCGAGTAGCTCTTTAATAGGAGTTGCTCTTTGTTCCCAGAAAAGAAAAGCGCCCATAGAAATCTGAAATAACATTCACCCCTCATAAGCCATCTCTTCCCCCCCCCACACACCCCCTTTTTTTTTTCCCCCCCTTTTTTTTTTCCCCCCTCTTTTCCCCTTACACAGAAAGAGAAAGGGGAAAAAAATAAAATAAATATATATATATATAAAGAAAAAAAATGTGTCGGGAGATTTCCTCCCCCCTCCCAGCTATAATTAGCAAATTGATGAACTGATTTAGGAAAAAAAAAACCCTAAAAAAAAAAATGCAATCCCAACACATGTGTTTTCTATCCCTCAGTAATTACTGAAAGGAAACAAATCCAAATCGGTGTCCCCCCCTCTTTTCCCCTCCCTCCCTGAACCGCTACTGGCAGTGAAGGTGGTGGTGGGGGGGGGCTGGTGGGGTTTGGGGGGGGTTTTGGTTCTTTTCTTCCCAGTCACGTTGCTCATTTTGAGGTTGATTCCTGTGTGGGGCAAAAGATGGGGTTCCCCTCTAACCCCCCCACTCCATCACCACCCCTACACCCCCACTCGTGTCTTGGTGGGGAGGTGCCCACTAACTCGGGGCACTGCACCCCCTTTACACCCCCCTCCCCTTAAAAATTAAAATTATTCAAGCAGGGTGAGGGTTTTTTTCTGTAAATTGCTGCAAAAATATCACTTTTGGGGTGCACTAATGGGGGGGGTTTACCCTTAATTTTATATCCCCCCCCCTCTAAAATAAAATGCCCACACCTATGCGTGTGTAAGGCCCACGCACACCCCTGACATCTGCCCACGGGACTTGCCTCTGATTAAATACACGAAGCTCTTCGAGGTAAATACAAGTGATGCCATTAAAAGGCTTTTTATTTCAACTGATTTCACTTTCTATCTGGGATCTCTGCCCCCCCTTTTTCCCCCCCTTACCCCCCCCTTTTTTTTTTCTCTCTTTTTTTTAATAACTTGACATTTATGGCACACGTGAGTCCTAATTATTTATTTGGGTCTTTCGCTGGGAATTTATTCCTGCTCTTTCCAACAGGCTTTTCCTACTCAAATATTGCTTTTTTTGTTGTTGTTGCTGTTGTAAATAACGCTTAAAAATGATTAAAAAACAAAATAGGGATCACAACACCCCTTAAAAAAAAAAAGAGGGGGGTGGGGATGGGGTAATAACAAGAAACTCTTGGAGGTTTATCTGGGGGTTTATTTACTTCTCCCCCTCCCTGATTGAAATGACTCGTATTGTTTTGGAACCGTCTTTATTCTCTGTAATTACAACTCGAAGTCAACAGTCTGGGCAGCTCTTAATTAAAAAGAAAAGGAAAAAAGAAAAAAGAGGAGATGAAATCTTAAAATCTCTCCTTTCCCCTCAATATTTCTATTTACAGCTTCACAGATTATTTAAAGTTTTATTCCCGCGTTGCAGACAGCGCGTTGGGAAGGGGGTGGCCTAATTAGGAGGTTTATTTGCTAATTAAAAGGCTCTTTTTTTTCTTTTCCTTGCACTAAGATGCACAAAGCCATAATTAGCGAAAACACCCATTTTTTTTTTCCCACCACACGTATCTTTCCAAGAAGAGGGGCTGAAAAAAAAACCCCAAACCCCACAACCAGCGCCGGTTTTGTTATATTTTTTCAATGTAAACCTCCGCAAAAGCTCTTTTTTTATTCACTTTAGGTGAATAAAATTTACCACCCCGAGCACCGCCTGTAGAATTACCCAGACGAGTCATTTTTTTGCTTTTTCCTATTGATTTTTGCTTTGTTTTGGTCTTTTTTTTTGTAGTGTAATGAAGGGAAATGGCCTTAAACGTGTTCTTGTTGCTTTGATTTTATTCTCAGAGTTGCTTGAGGAAAGTGCAGCAAAAGTTCAGAGCGACTCCCTTCAACTTGTAACGCTCAGCGCGAAAAAAATTATATATATATTTATATATTAAAAAAAATTATATATATATTTATATATTTAAAAAAAAGTATAATAAAAAGAATAATTGGATGGGGGGGAATAAGTTGTTTTTTTTTTTCTCGCTTGCAAAACCTCTCGGTCGCTGCAAATATTTCCAGGGGTTGGAAAGTGAAAAAAAAAAGAGAATTCTGGCAATTGTCAAAACACATGTCTGCTAACCAGGAAACCGGGAGGTGTGTGGGGAAGAGAAATTAATCGGTTCCTACTTCGGAAATTTATCCCTTTTCTTTCTGCCGAGCCCTTTCTGACACTTTTTTTTAAAAAAAAACCCCCTTTATTTAGATTTTTTTTCCCCCCGCGTTGATATCGCGACAGGAGGAGGCGTTTAATTCGCAAATATGGGGGGGGGGAAGGGTGTGGGGTGTGATTTATTTCATTATTTTTTTCTCCTTCCCAGATTTATTGGCGAATCTCAGCCCAACAAAAGAAGGCAGCACCGAAATCTCCCCGCGGAAAAAAAAACCCGGACTTTGCTGGGTCTTAAATTACCAAGTAACCACGTTGCAAAAAAAAAAAAAAGAAAGAAAAAAAAGTTAAGAACAGCGAAGAAAAAAAAAAAAGCGAAGGGAGAACCCCCCTCCCCCTGCCACACCACCTCAATTAAATTAAATTTGCTGATTGAAAGCGCTTCTGAATAAATCTGGTCAAGGTTAAGAAGGGGAAACCTCTCAAAAAGTGAAAAAAAAAATATTAAAATTCCGAATATTTGAAGGGCTGTAGGACCGCGGAGTGGTGCTTTGTTTATAGGGAGGTGTCTGGCGGCTGCGGAAACATTCCTGGTGGCTCCTTGGTTAATAAATAAGGATAAAAAGAGGTTTTTAACTCAACTAGATCCAGAAAAATACCTTTTTTTTTTGCCCTAAAACCTGAGTAAAACCTGCTCAGGTAGCAACTTTAGTGGGTGAAAAAAATAATGAATAAATCTACCTTCCAGCTTTTATTTTATATATATATATATATGATTATTATTTGGTTCTCTTTTCATGCTAGAGTGGAAATATTCCCTCAAATCCCTAAAATTAAAAGGACAGTGGCGCTCATGACGTCACACCCGTGACGGACAAAGACTTCGTGGCTTAAAATTATGAAAAGAGACGTTTTTGTTGTTTTTTGGGGTTTTTTTTTTGCTGCGCACGTGCGTATCTCTCCGCGCACCTACGTGTAGAGGTGTAATTATTTCTGCTGGGTGTAGAGATTAAAAATCAAAAGGAATGGGATGTTATTGCGTTCTGCAAGGATAACTCAGGAGTGAAAAATTGTTGTCATTAACTATAAGCAGTTTTATCTTTTTATTCTTTCCAGATCTGAAAGGAGAAATTTAATCAGAGGTGGCTCAGGGAAAAAAAAAAATTAAAATAAAATAAAATAAAATAATTCAGGAAATAATAATAGTTGCCTTAATGATGGGGGGTTTTTTAATTTTACTTTTTTTTTTGAGATGTGATCACTTAGGCAGAATTAAACTATATATTTGGTGACAACCTCTTGAGCATTTTGGTGAATTTATACATTTACATCGTTTTTAATCGAGCAACCATTTAATATTTCAGGATTTGCTTAAATACACTCATATTTTCAGGGAGAAAATACCGTTTCCCCAGTTGACATGCCTTATCTATTTTTATGAGTTCACGTACATTGGGATGATTTAAACCTCGGCAATACGGAACGAAAAGGAATAATATATATTTATATATAATTAATAATAATAATAATAATAATAAAGAAGCAACCCCCAACCAGCTTTGTATGAGCTGAAAGTACAAGTGAGGAGTTTCAAATGGCTTTGGGAAACTTGGTGAAGTTTGAGGATGAGGAGGGGGTCGGGAAGGTTGGGGGGGGACACACACACACCTCTCAATGTTAAAGGAACTAAAAGTTCTTTATAAAGTGATTTATAATTATTATTTTTAATGGCAGGAGAAGATTTTTGTGGGGTTTTGTACCCTCTGCCAGTTGAGGAAGGGGGAGGGGGGGTTATTCTCTCTTTCCCACCCCCCTTGTCTCCCACCGCCCCGTAATTAGACAGACAGACAGACAGAAAAGGGGGGTGGTGAGGGGGGGGAAGAGACACCAAATTGCCCAAACTTGCCGGTTTCTGTCACTTGGTGGCAGTATACAAAACAAGTAAACAAAACCGGGCAGAAAACACCCAAAATGGGGGTGGGGGGGGAAGGGAACAGGAGGGGCCCCACCTGTGGGACAAACCCCCGTCCCCCCACATCCCTTAGACCTCGTCTGGTGGTGATTTTAGGGGGGGTTTAAAGGGGTTTTTTGTGTGTTGGATCTGTCTCTTTTTTTTCCTTTTTTCCTTTTTTTTCTCTTTTTTCTTCCCCCCCCCCCCGCCCCCCCGCTTTACTCCGCGTCTCTCTCTCTCTTTCTCCCCCACTTCCCAGCTTCCCCCCCCCTTTTATTTTTCCCTTCCCCGCCCCCCATTGAAACGCCGGCTCTTTAGTTTTGGGGACAAAGACTTTTACAGCAAGGTGTGTCCCCAGGCGACAAAGGCGACCCGAGCAGCCTGTCCCCCGCAGACTGCGGCCAGACACCCGCAATTTCGGGGATTTCTGCTTTTTATTGTGTTTGTGTCTGGGGGAAAAAAAAGGGGAGGGGGAGGGGAAGGGAAGCGGGAGCGGGGGGGGGGGGCGGGGTCGCTTTTTTTTCGCCTTCCTCCTCCTCCTCCTCAGCATCTTCCTCCCTCTCCAAGGCTGGAGGTCACATTGTGTGTCCCCCCCGCACTTTAAAAAAAATAAATAAAATTAAATATCCCCTTTTGTAAACTTTGGGGTGCTTCTGCCCCCATTTCCTCACTTTTCCTCCCAAATCCTAAACCCAAACTTCAGCTCCCCTCTCCCACCCCAAAGCCGATGTTTAAAGGCCTTACTTTGTAAATTTGAATTTAATTCTGTTTAGCCCTGACCTCAAACACTCATTTCAACATGGAATTTAAATTTTTTTTCACCCCTTTTTCCACCTTTTTTTTTCCCCCCCGAAGAGGGTGAGCTGCAGGGATTAACCTTCCACCAACAACAGTAACAAGATCTCCAACTATCTCCTCCAAAAAACCCAAATACTTGATCCCTCAATGTTATGCATCTTCTCCCAAAGTCGATTTCTCCCTCTATGACTAATTTTTTTTATCTCCCTTCGCCTTTTTCTTCCCTTCCACGTGCTGAGCTCCGCAAATTTATTTTTCTCGACAATAAAAATAAAATAAAAATAATAAACCCCCCCCCAGAAACACACACACAAAATCACAAATCACTGCACAAAGCTCCGGGTAGAAATATAAGAGGGGAGGAAATAAAATTGTAATTTATTAGGGAAATAATCACAAAAATACGGACCCCCCCCCCGCGCTTCGCCCCCCATCACAAATCGATCTGAGCAGCACCACGTTCACCACTTGTCCCTAACATATATAATAATATATAAAATAAAATATATATAAAATATATATAAAATATATTATTTCTGGTGGTATTATATATAAAATATATAAAAAATATATATAAAATATATAAAATATATATATAAAATATATTATTTCTGGTGGTATTATATATAAAATATATATAAAATACATCATTTCTGGTGGTACTATATATAAAATATATATAAAATATATTATTTCTGGCGGTATTATATATAAAATATATATAAAATATATTATTTCTGGTGGTATTATATATAAAATATATATAAAATATATTATTTCTGGTGGGTTTGGTTAATTCCTCACTTAAACCGAAATTCCTTCACACGCCAAGTTGGGAAATCACTTTTTTTTTTCTTCTTAATATTTTTTTTTGTAGTTTCAGAGGTTTTTAGTTTGTTGGGGTTTTTTGTTGTTGGGTTTTTTTTTTTCCAGGCTCTTACAACACGACGGATTTACTATAATAGAAACCACCCACACGATCGTGCTCTGTATTTATAGATATTTGATCGTAACACGCTTTTATAGAAGCCGCGATAAACGCCCACGCGTGGGGAAGATCCTTATCGGACGGGTTTATGGTCGGGTCTATCTGTGTTCAAATACAATAAAATGGGATTTTTATTATTATTTTTTTTCACTCTGTACCGTATTTATGTCCTTCACCCGCGAATAGGCTCGTACTCAACACCTCGAAATAAAACACCCCTATAAATAAATTAGAAAACACTTGAAACGGCGGAATTTCCATTTAAAAAATGGCTGTAAAATTCTGATTTAATTTTTTTTTTCGACTACAGCTGTCGAAGAAAAAAAATAATCTATTATTTCCTTAAAGTCCATCTCAATAACACAGTTTTTTTAATAATCCCTCATGTTACAAATACAAACTGCGATTTATTTCCTCTGGTTTAGACTGAGATTTAAAAAAAAAAAAATGAAAGAAAGAAAAAGAAAGAAAAAAAAGAAAAAGAAAAAACCCCAAACCAAAACCAGCAACCACACACACATCATTTCGTACAATATAAATCATCCCCTTAGTCCAGTTTTACACCCTAAAAATGTTTCTCAGCATTGCGAGTGTCTGAAAGATGACAAGACATCAAGAGAAAAGAGAAAATTAAATTTTAATATATATATATATATATTTTAAATAGGTTTTGGGGGGTTCCAGGCCTGGCGGAAAGGGATTGGGGGGGGGGTGGTGGTGGTGGTGGGAAAATCCCAGTGCTACTGGGAGTGGGGAGATGAAGCTTGGGGAGGGAAAGCAGACGGATTTCAGGCTGAAAACAATAAAAGATCCCATTTCTGTAATCATGTGGTTCCAATAAACACTCATTGTTTGCTCATAAAATCTCTTTACGACCGGCCGCGGCAGAGCCTCCACACAACGGCACCTTCCCAGTCCACAAAACCAGGGCAAAAAAATGCCTTTTTCCTTCTTTTTTTTTTCTCTTTTTCTTTTTTTTCCCCTCTACATCCCATCCCCGAACTCTCGATTTATTTTATGCTTGAGAAAATAAATAAAAAAATATATATAAATGGGGAGACCGGCGTGTTGTCTCAAAGCAACGCGCTGTAAAAGCGGAATAAAAAAGAATATTTTTTAAATCCCCTTTTTGCAGAGGATTGTTTTGTTCAGCCGATAATTCCCAGCCCCAAAGGCCGGCACGAGGATTAACCAGATTTCTCCAAATAAAAGGGAAAACAACTTGGGAAATTCGCCTTTTTTTTTTTTTTTTTAATTCTTTTTTTTTTCCTTTTTTCTCCCCATATATTTTTCCCCTTTTTATTTTTCCTTTTTTCCCTCCACTTTTTTTTTTCCTTATTTTTTTTTCCTTATTCCATTTAACACACCGCCACCAGAAACCACCCCAAAACTTCACCAAACCTCTTCCCTTAATTAACCCCCACCAACGCGCGCTGCAAATTAAACCAGACGAGGCCATTTTTATTTCCAAACCACCAAAAAAACAACAATAAAACACCAACATCAAGGCAGAAAACGAGGATCCCCTTCACCCTTCCAGCACTTTTTCTCCCTAAAATCCCCCAAACAGCCCTAAAATCGCTTATAATAAGCCAGAAAATCTCCCAACCCTCCCCCACAGGGTTTATTTTATGTCCACCCTTATATATCTATACATCCAGACCTATAGGTTGCTGCACTACCAGCAGCAAATCTGCTCATCCACACCCTCTTTTTTATTATATATATATATATTTATTTTTTTTTAAGGCGCAGAAAATTTATCAAGAGCGGAAAAGAAATAAAACCTCGAGAGGAAATGAAGTCACTCTGTTTTATGTATATATATATATATATATCTCTTTACACAGAGGTATATCCAGGGAGATAAATAAGATGAGATGATGGATGGGTAGGTGGGGAGGTAGGTGGATGAAGAGGTAGATGGGGAGGTTAGCAGGGGAAGGGTCACGCTTGAAATCTCACCCGTTCAACCTGAATTAAAGTTGCTTGAGGAGAAGAAACAAACAAAAAAATTTAAAATAATAATAATAATAAAAAATAGAAGGGAAAAGGGGGAGGGATTTGCATGGAAATAAAATTAAAAAGGAAAAAGCGCAGGAAAACCTCCTGAAAATTCTTTTTTTTTTTTTTTCGACGACAAGGAGTTAATTTTGCAAAGGGGAAAATTCCATAAAAGTCAATAAAAATCCATAAAATTCAATAAAACCCCATCCAAGTCAACACAATTCCTTAAAATGCAATGAAAAGCCCCTTTTTCCAGTGAACTTTACCCCCCCCTCCCCCTCCCAAAAGCGAATAAAAAGCTTATCAAATATCAACACTTTGGGTTGTACAGACTTGATTGTTAATCAACACGAGCTTAATATTAATTACTACCCCGAGAGGAAACCGCGTAACCCCGCGGAAGATGCGCAGGCCGCGGCCCTGGGATTTGGGGAAGGGGGGGTGAGTGGGGGTTTGGGGGGGGGGGGGGGAATAGACGTGCAAGGCCGGGCCTCGCGCACACAATTAACAGCGCAGCTCATTAAATATCCCACAAGCAGCAGCCTTGGCCGCCCCACCCGCGCTGCGCGGGGTCCAGCCCCTCCGCGCATGCGCTTCCCCCCCCCCCCCCCCTTTCCTTATTTATTTATTTCTTTATTTATTTAATTTATTTTTTTTTTTTAAAGAAAAAGTTCTCCGGATTCATTTCCCCATCTCAATATATAAATATATATATTTATTTTTCCCTTCTTTCTCTTTCCTTCCCCCATTCCCCCAACACCCCCAACCTATCCCGCACCCCAAATATGACATCAGCATCAACAAATCTTTTTTTTTTCTCCCATTTCCAACCCCCCCCCTCCCCGATTCACTTCATTTCTGCCTCCCCGCAGCAGCTTTCCCTCATATCCAAGCTACACCCCTCGCTCGCACAACGATGCATCATTATCCTTAACACCCGGGCTATGGATCATTAGTTACACATTTTAACCAATAAGGGAACACTTACCAGAGGCTCCTGTCTCCCCCTCTCCCTCTCTTACACACTCTCTTTTTTTTTTTTCTCCTCTGTCTCTCCCTCTTTCTGATCCACTGACGCAGCTCAGCTCCAGAGAAACATTAAAAAAAAAATTAAAAAAAATTAAAATATATTTAAAAAAAATCAAAATATTTCTCCTCCGCTTAAGCAAAGGATGGGGGATGCTGAAGGAGGAATCTCGCTCTCTCTAAGGTTGAGGGTTGTTATTTTTGGGGTTGGGTTTTTCTTTTTTTTTCCGGGCTTTAAAAAAAAAAAAAGAGGAAAAAAAAAAAGGTATTTACAACTGCTTGTGCCCCCTCATCCTCGCATCCTGCAAAGGCAATGCTTTGCGTTTTGCCCCTGGGGGTGGGGAATAGGAGGCGGCAACCAGACAGCAGCAGTAAACTCATTAATGCCAAAATGCCCAAAGCAACCAAGAATTCCAACCCCAAGGAGACGAGGGGAGAGAGAGGAGGGAAGAAGGAGAAGGAGGGAAAAAGCGGGGGGGGGGGGGGGAAGAGAGTGAGGAGGGGGTATAAAAAAAAAAAAAAATCAAGAAAATTTTTTTTTTTAGGCAAAAAAAAAAAAATCATCATCATCATCAGGCTAATAATTAAAGGGGGGGGGGAGGGTGAAAAAAAATAATAATAATAATACCATCCTACCCCTGGCACTGCTTGGACTGTTAAAGGAAAGACTACTGCGAAAGAGTCATAAGAGAAACCACAATAAAAAGTTCACGTTCATGGATGGAGTCCACATGACTTCCTGTGGCCAATCCAACTTGTGATTCAGTCGTAAACTTTTATTGCTCAGCTGTAAATTTTCTGCAAACAACCAGGAATGCGTTGCATTTTTTTGTGACGAGTGCAAATGCTCTCGTCTGTCGCCATGTTTATCCAATTCTGCTTTAATATTGGGATTATTTTTCCTCCCCCTACACTCTCCCCCCGCCCCCCAACCCCCATTCGCTAACCCCACTTTTTTATCTTTTAATTTAATTTTTTTTCACTTCCCTTTTAAAAAGAAATCCGGTTAAATTTGATGATTATTAGCTGCACGGATTAATTTTCACCTTTTTTCTTTTTAAACTAAGAAGATTTGGCCTTTAGCGTTATTAATCTCCGCGTTGTTAATTAATTAATGGGGGGGGGGCGCATAGGAAAACAACGAGGAAGAGAAGCAGCGCAGAGAAAAACGCAGCACGCGGGATGTGAAAAATAAAGATATTAAATAATGAGGGAGTGTTAATTTTAAAAGCATTCAATTAATAATCAAGGACAATACGCTTGGGGGAAAAAAAAATTAAAAAAGAGGGAAAATGACAATTTCTGACCACTTCGAATTCCCCATTTCTGCAAAGGGTGTGTCCGCTGCAAATAAAACCTTCCCGGGGCAAAAAATATCCCTCCCCACCTTCCCCCCTCCTTTAAAACCCCCCATTAACCCCTCCAGCGCCCCATCTCCCGTGGGGTGAGGTGGGCGGTGTGGGGGGGCCACCTGAAATTAGCCAAATTCCACCCAAAACTTCAACCAAAGGCGCGATATTGACCCAGAAAGTGGCGCATCCCCTTTTCCTAAATTCCTTAAACCCACCCAGTTTTATGATTTGCTGGCGGGACACCCACCTCCACCTTTTTCAACCACTTCAATATAGATATATTTAGATTTTTCCTTTTTTCCCCTTTGCTATTTTACCTCCAGCAACCCCCCCAGCCTTTTGTTTTCCAACATCACCATAACGAGGATGCGATATTTGAATTTTTTTCTATTTTTTCTCTTTTTTTCCTTTATTTCTTTTTTTTTTTTTTTAAGCCGGGGGGGGTCCGTGTAGCCGACTGGGAAATATTGATTTGGAAAGGGAGGGACATTTTTCTGCCGTGTCGAGGCCTGTTTCAGAGGCACCACGCGAACCACAAACTGGTGTAAATAGGCAACCGCAAAGCCCAGCTTGCTCAGATGGGCTTCTCCACATGAAACCCCTGCGAGGAGCCGCTTTTCTGCTCTTTTCCTCATTCTTTTCCAGATTTATACATATATAATTAAAAAAAAATCTTTATTTTTCCCTCTGCGCACCTCCCAACCCCAAATTTCAACTCCGCAGCCAGAAAAATTAGGAAAATATAATATTTTACCGCAATTTCCCCTTCTGTACCCGCACATATGTAGGAACACCATCATTAATTTTTTTTTCAGGTATTTCCGCGCCTTAATTTAATTTTAATTGAGGAAAATAGAACAAGAAGGGGGGAAAAAAAAGGGGGGGGGTGTTGTCTCACTCCTTGTTTTTTGAATTTATTTATTTTTTCTCCTTCCCCTGGCTGGATGTGTGTCTGTCTGCCCAAACAACACAAAGGTTGTAATACAACCGGATGGAAGGGAAATTACTTTATTCACTTTACAAACCACCAATAAATTTTATAACAGGTAGTTAAAAGTTACGAGGGAGGTGGGGAGAGGAGGGAAAGGGGGGCGGGGGTTGGGGGGGAAGAGAAACTACGACCCACAACAGCTTTCCCCGAGCACAATGGAGATTCCCGTTTTCCAGAGAGGAGACAAGATAATAAATTCCATAATGGGAAGAGGAAAATTTGATGTTGAAAAGTAGAAAATAACCTGGATGTTAATTTGCTAAATGATTTTTCGGATGATGGTTGTGATCCTTCTTCACCACCCCCCCACCACCACCCCCTCCCTCTATAAAATCATCTCCCCTCTCCCAATTTGGGAGGAAAAAATAAGACGAGTCTAAAAAAGATTAAAGAAGAAAAAATGGGGTCGAATTGGCGCTTTTTTTTCTAGCTCACAAAGTTTCCCCCCCTCCTCCACCCCTCGCGCATTTTCCTCCTCTCCCTCCTTTCTCCCCTTTTATCATCCGCGCAAAAAAAAAAATAATAAATAAAATAAAATTAAAATAAATTAAATGCCCGAGAAATTCGTTGTCTTTCCAATATAATCCGTCCCCATTTCGGAGTATAAAATCTAAACGAATTTTTTCGTCTAATGGCTGCGTTATGGCACGGCGGCGGCTGTGATTAGAATAATAAATTAAGGGGAAAATAAGCAATATGCTCAAACTCAGCTTTTCGAGGAATGATGATGATTTTTTTTTTTCCTTTTCTTTCTTTTCTTTTTTTTTTTTCCCCACAAATCACAAATGGAGATCCGAAGGAAATTTGATTGGCTAATAAAAAAGCCTGGAATAGGATGATATTTCTTACTTCAGGCGGGTAGATGAGTTTAATTTCAGTAATACCCCAGCTATGATCATTTCTGAATAAACCACTTTGTGAAGAGCGAATCTTCTCTCAAATTACTTTCCTCCATAAAATGGTCCTTTGCTTCTCTTTTTTTTTTTTCCTTTTTTTTCCCCTCTTTTTTTTTTCCCTACTCGAAATGATGAAGTGATTACAGAAATAACTGGATGGCAGCTGAAGATGCGACTCTCTTGTGTTGACTACAGAACATAAACATTTACCCCCAAAACGAACTGCTGCGCCTGTACTTTCCATAATTTCACTCCAGACCCTTTCGATAGATAAATGTCATTCTCTAGTATTCGTTTCGTAGAAAACTACTTAGATTTGTGGGTTTAAAGATGATGGATTGAGTGCGGATGCAGCTTCCTCTTCTTCTTTTTTTTTTTTATTATTATTATTTTTAAACACTTTGCCAAGTTCTCCCTCTCTTTTCCCTCATTGGGAGATTTTCTATACAAAGCCTTTAGGCGATTTTTTAATTTAATTTTTTTTAAAGTAAACATCACCAAAAATATTTTTTTTTCACTAATTCCTGCGTATTTTTAATTTATTTTTTTTTTCAGATTTATACGGATTTTTTTTTCAACGCTGGGATGAATGAGCACAAATCCATCCTATGAGAGCAAACGAGAGGGGAGGAAAAATACAAAAAATCCCTTGTTTTAAAAGCTGGAGAAATATCCCCCGGAGGGGAAAAAAAAAAAGATAAAAAAAAGCAAACTCTGCTAGAATAAACCACTCTTCCTCTTTTTTTTTTTCATGACTAATAAAACTGCTTACCTTCCGCGCCTGCCCTCGGCATGGAAAAGTCTAGAATAAACCTGATGGGTGATTTTTAAAACATATTTCTGGGGAGATTAACGGCGATTAAGGGGGACAGGACGGAAAATCTGGGGGAAAATCTGCCTGTATCGGTATTTTAGACAATTCCGGAGTGGGCACCCACGGGAGCTGCACACGCAGATGCTCAGCCCCAGCTTCGGGCAGGATCTGACCCTTTTAATGCCATTTTCGGTCTATTTCCCACCCCTCCAGCCCTTACCCGCTCTGGAAATTTGGGGGAGAAAAGGGAGAATTGGGTGTGGGTGCACCCACTCGAGTCTCATTTTCCTGCGTGCCGCACACAACTTTGGTTATTTGTGCTTTTTAAAATCCTTTTTTTCCTCCCCTCAACCTTCTTGGGTAAAATCCAGCAATTCCAAACCCTGAAGGTATTTAAATCCTTTAAGCTTGGTGGATTTTGAGTTAAAAAATGTCAGAAACCTCGAGTGAAGCTTCCAGACACGGCTCAGAGCATCAAGCTGCGTGTGAGGAGCCTTGAGCTTCCTTATCTCTAATATCTGGATAAACATCCCCTCTCCACCCGCATCCCTGGGCTCTCTAGGATGGGTTCATTTATCAGCAGGGAAACAACAAAAAAAAAAAAGAAGAAAAAAAAAGGGAAAAAAAAAGAAGAAAAAAAAGGGGAAAAAAAAAAGAAGAAAAAAAAAGGAAAAAAAAAAAAAAAAAAAAAGGGGAAAAAAAAGAAGGGGAAAAAAAAAAGAAGAAAAAAAAGGGGGGGAAAAAAAAGAAAAAAGAAGAGCCAGAGATAGACCCGGTTTTACAGATCAATAAACCTCGTTCAACGAGATGAGGCTGGTGGGGAAGAGAAATATTTCTAAAGTTTGTCTCCTAGTTGAGAAGAGAGAGAGAGAGGTGAAGGCGTTGCCACCAGGTTTAGTAAAATGGAAGAAAATATGGTAAAATAGAGAATAAAACATAGTTAAATGGAATAAAATATAGTGAAATAGCATAAAATATCGTGGAAGATCATAAAATGTAATAACTATAAACCATAAGATGTAAAATGTAACGCACAACGTATAAAACATAACATACAAAACGTCTAAATAATAAGAATATAAGAACAATAAGGATATCAGAACAATAAGAATATAAGAACAATAAGAATATAAGAACAATAAGAATATCAGAAGAGTAAGAATACAAAAACAATAAGAATAAAAGAATAATAAGAACAACAATAAGAAGATAAAGAAAAAAAGAATAAAAAGAATATAAGAATAGTAAGAATAAAAGAATAAGAAGAACAAAAGAATAATGAGGATAAAAGAATAATAAGGATAAAATAAGAAGAAGAATAAAAAGAATAAATATAGTAATAAGAATAATAGAATAATAAGTAGAAGAAGAAGAGGAGGAGGAGGAAAATAAAAGGATGCGTTGGGTTAGGGATGGTGTCCATGGGGAAGAAGGAATTTAAGGGGAGAGTAAAAAGGATTTTGCGCCTGGGGGGACAAAAATATAAATAAATAAACCTCTTTCTTGCCAACTTTTTTTTTTTTTAGCGTTTTTCGTGCTGGTTTTGCTAGAGGAAAACCGAACCCCGACCCTCCCTCCCCAATGCCCAGACCCCCCCCTTCCCCCGCTCCGGGGGGCTCGGGCAGGTTTTCCCGCACACCTCGTGTCTCCGCAGTTTCTCCAGCACCGGGACCGGGGTGGGGGGGGGTAGAACCGGTGGCCCCATCCCGGAGAAGGATTTTCTGGAGCTGGGAGTCAGGCAGGAGCTGAGTTTTAGACTTTAAACCTCTTTTAAATATCATTTCCCAACTGGGAATAAAGTCAAAATCCAAGCGCACTTTATTTCCGCACTTTATCCGCTCCCCACCATTCCCCCCCCCACCCCCCCCGGCAAATAAAACCCTTTCCCACAGCAAATAAAACACTTAATACCTATATCATTGCAATATTTGTATTTTATTTGTATTTATTTGGGGCGGACCTACAACTTCAGTCAGACAATTAGCAGCAATATTGTCATTTTTAATGAGCATTTACCATCCCAGTAGTGAAATACCCCAGCCAGGGAGGTGGGAGGGGGAATCCTCACCCCCCCTAATCATACACCCGCCCCCCCCTCCTCGCCTGAGCCACCTCCGCTGCTGCTGTTTAAGCCAAGATGTTCTGATTTCCTCCCAAATAAAGATGAGTCTCGGGTTTTTGAAGGCTGCCAAAGATGATTTGAAGGTGGAGATATGAGGCAGAGCTCATACGTGCGGGTGCTTTTAAACAGAGACCAACGCAGTCCTTTTAAAATCTTTTATTCTTCTTCTTATTATTATTATAATTATTATTATTTATGCAATGTCTCACGTATACAATACAAATCCACGGTGTCCAGAAATGGTTTGGTTGGTTTTTTAGGGGTTTTTTTTTTTCCTTTTCCATTTTTTTTCTTTTTTTTTCTTTTTTTTTTGGCGGTAATTGCTACATTCAGAGTTTGAACACGCAGAACTAGGCTTTTACAGAAAAACAAATGACGATTTTTTTTTTTTTTTCCTTTTTCTATTTTGTTTCGAGCATTAACAGATAAGTCAAGACAAATAGATAACTATACATTCAGTGCAATTTAGTTCTACACTACTTTATAAGCACAATAAAATAATACAATACTGTGCGTTCTCAACTAGGCAGTTTCAGTTGTTGGGAATTATTTTTTTTTTTCATTTTTATTTTTTATTTTTTCCAATAAAATAAGCAGCAACAAACGACAATAAAACCGCATTACAAATACTTTCAAAGCATGACTCCTTCTATAGGTAGTGATAAAGTACAATACAAGGTTGGTTGGTGTTTTATTATTATTATTATTATTATTATTGTATTTTTTATTATTATTGTTTTAGGCTACTTAGTAGCTTGCATCAGGGCAAAGAAACACAGCTCACTCTGCTCCCTCTCTTAAATAAATTCGGAAAATTTAGGATATATCAGCCCCTTGTTGATAATAGGTTTGGATAATTATTGCAGGTTTTCCCTTTAGGTAGTATAGGAAGAATTTCGAGTGCTCACACAGGCAAAGGGTAAACAGCGCCTATAGAAAGAAGAAAAAGGGGTTGGGTTGCTTATTTTGGCCTATTAAGGTATATACAAGCTTCAATCCTATAGAAAAAAAAAGGAGGAGGGGGGATAGATAGGGGTGGAGGGGTGTTTGTGGGTGCTACCAGGTATGCTCACCCTCCAAGCTCTTCTTGGGATGGGGTGGGGTGGGGTTGGGGGGAGAGGGGGGTAGGAATGACCCCTCCGAGGGAAATGGGAAATGCTTGGTAGGAATGGAGATCTCCACAGATATAGACAGACACTGCACAAATAAGCTGAGGAAGCTGGAAGCAACCCTGGCACTTCCCCTAAGGTCATTCGGGAGAGGCAAAAAAATAAGCTTTTTTTTTGTTTTTTGAGGGAAAAAAAGGCAAAGCTGTTCATATAAATACATATTCTACACCCACCCGTGTGGGGAGCTTCGCAGGGGATGAGCAGTGACATTCACTTCCAATACTTTGGGATGGTTGGGGATGGTTTTCTTTGCTAGATGATTTCCTTTTTAATTATTATTATTTTAATTTAATTTTTGTTTTAAATCCCTGCTCTTGCAATCAAGCCCAACTATGTATTTATTGAACTAAAAACGCAGCTATTAAAAAAAAAAATAAATTAAAAAAAAAAAAAGAGTGGTGGTGGTGGTGGTGGGGAAAGGAGTAGGGGAAGTTTCTATGACAATAAAAAAGGCTACAACTGTTTGACAGGTAGTTACTGCTGTGTGAGCCTCTCCATTCTATACTCTATAAAAGCAAATGACCGTCGTAAACATCTCGATTTATCATCTGCCATAAAACGAGACTTCAAGGGGCTGAGAACTCAGTCCTTGCTTTCTTCTTTTTCCTCCTCTTCTTTTTCCTCTTCTTCATTCCCTTCTTCTTCCGTTTTCTCCTCATCCCTGGCCCCCGGCAGCTTATCTTTATTGTTTTCTTTTTTCCACTTCATCCTCCTGTTTTGGAACCAGATCTTCACTTGTCTCTCGGTCAGTCCCAGGGCGTGAGAGACCTCAATCCGCCGCTTTCGTGTCAAATACGGGTTGAAGAGGAACTCCTTTTCTAACTCCAGGGTCTGATACCGGCTGTAAGTTTGTCTGCCACTGCGTCTTCCGGGAGCTGTAGGACACAAAAAGCAAATAACTTCTTATTTTTCCCCATTTTTGGAGGTTTTATTCCTCCCTTTCTTCCCCTCCTCACCCCACATCCCAATTTTCTTAGAAAATCTCCTGCCTCCCTAAAAAAAAAGAAAAAGAAAGAAAAGAAAAAAAAATAAATCTCAATATTTTGCATATTAAAGGCACTAAAGGGAAGTCGCTGGGTTATTATTAATAACCATGGGGCTAATATTGCTATTAATAGGCAACTGCCTGCCCTTCCCTGGCTCTTCCTGGGGAATGCTGCTTGGCTGGGTGCAGGGAGGTGTGGGGGTGTGTGTCAAGCTCATTCACAAAGAAAAAAAAAAAAGACCTTTCCAGTTGCCCAAAAGGTGGTTCTGGATGGTGAGTCCTGGTGGGCAGCTCCATTTTATTTAAAAAAATTCTATATTTTCCTATGAAAGGTGCATTGTTCACCAGAAAAACCTTTCCAGCCTTTCTCCTCCCTATTTATTTCTCTTTCCTTCTTTATTTCTTTCTTCCTTTTCTTTCTTTCTTTCTCTTTCTTTCTTTCTTTTTTTCTTTCTTTCTTTCTTTCTTTTTTTTTTTCTTTCTTTCTTTCTGTCTTTCTGTCTTTCTTTCTGTCTCTTATTTCTTTCTTTCCATCTTCATCTCTCTCTTTCTGTCTCTCCCCTCTCTCTCTTTTTCTTTCTCTCTTTCTCTCTTTTTCTTTCTCTCTTTCTCTCTTTCTTTCTTTCCTCAAAACACCCAACTCCTTTTTCCTTTTCCAAATGTTTTTCCCCAAAAATCCAAACTCAGGTTCTTCCTATTTCCACCCTGAGAATGTGATTTTTTTCATTATTTTTTTTTTCCCTTCAATCCCCATTCCCTGTGCTTTCACTCAGGGCTGTGTGCCTGGAAAGCAAAGCCAGACAGAGAAATATTTGCCTCTGCAAACACAGAGATTGGGTTTGAAACAAGTCGAGATGGACATTTGCAGCCAAAAAAAAATAATAAAATATAAAAAGAGCCAAAAATACAAGAAAGAAAGAAAGAAAGAGGAGTGAGGTACGTGCAGCTGAACCCCTGCACTTCCTTCTGCACTGTTCTTTCTTAATGAGAAAAATAATCTGTTTATTTAAATAAAAAAAGCTGCAATTTGGAATGATTGCATCCTTGAGACTACCTCTAGGTCAAAGCTTAGATAAATAACGTGTTTTCCTCTGCATCCATCTCTGGGCCACATCCTCTCTACATTAACCAGAACGCTTTGCTATTTTCTTTCTTTTTTTTTGGTTGTTGTTGTTGTTGGTTTTGTTGTTAAATTTCGGTTTAGGGGGGGTAAAGAGGGAGAGAAAACTTCGGGGCTCTGATTGTCCTTAAAATTAACACTAACCTTCACATGGTTTGAATTAACAAGGCTTCGAGACAACCTTGGTCCTTAGGTTGGGGGGGAGAAGAAAAAACAACCCCTTGTACTTTGAAGTATTTCGCTTTCAATGCAATTATCTGGACTTCACATGAGCAAAGTTCCATTCAGCCCCAAATATTTTGAATTTCCCACCCCCCTTTTTTTTTTTTTTAAATATAAATCCCAGGATAACAAACTCTTCTCCTCCACCCCACCCCATAGCTCTGAGCTAAGTTTCTTTTTCTGGTTAAACTTTTTCTCTCTAGGCTTTAAGAAACAGATGTAAAGTATTAATAATACTTAGACAAGTTCCCACCTTTCAGGCTTCATCTCCCAGCGGTTATGAAAGGCTATATGACATTTTAAAGAGCAGGGTATTATCAACATGCAAATAACCTCGTGGGAGCTGTATCTTATTGCCTATCCTCAAGGCAAGCAATAAAAATAAAATAAAATTTTTAAAAAAAAGAAAAAAAAAACAAACCCAAAACAACCCAACAAGTTTTACTTTATTGTGATTTAAGCCTTTTGCAGGGAATCACCTTGCTGGCTCTCTAGTAACTGCTGTTCTTGTTTTGCTTTCAAAGCTCTTCCTAAAAAGAAGAAATATTAGCACAAACCTGCGAATTTGCTGACATATTTTACATCTATGCCTCTTAGATTTATATTTTTACATATCTATATATATATATGTATGCATATGTGTGTGCGTGGTGGTATAGCTATACAGATGTTTGTGGTTGTATATGCATACATATATATATATATATAGATAGACAGATAGATAGAGGGAGAGAGAAAGAGAAAAAGAGAGAAAAAAATAAAGGAAAACATTTAAGGAGGAAAAAAAGATCCTAACCGTGAGGTCTCATCCATGGGAACATGAGACTGGGAGACGAATTTTGATTTAAATGCCCTTGTCCCTCGCTAGAATTACTGTTGGAAGACGATTTACAGTCAGGATATTGTACAACAGTCGTCTCTTGCTGAGCACCATAAAGCGATTGCCTCGGTAGAGCTTCATATCCATAGAATTTAGAAGCGTCTCCGTGACAAGCCAAGGCGCAGGGATTTTGCTGATATCCAGAGTTGGAGATGCTGGAGGTTCCATGGTGAAAAAACTCTTGGACGTGGTGTGAAGGGTGTTGAAAGGTAGGAGCAGTAGTGCCCGGACCATATACGAGAGCATGGCTCCTGCTAACACTTTGTGGAAATCTGCAGTCGTAGTAAGTTGGTTCCAGCGATTCACCGCCTTTGTACTTGGAAAAAAGAGGATTTACAAAGTAGGAACTCATGACCCTCGCATAAAAAAAAAAAAAAATAAATAAAAAAAAAGAGAAAAAAAAAAAAAAAAAAAAGGAAAAAAAAAAAGAAAAAGAAAAAAAAAAAAACGGCTTTAATTTTAGATTAGCACGAGATTTGTCCCTGGACTGTCTCAAGTCCTGCTTTTTTTAGTGGCTTTTGCTTTTTTTTTTTTTTGCCTTTTTTTTTTTTTTTTTTTAAAAGAAGGTAAATTGCGATCTCAAAGGCGTTTCATGGTGCCTCTGTGTGTCTGTACGGTTGGTTCTCGGTGCTCTTGACTTCTCTTGTAATCTGTCGGTAGGTAGAGCTCTCTCTCTCTCAATTTCTCTGTAACTCTGCTCCTTCCCTTTAACACCACAGGCAAATTCCTCAAAATCCCGGTGGTGTGGCTTTTTTTTTTTTTTTTTTTTTTTTTTTTTTTTTTTTTTTTTTTTTTTTTTTTTTTTTTTTTTTTCCCTCCTCTCTTCCCCTCACACGCGAGATGTACACATCCCTCCGCCACGCTCAGCCAGCCTGCCACCCAAATGACAGCGTTTTGGGCCGGGGGGGGTGGCTTTATTATTATTATTATTTTTTTAAATACGTGGAGAGGGGGGGGAGATAGAGGAAAATTGGTGTATGTCAGGGACACACACACACAAAACCTCTCCGGAGAGGGGGGGGACACTCACACCTAATGAGTGGAGGAGGGTGAAGGTGCGCATTAATATCCAAACCCCCCCCAACCCCCCCCCTTTTTTTTTTTTCCTCCTTTTTTTTTTTCCCAGCAGCAGCCTCTTCACTGATGGCAGCAAATACATGCGCTGGGAGGTCAGCCTAGGTAACCTCAACAGGTAAAGGGAGACCAAGCAGCCCCCCCATTTCCCTCCCCCCTCTCCCCCCCCCCCCCAAAAAAAATCAGGCTGAGCTTCTTCAGCATCGCCCCCACCCACCCACCCACCCATCCCATGGGGTCACCCATTCGCCAGGGAGGATGGTGGGGGTGTCCCTGGTGGTGTTGTGGTTGTTGTTGTCATTGTGTTGGGGGTTTGGTGGTCGGGGGGGCTTCAAGGGTGGGCTTGGTCTCACCTAGAGGGGGTCAGAAAGAGGAGGGGGGGGGGGGGTTGGAGTACCTGAGCCCAGATTTCCTCTATTTTTTTTCTTCTTTTTTTCTTCCCCCTTTTTATTTTTTCTCTTTTTTCATTTTTTTTTTCATTTTTTTCATTTTTCTTTATTTTTTTTCTTTTTTCCCTTTTTTTTTTGAGGGGGGGTCGTGCTCGTGATGTTGTTGTTGTGGTGCTGGTGGTTGGCAGATTGGAATCAAACAAGCAAACAAAAGCAAAACGGGGGTGAGCGGGCAAGGGAAGCGTCTCCCTATTGATTGGCTGCTCCTTGCTGTCCTTTAAAGAAAATAAAGGCAGAAAATCATGCGGAAATATTTATTTTTATATATATATATATATTTTTATTATTTTTTTCTCCCCTCTCTTGCTTCTTTTCAACCCAACCATTGAAAATCCACGGCTGGAAATAAGAGGGAAACGTTCTTCAAGTAAATCAATGCTTTAAAAAAGCTACTTTTGGACGAAAAAGAAGCAAAGTGAGACAAAGTATGTACTCATTTCTGTGCATGCCTGTAAAAAAAATAACCACTGGTCTTTTTCTTATTATCTTTATTATTATTTTTATTGTTTCACTCTTCAACACAACCATCTCCCCCCATTTTTCCCAATTATAAATGGTATTTTGTGCCCCTCACCCCCACTTTTTTGCACTAGCAGTGACCACTCACTGCAACCTTTCCCTTCGGACACTTCATTTTTATGACTGCATGAAGGAACTTAGCTCATTCCACACCAACAACCACCAGGAAAAATAATAATAATCACCTCAAATCATCAGAATTCGTGTTAATTTTTGGAGGAGAGGAGGGTGGAGACACGACACCAACACTTTGTAAATGATTATTTGCTTGTAAAGCCGCAAAAAAAATAGATCAACCACCCACCCCCAATAAATGACATCGTGTTATTGACAGTCCCTGTGTTGCCCTCAAAACTCTACAGATCTTCAAATCTTTCCCTCATGTTCTTCCACCCACAAAAAAAAAGAGAAAAAAAAAAAAAGAAGTAGTTTTAATGATTTTCAGAAGACATCTGGGTGACTCTGACCGATTTCAAGTGTGGAAGGAGAAAAAATCCCATCTCAGCTGCGCTCCCCAAGCTGCTTTGAGGTGTTTTTCTGCCCAGTAAAGGTCACATTCGTGATTTTTCTTTTTTTTTTTGTGGAAGCATGGGGTGGCTCCAACCTCTGGCGAGGTGGAAATTGTATTTTTTTTAATATATATCTATATTTTTTTTTGTTTTATTTTGTTTTGCAGACACCTTCCCAAGAAGAGGAAAAGACCCAGTAGCCACTCAATCCACCTTTATTAGATTTTCATACCTCGAGGGGGTATTTTTCCATGTAGGAAGGCGATGTGGGGTGGTTTTTTTTGTGAGCAGACAATGAACTATGCAGCAGAACAGGGATTTTTGGTTGTTGTTGGGGTTTTTTTTCCCCAAAGCCTATTGTAAAATTATATATATATATTTTTAAATCAAATAAAGAAATAGCCTTCATACCCGAATAATCTCAAGGACGCCAAGATGACCATGTTCATTTTTACAGGAGAACTCACCCATCTCATCCTCCCTTAAATTACCCCTTCTTTAGAGAAATGCCCCCCTCAAAAAGAGAAAAAAAAAGAAGAAAAAAAGAGTAACTAGGGATAGAGGCTCCTTAATTAACAGCTAATAGTCGAGGTGACCATTCCCCTCTTCTAATCAATAATAATTCTATTTTTAAAAGCCCAGCGCCTGCACGTGCAATAAAATTGTACAATTTGAAGGGTTTTTTTTTAAATAAATATATATATATATGCATAAAGTTGTGAGAACTGAGGATTTGGGGTTGGGATTGGGAAGAGCTGCTGCATTTTTCCACTCTTGATCCCTAGATGCAGCCAGTAAAGGTGCAGTGAATGTGTCAGGATTAAAAAAAAAAGGGAATATTTTGCTGGGAAAAGACCCCCCCCCCCCACTCCTAGATTCCATCAAATAAGAAATATGCAACTGCCTGCTTCTTTTTTAAGGGTAATAACTTAATATTTAGTGTCTGAGGAAAGGGCTGCTCTTTGTCTTCACTGTTTTGGTTGTGTTTAGGTGTGGGGATGGGGGTTTTTTTGGGGGGTGGGGGGTGGGGAATGTGTCTTGTGCTTGAATGTCGCTTTCCCAGTGTGGCTGTATTGTAATTTTAGGTGTTTCATTGTATCCTCCCGCGGTTTATTTTATTTTATTCCTCCCCCCACCTCCCTCCTCTTTTTGCCCTGACCTTCACTGAAAAATGTCATTCCCTTTTTTTCCCCACCCCCCAAAACGAGGAGGTTTTGGAGAGATACGTGATGTGAGTAAATAAAGAGAAAGGAGACAAAAAAAACAACAAAAAAATCGATGTACGACCACTTTAAAATCGGCAATTTCTCCGTTCCGAGCATTTTTTATGCATTTCCGCGCTCCCCCCGCCGTCAGATGCCAGCCCCGGGCGCAGCTCCGCGAGCAAATCTATAATAAAATGCGATTTTTGGGGGGTTTTCAGCATGGGGAGGGGTGGGGATGGGGGGGATCAGGCAGCTCCGTACCCTTTTTTTTTGCATCCCCAGGCTCGGTGATGCTTCCGCGGGTGTAAGGGGATCCGCGGGTGCGGGGCGCTCCCCGGCGAGCGCGACCCCGCGCTAACATTGGGCAACAGCGCCATCTCGCGGCCGCGCTGGGGCGCAGCGCTGCGGCCCGGGAATTGGGGAGGGGGTGGGGAAAAGAGCGGCGGGGGTCCCCGCCGACCCCCGTGGTGCGTTATAACCGATTATCCCTGTAGGGTATCGGGGTGAGGGGGGGACACCCCGATAGAAACACTCAAGAGCAGGTGGGATTTAAAAATAAATATTGTTTGAATTTTATTCCCCCCTTTGTTATGTTATTTTATTTTATTTTATTTTATTTTATTTTATTTTATTTTATTTTATTTTATTTTATTTTATTTTATTTTATTTTATTTTATTTTATTTTATTTTATTTTATTAATTTTTATTTTAT
The DNA here is from genome assembly GCA_907165065.1 of Caprimulgus europaeus. Next base: position 2,261,210 of record OU015554.1, on the reverse strand, counting down.
TTTTTAATTTTTTTAAATTTTTATTTTATTTATTTTTTATTTTATTTTATTTAAAATTTTTATTTTTCATTATTATTTCATTTTATTATTGTAATTTATTTTATTTATTTTTCCCCACTTCTCTCTTTCTTCACCCACAAAAACACAAAAAAAAAAACCCACCCCCAAAACACCCAGGCCCAAACAAACCCACCAGATGTGCCACCCCACCTCCCCTCTTTTATCAGTTTTAGCTTCGACTTGAGGTTTGATTTTTTTTCTCTCTTTTTTTTCCCCCCTCCCCTCCTCCCATGGGGGGTCTGTTGTTTGTAGCTTGTAGACAAAACATTCCAATAATCCGGTTTCAAAGGGAAGAGCACCCACCTTCTTTAAACCATAAAGCAATTAAAGCCAGACGTCTAGCCAGATCCAGGGTCCTGTTTTGTTCCCTCCTATTCAGCCCCGCATAGCAGGGAGACAAACAGAGTTGTAAAAGTGACTTCTTCTTCTCTTTTTTTTTTTGAGGCTGCGGAAATGTACCTATGGACAGCTGGAAAATCCTGTCGGTTTTATGTGCTTTATGTGCTTTTTAGAACTGCCCCCAGAACCTTGTACACATCCTTATCTATATTTTTATTTTATTTTATTTTATTTTATTTTATTTTATTTTATTTTATTTTATTTTATTTTATTTTATTTTATTTTATTTTATTTTATTTTATTTTATTTTATTTTATTTTATTTTATTTTATTTTCTCTTATTTTCTCTTATTTTCTCTTATTTTCTCTTATTTTCTCTTATTTTCTCTTATTTTATTTTCTCTTATTTTCTCTTATTTTCTCTTATTTTATTTTCTCTTATTTTCTCTTATTTTACTTTTTATTTATTTTATTTTATTTTTATTTATTTTATTTTATTTTTATTTTATTTTTTTATTTTATTATTTTATTATTTTATTTTCTCTTATTTTACTTTTTATTTATTTATTTATTTATTTGTATTTCAATTTTTATTTGTTACTTTTATTTTATTTTACCTTATTTTATTTTATTTATTTTAATTTAAATTTAAATTTAAATTTAATTTAATTTAATTTAATTTCATTATTTTTACTTGATTTCATTTCTTTTTTTTTAATGTAATTATACATTATTTTCTGGTTGTTTTTTTTCTCTCTCTCTCTCTTTGCGGGTGCTCTCAACGCATCTTTCCCGGGGCCGGAACACATGTGCGTGGCTCACACAATGGCTGGATCAGGATGCGCGGGCACACACGCGCCATATGTCAAAGAATCCCGAAACGGGAACATTTTGATACATTAATCCGAGTTAAAACTGGCCACAGGGTGTGCTGCTGGGTGCCTATTTTATTATTTTTTTAACTATTATTATTTATTTTGAGCCACACTGAGGTGTTTGGGGTTTTTTTTGTTGTTGTTGTTGTTGCGGTTTGGTTTTTTTTAATTATTATTATTTTTTTAATTATTATTATTTTTTTAATTATTATTCTTTATTTAGAGCCACACTGAGATGTTTCAGTCTTTTGGTTTTGGTTGCTTTAATTTTTCTTTTTAAATGATGATTATTTATTTAGAGCTACACTGAGGTATTGGGGTTTTGTGGGGGGGTTGGTTTATTGGTTTTTAAATTATTTCTTTTGAGCCACACTGAGATGTTGGGGTTTTTTTGGGGGAGGTGTTTTATTTTCTTTTATTTTGAATTATTATTCTTTATTTTGAGCCACACTGAGAGGGGTTTTTTGTTGTTTTGCGTGGGTTTTGGGGGGTGTTTTTAAAATATTCTTTATTTTGAGCCACACTGGGGTGGATTTTTTGTTGTTTTGCTGGGGTTTTGGGGGTTGTTTTTAAATTATTATTTATTCTGAGCCACACTGGGGTGGATTTTTTGTTGTTTTGCGTGGGTTTTGGGGGGTGTTTTTAAATTATTCTTTATTCTGAGCCACACTGGGGTGGATTTTTTGTTGTTTTGTGGGGGGTTTTTAAATTATTCTTTATTCTGAGCCACACTGGGGTGCATTTTTAGGGGTGATTTTTTTGTGGGTATTTTTTTTCTCTCTCTCCTCTCCTTTTTCCCCCCTCTTTTCCCCTTCCCCTGACTACTCTAGAGGAGAAATTCAATGGCTGAACCACAGCCCCGCAGCCTCCCAGCAGGGCCAAATGGCATTTTATAACTGGTGTAACCCTTCACCGGGGGACTGGGAGCAGGGAGGGGGGGTAGAAACAGGGTTGAAGGGGGGGGGAGGATGATGAGGTTGAGGATACCGGGGGCCTTGCACATGAACTAAAACTGCCGCAGGATTTTAACCCACCACCAACAAAAGAAAAACCCCAACCAAGCAGCTCGGTGGAGACAAAGGGGCATCTCCTGCTCTGCCCGCCGGCTCCAATGGGGGTCTGGCCGGAGGGATGGTGCTGGGGAGAGGGAGGGGGGGAAAAGAGGGACTGAGGAATGAGGGGGGGGGTGGAAAGGGAGTGGGGGGGTTAGGGGGGAGGGGGGAGGTTGTGGTGGCACTGGAAATGAGATCCGCTTGAATGAAAAAAAAAAGGAAAAAAAAAAAAAGGAGGAGAAAAAAAAAAGGGGGAAGGAGGTGGAAGGGGGGGGTTAAAATGAACTTCCATCCATCATGTCTTTTCAACATCGCTAAACGCTCCTGACAAGCCCCTCCAGAGAGCCGGGTCCGAAATTGCCTCCAAAGTCCTGTCCAAATGATGATGGGGATGTATTTATTTCCATTTTTATTTTTTTTTTCCTCTCTCTCTTAATCAAGAATGATTAAAAGGGGGGAGGAGGGGGTGGTGATTTCTCCCCACTCGAGAAGAAAAAGTGGGCGAATCGCTTTCCCCCACTCTGTAAGATTTTATTCTTTATTTATTGCGGGATGAACGAAGCAGACGGGAAGAAAAATAATAATAATTTAAAAAAAAAAAATTGACATGACTTAGGTGGAAAGATTTCCCCCTTCTTCTTCTTCTTCTCCTTCTTCTTTTTCTTATTTATTTAATTTTTTTTTGGCCCATAAATCTTTCTCTCTCACTAAAATGTTTCTAACCTGACCATTTCATTGCGCTCGTTAAATTTTTTTGTTGTTGGTTTTTTTTTTCCAAACAAACCCAGCACAAAACAGGGATTGTAAAAAAAAAAAAAGCTTTTTTTTTCTGTTTTGTTTTTTTTTTTTTTTTTAGCTTCCCCTGCTCCAGGGCTTATCTTTTCCGCGGATAGAACCGCGGTGAGCGCTTGTCCCTCTCCGGTGACAAAAATAGACCCTCGCTTTAAAAGCAAAGACACAAATCAAGGGAAGGAAAAGAAAGCTCCAAATGCTTCAGCAAGAAATATTAAAGAGCAATATTTTATGAGATCAGCAGAAGTAATAGCTTCCAGATTTTTATATTTCTTTATTTATTTTTTTTTTTTCAATTATTATTATTATTTCGAAGGAACTGGGACGAGGGCGACATCTCCCTCGCCTGCTCTGCTTTTGATTAGAAAGATTAAAACCCTGCTCCACTCATTTCATTAAAGAAAGGGACCTAGAACAAGTTTTTATGATTAAACATCCCTCGCTGCTCATTTTTTACCACCAGCTCCTGCCTCTTGTTTCCCAGTCAGCAGCCCAGGGACGGAGCCATTCACAATCCGGCTCCCGGAGCTTTGGGCAGCGGATTTTTTTCTCGCCTCTGCAGCACCAGACCTCTCCCTGGCAGTACGATGGGGTTTGACCTTTCCACAACCAACAACCCTTTTCCCCTTTTATTTTTCCCTCTTCTAGTGAGAAAGAAAGGAGATTTTTGCTTTTTTTTTCCTTTTTAATCTGAAAATTTGCAGGCTGCCACATCACCATAACACATTTCCTTCATTTTTTTTTCCTTTTTCCCTTGCTTTTTCTCCCTCCCCCTCCTCCTCCCTCTTTTCCCATTTATTTTTTTCCCCTTTTTCCTGGGCTGTTTTGCAAACCTTCCCAATTTTTTTTTGGCAAGCCATGGACAAGGCAGCAGCTCCCCCTGAGTGGATGGCAGAGAGCGGATGCCTTTGCCAGCTCCTCTCTTCCCAGCATCCATATTTAGTCTTTTAACATATCCTTCGATTGCCTGAGGTCATAAATTAGTACAATTAATTATCCCAATCTAAAAATTGATGGCACATAGAAGCCTTACCTCAGCGCCTTTTTATTACGGTACTTTGAAATAATAATAAAAAATATATAATGAAAAAAAAAATAAAGTGTTGGAGAAGGAAGCAGAAATCTCTGCTTTCCTCTGGCTGTGGGGGATGCTCGAGGTCACCCCATTGAGGCACCGGCACCGGCTGGTAAAGCCCCCGAGGCTGCTCCTTTCCAAAGAGTTTTAAATAAAAAATATAAAATAAAATATAATAAAATAAAAATTAAAATTAAAAAGACACCTATAAAATAAAAAAGACACCTACAAAATAAAAGACACTTATAAAATAAAAAAGACACCTAGTTAAATAAAAAAGACACCTACTTAAATAAAAAAGACACCTACTAAAATAAAAAAAAGACACCTACATACTGATTTTTTCTTGTTTTTTCTTTTTTTTTTCTCTTTTCCCGTGACGTTAGGTATATTTACATAGAGCTGCTCTACAATAGCGAACATAACAATATTACAGAACGGTTCTGAGACGAGAATAAAATACACAAATAAGTACAGCAGAAACGTTCAACACCATGACAGAACATCATTGAGCCATTATTCCCTTCAGTCTTTTTTTTTTTTGTCTTTTTTTTTCCTCTCTTTTGTACAAAATATTCACTCACGCCCTCGCGGAATTCAAAAATAAAAATACTGGTTCAGTTTAATTTATGAAATAAAATTAAGAAAAAAAAAATTCAAGTACTTCTTGTGGTTGTTTTCGGAGGAGGACAAAATAAGGAAGAAGAAAGGAAGAGAAAACAATCCCAACCCCCCCAAAAAACCCAAAAATCTTTCTTTTATTTAGTTGCATTTTAGAAAAAAAGACTCGTGTCCCACAACGCTTGCTGTGTTCGCCTATAACGCTAAACATTCATCCGCACATTCAAAGTCAGAAACATTTCAACCCCCTCCCCAAAAAAAACAAATCAGCCTCTTTTTTTTTTTTCTTTTTTTTTTTTCCTCTTTTTTTTTGTTTTTTTTTTTTTTTTTTTTTCTCTCCACCCTCGTTTCTCATTGACTGGACTTTGCCAACTTTATTGCTGTTCTTTATCGGTTTTTTCTTTATTCATTTTCTTCATTTTCATTCGCCTGTTTTGAAACCAGATTTTGACTTGGCGTTCAGTGAGATTTAGGACTCTGGCTACTTCGTACCTCCGGTCCCGTGTAAGGTACATATTGAATAAAAACTCTTTTTCCAGTTCCAGGGTCTGATACTTTGTGTAAGGACATCTTTTCTTCCTCGTGGAGCGTGCATGAATCCAATTTGCGACGGGATTGTCTGAGAAAGAAGATTTTTATACATATATATATTTTTTTTTGGGGTGGGGTTGGGGTGGGGGAGAGTGGTGGTGGTGAAAAATTAAATCAATGTATACAGCTGGCCTTTCTTCCCTCCCCCCCCTTCCACACCCTGCTGTATCTCTAGATTAATTAGCAAAATCTTCCCTAAATATTTGAAGTGACCTTCAGAAGAGTTTAATCTGTTTATTTTAGTGGGGTCATTTCCTTGTCTTTTTATTTAGTTTTTTGGGGTTTTTTTTTCTGCTGTGCTCCCATAAAAGTTTCAGTAAATAAAAACTGTAGCAATGGGTTTAAAATAATAATTATCCACATGACTGCTGGCTCGCAGTAATCTAAGAACATAGTCATAAAAAGTCAAAATTCCCACCATTTCATAGGCCCATAAACTCTTTTTACAACCTCAGCTCTCCAATACTTTTCCTTAGAAGCTTTCCCAGACCTGGAAAGCTGAGTTTATTTTGGTTATATCTTCAGGATGACACACGACATGTCCCACTGACTCCCAGAAACTGCAGAAAATTGATTTCTTTTCTTTTTTAACCCCCCCCCTCCCTCTCCCAACCACTCTGCTGCCACAACCCTGCTTGCTCCAGGGACCAAACCCATCCTTGTCTTTTTTTTTTCTGAGGAAAAGATTTTTTTCCTTCTGCCTGTTTTTAGCTGCCTGCCACCAAAAGAGACTTCCCCCCCTCTTACCCCACTATTCCTCGACTTATTTTTATCACGAGGGTGCCTGGCACCAGCTCGCCTGTCATAAATAGAGGTGGGAGTCCAGCTAGAGAGCGAGATCCCGAGGTGATCCCATCTCCTGTCACCCCAATTTATCCCTCGGAAATCACCCTCGTTTTAGGCCGGCCTGAGGGGTGGGTGGATAGGTGGGAGGGAGGGAGGGGGGTCCCACCAAACCCAGGGCCGAGAGGCTGCAGGGGGGTGCGGTACCCCCGGGTGGGTGCACCCGCATCATCCCCCGAGGATGCTGAACTCCTCTCCCCGAGGGTTTGGTGAGGAGGGGTTGGATTAAGTGGGGTTTTTACATTTTTTTGCCTTCTTTTTTTCTTTTTTTCTTCCTTTTTTCCTTTTTGTCCTTTTCTTTTTTGGCTTTTTTCCCCTTTTTTGAATTTTTTTCCCTTTTTTTCCTTTTTACACTCTTTCCCTTTTTTTAATTTCCTTTTTTTTTCTCCTTTTTTTTCTCCTTTTTTTTCCTCCTTTTTTTTTTTTCTCCTTTTTTTCCTCCTTTTTTTTTTTTACTCCTATTTTATTTTAAGCCCAGGAACTAAACTGACCTCCTGCCTTAACACCACCCGCCCCCCCCCCCACCAGGAACTGGTCCCCTCTACAGAGTGGGGGTCCAGGTTCCCAGTACCTCAGGCTGGAGGTGAGGATGATGGTGGCCGTTACCTGACTCCTGTCCCTACAATGTTCAAGGTTTCCTGATGACTGAATTGATGGTGTTGGGGGGGGTTTAAAGGTTTTTCCCCCCCTCCCTCCCTTTCTCACTTGAGCTGCAGAAGATGTTTCTTCAAGTGTATGGTCCAATGTCCCGCGCCCGCTGCCTTTTGCCCTCAGCCACCTCCACACACTTAGTTTCTGCTTTTACAATTCCAAATTTCCACCTTCCTTCTCCCCCTTACACACCCCCTTCCACCCTCCCTTAGCCCCCCACCCCCCCAGGACACCCACCTTTTCATTAATTCCCACGTGTGTTGGAGCATTTTATGAATAATTTGCACCGGTGGAGCTTTTATTGATTTTTAAAATAGATAAAGAGACACCTCCTCTGTATTTAGCCAAAGATATTCCTTTACCCCTCCCAACTAAAAAAAAAAAATTTAAAAAAACCCAATAAAAACCCCACATCAATGCGTTCACTCCCAGCCAGCTACAACTCTTCCTTGTTCTTTGAAAGTGGAAATATTTGAAAGCAAAGAAGCTTCTCCCTCTGCCTACCCCCCTCTCGCTCCCTCTCACACACGCACTCTCCTTCTATTTTTTTCTTTTTTTTTTTGGTAATAATTCCCCCCCCCACCCCGGTGAATGGTGATGAATATTTGATTAAAGAAGCAAAAAAGCTCCCCACCTCCCCACCACCCTTGGTCAAAAATAAAAAGGAAAAAATAGTAATAATAATAATAATAATTAAAAAAAAAAAAACCTAAAATAATAATAAAAAAAAGACTAAAGAAGCCCAAAACAAAGTAGAGATTCGCTCGCCGGCTTTGCTAGGCGGACTCGCTCAAACCCCCAGATCTTCCTGCGTAATCTGGAGTTTTAGGGTCGAGCTCTCTCTAAGGTAATTTCATTTTATTGAGTAGGATCCTGGAAAGCCGTAATGCCTTCCCCGGTCGTAAACAAGAATGACTTCGACTTACTAGGGTCTAATTCGTGCTTTTCTTCTTTGTGTTTGCTGGAAGCGATGGCTTCGGACTCCGGGGAAGGAATTGTCTGCGCTGCTCTGTCTCTCAGCTCCCCCGGAGCCCCGTACATATAATCCGCGTAGCCACGACCGTCGGTGGGGCCACACTCCCCCCTTCGCCCGGGGAAAGCGTCCGGCTTCAGGCCATAGGGGCGAGCAGATGGGGGAAAAGCCGGGAAGGAGACAGCCCCAGTCAGAGGTTCCAACCAAGTCCTCATATACCTGGGCTCAGCCCCCACGGGTGCCTGGGGGGCGTAGGGGTGGTAGCCCACGGTGGATTGGGAATGGACGGGAGGCCAAGAAGTGGTAAAAACGGTCGGTTTAGGGGTGAAACTGCACGATGGAAAATCAGCACAATCCGGGACTAATCCTGACGGTCGGGCTGCAGGCGGGTGGGAGGCAGAGCTGGGGAACCTGGAGGCCAAGAGCTCTTCGTTCTCGTGGCTTATCAAGGAGTCAACATAGTAGTTGCTTATGGGGCCAGAAGCCGACATGGTTCCCCCCTCTTTTACATTCATAAGATTATTGTATGAACTGTATGTGTACTTTTTATCTGCTCATAGAACAATCAGGGCAGGTAATTATTTTTTCAGCCTTTCCCACTGTGCCATTGGCTGCCCGCCCTCACGTGATTGTATTTACCCAAAAATATAGCGTGGATCAATCCGCAGGTCTTTTTTTTTTTTCTTTCCTTTTTTTTTCCCCCCTCTCTCTCTCTCTTTTTTTTTTTTCCCTTTTTTTTTTCCTTTTTTTTTTTTTTTTTTAGCCTAATAACACCACCCGGCTTTTCTTAAAACTGATAGCAACGGAGGCGGAGATGAGGAGGAGAGATGCTCGACTGGTCCCTAACTGGGGGATGCTCTGCATCTTGAGGGGGGGGGGGGGAAAGGGGGGAAAGGAGGGGGGGAAGATTTACCCTGATGCTGAGGAAGGTGGAAGGTAATTGTAGAAGGTACTCCAGGAACTATTTCTTGACGTAATTTGTCTCTGTCCTTTCCTTCTGCAGCTTCTAGCCTCTAATGGATACATTAAATTGAATATCGGTGGGAAGGGGAGAGGGGAGAAGTACGGTGGAGGTGGGCTCCCCAGTTGGAGAAAGGAACTGGGGAGGAAAGGGGGGGGCGGAATGTAGGGGGAGAAAGAAGCTTTTAACCTAAAAGCAGAGGGCTTTTGTCATCTTTTGCAGCGCTGTCTCATCGTCAGGCTGCTCAGCAGCTGAGAAATCTGTGGGGCAGAGGCACAACTAGTCCTGCTTTAAGGAAAAAGTATCTTCAGGAGGAGAAAAAAAATAAAATATATATAGTATGAGGAGTATATATATATATAAGAAGAGGGAGAAAAAATACCACCACCCCCCCAAAAAAAATAGAAAAAAAAAGAAAAGGAAAGACTGAGCTTTTGCAGTGAAAGGCTGCGTTATTCGGCAAGTAGTCGTGGATGTTTTTATGTCCTTCAATAAAATTTTTACGAGGATCATTTGATTGTTCATAAACGTGTCGTTCATTAAATAAAACCGTAGGACGGAGTTTCAGCTCTGTAGCTGAGGACGAGAGAGAGCTTTTGCGTATCAGGAGGAAGCAACAATGTGTGGGGGGCAGATGATTGTTCGGGGTTTGTTTTGGTTTTTTTAATCCTTTTTTTTTTAAACTGCTGGAAACTTTTCTTTTTGCACCAAATCTATTGAAGAAGTTGGGAGCATTTAAAAAAAAAAAAAAAAGGGCAAAAAAAGCGATGATAGCCTGCCTGCATTTTGAGAGAATAACCTTTCCTTTGTAAGGAAAGACAGGTAGGTAAAGAGCTCACGCCCATTGGAGTCTGAAAGAAGGGAGTTAGGCGATTTCTCTGGAAAAAAAAAATTAAAATTAAGATATCTACCCAAAAATACCCTCTCATTATTTTTATTTTTTTTTTAGAAACCGAACTCCCCAAAAATATGGATTATCTGGGCTCTCCAGGGCTCTCCATCACTTCGCGTTTTCCAGGGCTGGGGGGGAACATGGAGGGAAATGGTCAAAATTTGCAAGAAGAAGGCGAAGTGTGGGCTCAGAAAGGGCTGGGGGCTCCTCCGTGGGAGAGGCAGGCGGGCGGGGGGTGGGCAGGGTGTCTCCAGTGGTGCAGTATTCACCAGTGACAGGCGTCTGTCTGTCCAAGTCCCACGGATGGACACGGCAGAAACCTCTTCATTTATTTTATTTTAATTTTTTACAAATTCTTTTTCCTCAGTAAATTGCATGGGAAGTACAAACAGGAGGAGAAAAAAAGCTTAAGGCAGATTCAGGGATAAACAGGCAAGAAGGGAGTGATGCTGTCAGGAGACCCCCCCCTTCCCGAGCTTCTCCAAACTCTACCCCCTCAGCTGAGCCAGGATAAAACCCTGCACCCTAATTCACAGAAAAAAATAAATAAAAAGAATTAAAAATTAATGCACAAGGCTGCCCTCGCTGCTGGCAGAAAGAGGATTTCCCTCTCAAAAAAAAAACCACCAACCACCAAAAAACCAAACCCCCAAACAACCCCAAACCAAACTAGGAGAGGCTTTAAAATAAAAATATGACGGGAGGTGTTTGTCAAGGGACTCCGGATTTCCCAAATTCGAGAAGTCATCGACTCGCTCCCCCTAACAGAATTTATTCCTCATTCCGTTTTAAGTCCCCTGCTTTATGTGAGCCCTTAAAGGGAAATATTCCTGCAGGAGCAGAATGTCTTCTTTGGCCTTTATCGAGACCAATTTATCTGTCAATCACCAGTCTGCAATGATGGTTATTTTTATGTTCGAGAGAAAAAAAAAACTTATATATAAAAAATATATATATATACTCATCATTCTTTTATCTATTCCCATTTAAAAAATCCTTACTCTGCAGGGCTGCTAATCTAGTGGGCTGTGATATGTGGAGGGGAAAAAGCAGCTCGGCTTTTCGACTTTGGAGGAATATTTTCAAGAGAATCCTTACAAAAGAAGGGTTGTTTGTGAACGTAAATGCAGAAAAGGAGAGGGAGAAAGGGAAAAAAAAGAGGCAGAGGGAGAAGGAGGGAGAGAGGAAAGAAGGATTGAGCATGCAGAAGGAGAGAAACATTGAAAAGCAGAGTCAGTGGGGAGGTTTTCCCGAGGAAAAAAAGAAAAAAAAAAGTCAGAATATACCACAGACGAACCGCAAAACGAGCAGAAATTGCCAAAGTTATAATAAGTACCAGCAGGTTTTTTGTAACCAAGGTCACTAAATGACTCGTGGATGGTGGATGTTGGTGTAACACAAAGACAAACCTAGCTGGGAAAGATTAGGTTTTATTTGCACGGAAACCTGCAGCCCACGGAATTATTCACTCCCCGGGATTGTTGTGGGCTCTTAAATTAAATTAAAATAAAATAAATTTTAAAAGAAATTTAATATCATCGCTTTTGTAACCCAAACCCCTTTCAGGCAGGGACTGCTGGTCTCTGAGAGAATTAAGCAATACAAAGCAGAGATGGAGACACTTCACCTTACAGCAAAGCTAAAGACACAATTTAAGGCTCAAGACACAGTTTAAAGCTCAAGACACGGTTTAAAGACCAGAGACGCGTTTTAAGACTTAAAAGACACGGCTTAAGACAAGGTTTTCTCTGCTGCACAATCCCATCACACGATGTGAACCCCCATAAAATTGAACACGATGGGAACCCCCCCCTCCACACACACCCCCCCATAAAATATTGTCCTTTCACGCTTATCTCGACATGAAACCATCCCCACGGCTGAATGCAAAGTTATGTGAATAAAGTCCACTCAGGAGTGCCGGGTAAATAAAGCAATAATCCTGAAATATTCTTCTTTTCAGTAGCAAAATCTCCAAGGAAATATCCAGATTGGAATTAAAACCCTTCCTTGTTATTTAATTCAGCAGCTACAAGGTTATTTTTTTTTTTCAGGTTTTTATGGACGCTCCTATGCCTCCACAAAAGCTCCGGTACTTGGTTTAAATGGGAGATTACCTCTTCTGAAATGATGCTGAACTATCACATCCCTTCCAGGCAGACTAATATCTTTACCTCTCACCTCCCCTTTTGAATCTATAGGGGGGGTGTGTGTGGGGGGGAGCGAAAAACTTAATTGTATTGAGCAAAACTAATCCTGGCAGTTGTATGAGGTTTTTTGATTTATTTATATTTTTTTTTTTCTCCAGGCGGAGGAAAAAAAAAATTAAAATAAATAAATAAATAAATAAATAAATAAATAAATTAAATAAATAAAAAGTCGAGTCGCAAATTATGAGGTTAAAGAAAATCAAGCCTTTGTCTGAGCACTGTCCTGACACCTTTTCGGAGCTAAATGCTTCCCGTGTTCGCCCTCCTCCCTCCCTGTAAATCTCATGTGTGCTCAGTCCGAGCTGCATCCCTGCCCTGTGCCCGCAGCCAGGCTCTTTCCCCACTTCCAAACCTCTTTTTTTTTCCCCTTTTTTTAAAAAAAAAAATAATAATTGGAAAAAATCTCCCTTGATTGGAAGAAAAGGAGACAAAACCCCCACAAACCCTAATAAAATAATAATTTTTTAAAAAGACAGAAGGAGGAGAAAAAAAAATAAAAAAGCAAATAGTGGCAGCCTGCCTGTGGAGGTGACACTGCTTTTTGGGGGGTTTTCTTGCTTTTTAATTTTTTATTATTATTATTTAAGGAATAAAAGGTGGTGGTAAGGAAAAGCCAGCCCGTGGTCCCCCCTAAATGGGGCTGGGGGCGGGGGGGGAATAATATCCCCCTTTTCCTGTGGCAGCTCCAGGCCCCAGCCAGGCTCCTCTGGAGCACAGGGGCTGCCCCCCCCCAGGGGCACCCCAATCCTGGAGCCCCCTCAGGGGTGGGGGGCAGCCCCGGAGCCGCCACCCGACCCCCACCCCCTCGGGGTGGGGGGAGACTGCGGCAGCCCAGGGAGGAGCGGGGCACCGAGCCCCCCTTGACAGACAGACAGACAGACAGACAGACAGACAGACAGACAAACGGAGCCTCCTCAGGAAGAAGGAGGGGGGGGGGGAACCCCCATCCGCATTCCCCCGCTTTCCCTCGGTTCAATTAACACTGTCAAGTTCGGATTAAAAAAGAAATCGGGGTTTTTCTCCGCTTTTTACCTTAACCCGGAATAAAATTCCTTTTTTTTTCCCCCCCGCCTTTTCTTTGTCTTTTTCCATTCCCTTCCTCTCCTCTTTCGCCTGCCCAAGTTCTTTCTCTCTTTCTTTTGTTCCTTCTTCACCCCTCCTTTCCTTAAAAAAAAAAAAAAAGAAGAAGAAAAAAAAAATTCTACACAATAGATTGAATGACTCTGAAGCAGACTCTCTGAAGAGGCTGCGAAATATTTCCTGATCCCCCAGATGCCTCTGTTTATTCCAGGATTGTCTCTTAAAGTAAATAAATATGGGGAAAGATTAATTTCAGGCCAAATACCATCCGTGAATCTGGCAGCAGCGCCATTGCAGGGTATATGGTTTGTCTTCTCCTCCTCCACCCCTCCGCTAAATTCTTTGACTACTTGAAAATCACGTTTATTCAGGTTTCCTTAGAAGTTATTCTATTAAAATAAAATAAATAAAATAAAATAACCCCCCCCAAAACCTCCCCAGGATAACAACTGGAACTTGCAGGCACACGGTTTTATGTCAACGTGAAAAGTTCAATGTGGGATTCAGAGCTAAAGCAAAGAAAATCAGGATTCAGCTTTAAAAAAAATAAATGACACTGCAGGAGTTTTTTACCTGCTTAAATGCTTCCCCCCCCCCCCCCAATATCCCCCTCCTCTCAACCCCCCCGCTCTGTTTGTTGCTAAGAATTCCTGTCTCTCCAAGTGCTGGAGGTACAGCTAATAGACAATAAATTCCGAGGTGCAATTAAAGCTCAGAACAATTTCTTTAAGTGTGTTATGGTCTCCTTTTCCAAAATTTCAGGTCTCCACCAGACGAAGCCTCAGTGCAGATGTTCACAAGCAGCAACCGAGGAGGGTGAGGGAAAGGAAAAAAAAAAATCAAGAGCGGAAAGAAAAAAAAATCAACCTCCACGCTTGCTCTCCAGGTTAGCTCAGGATTTTTTGGGTGTGATATGAAACTCAGGTCAAGAGAAGGGGAAATATTTTTTTTAATTTCTTTTTTTTTCTTTTTTTTTTTACTTTTTTTTTTTGTTCCCAGAGAAATACATGAAAAGAAGAGCAAGAAAACAAGCCTGAACCCAGAGAGGCGAAGTGTATACTGCCTGAAGAAACATATTTCTATACTTCTCCCTTTACATTTATTATGTTTCTGTCAGACACCCTGTAATTAGCATAGATAACTATAGTTGCAAGCTCCAAGTTGTGTCTGCAAATCCTATTGTCTGGCTGCTCCGGTTGCACACCAGAGAGTTGAAAAGCGAGCACAAGGTGTTAGGAAGAGCCTGGTGCCCTCAAATAAGACAATAACCCCATGAAATGTATCAGGGGGGAGGGTGGGGGTGATGCTTTAGGCGATGGATTCCAGCCCAATCTACACCGCAATATCTTTGGCCTGGTGGAAATGTCTACCTCCAGATGAGTTTAGTCTTAAACCTGCTTTAAATATGGCTTAAAATAAAGATTATTCAGGCAATGGTCAGGTCTTCTGTCTTAACCCACCCCTCCCTTCAAGAAAAGGTCATTTGCAGAGCCAATACTGCTGGAAATACTGAGCCAGACACCCAAACATAACAACCTTGAGCAGGGACATTTGCTCCCATTTACACCATCCCCACCACCAACCCCTGCAGCGGGTTCGTCTTGTAGGAAAGAGTTGAGTTTTCAAGGGATTTTTCCCCAAATCCAGCCGAGTAAATATCTAGGAGAGCTTTTAATTGGGAGGAAAACAACCCATAATATAGCCCAGTTCTTTTTATCTGCTGAAAAAAAAAAGGATAATTCACCAACGCAACCTAATTTCCCCACAATCTCCTACTCAACTGCACCTCACAGGTTTTGCTAGTAGTTTTGATTATTTTTTTTGTATTTGGGTTGGACTTTTGGCTTTTTTCGGGTTGTTTTTTGTTGTTTGTTTTTTTTTTTCCCTCCACCACCCCTCAAACCACCTCAAAATCATTCCCAGCAGCACAGGAGAAAATTCATCCCTAGTCAATGCAGCTACACACACACAGAGCCAGGCAAAAACCTCCAGGTTTTAACATTACACCTGCTGGGAGAGGAGCATTATACAAACAAATGCAAGAAAAATGATGTTATCCAACGCATCCTAATATCGCTAATATTTTACTCTGATCACAGCACCAGAAAAGTCCACGAGCACGAGCAACAAAGCAAATAATATTACCCCAAGAAAGATGAAGGCAAACAGCGTGGTGTCTTCTTGACTACCCATGTTTTTACATAAAAAAACAGGCATATTTCTACCAAATAGTTACAGCAATAAATTCCCACCGCTCTCTTTCCTGATCTAATATCATAATTAAAAAACAGTAGGGGGAGATTTAAACTTTTATTGCGTTTCTGGAGTTGGGTTGCTAAACACAGATTCACTTTAGATTCTTCTCTTTCTCTCCAGGGGGGGTGGTGTCTCAGAAATAAAATCAATCTTAATATGCACATAATAGATATTGTTTTGTCTTGTACATGCTGCTAGAAGAAAGGGGAAAGAAATCTGCAGATAGTTAATACAGAGCAAGCAAACTCATCATACATGTAATGAATCCTTTAAATCATTCAATTATCACAGCACTAATATCAAATAATTATGGTTAAAAGTACCAGTAAACAACCTTGTCCCTGTTGAAATATTAATTTATAGTACCGTGAATGAGTTTATTCCTTTTTTTTTTTCTTCCCTTATCCTTTTTACAACTCATTTATTATTTTTTTTTCCAGCCTGGTATATTCAACCTAAAAAAAAGGATGAAAACAGCCGTATTCCACACAAATATTGCTTTGAACCAAATCACCAACTATTTCGTCTTTTCCACACTTCAAAAATACAGCAACTTTAACACAGCAGACAAAAGAAAGCGAGGTGTTTTCCAACCGACGCTCACAAACACACATTAATTAATCACAAGTCATTTTATTTTCAGATCGTTTATAACGCTCAGACCAAGCCCCCGTCTGATGGAGCAGAGACATCGTTATTTTTACCACCAAAATCCACTCCTGGTACAGAAACTTTCCTCTGAGGTTCACAAGGAAGAAGTCCAAGCAAGGAAAAAAAAAACAACCAACCAACCAACCAAACAAAACCACCAACCGAAATATCACAATCCAGCAGGAAAACAAATAAATATTTTAATATCTCAATATAAACCATTCCCGCCAGAGCTGAACCTGCCAGCCTGCCATTTTCCTTACCCAGAAAAATCCGAATATTCAGATTTTAAGACTATTTCTCCACGTCAACCTGCACCTTTCCACTCCGTGACCAACACCCACCTAACTCGAAGGTTGGTTTTTTATTTTTTATTATATTTATATATATATCACACCAACAACACACCAACATCAGCCAAGCCCTTCCTCACCCTCAGCAGCTCTTCCACTCTAGATTTCCTTTCCGCATATTCACTTTTCCTTCTTGCCATTTTACAAACATCCCTAAACCCACGCAGCACACAGGACCCCTCCACTCTTTATACGGGAGCTCGGTTGATATTTACTTTATTTTAGGGGGTTTTTTCCCCCCTCTTTTATTCCCTTTTTCACATTGAAACCCTAAGACACAGATAGAACTTTTCCAACTTTTCCAGCGCATTTTTTTTTGGTGGGAAAAGGAGTAAAATAACCTTTTTTTTTTCTTTTTTTTTTTTAAACCCAAGCCACTGCTCATGTAACACAGACATCTGATTTTCTTCATCAACAGTTACTTAGCTTTTATATGTATCTTTACTAAAAAGGAATTGGTAATCCAGGCTGAACCAGCTGCCACATAGGAAAAGTGAAACCCCAGCCCCCGATTAAAGCATGGAAAAAGGTGATTAAGTGTTAATTACTGATACTTTGGCTGGGAAAGCACAGGAGAAGTTGGAAAATTCCTTTTCTGCTTTTGTTCTTTTCAGTCCACCTTCCCGAAACAGAATCCGCTGCAACTTCTCGGGTTTAATAGCGAGAAAGCTCAGCAGAAGATGAGAAGATGGCAACAGGAGAGCTCCCAGCACCACCAACCCCTCCTCCTCCTCCTCCACCAGCACCATCATACCAGTTTGCCTCCAAACCCCCCTCCCCAATAATAAATAAATAAATAAATAAATAAATAATATTAATAAAATCACCTTTCCAATTCTCAGGGATGACCGAGTGAGAAGCGATCACTTTTTAAAATTTATTCATTAAAAAGTGATCACAGGGGATCAGAAGGGGAGGATTTCCATTTATTTATTTATTTATTTATTTGCCTTCTTGTTTATTTATTTATTTATTTATCTCTTTCCCCCCCCTCCCCTCCCCCTTCCTCCACCCCCGGCTTTTTAAAGAAAGAGCGAGCGCCCATCACCCGCGATGCGCAGCCTTGGCTTTGGGGAGGGGTAGGGTTTGGGGTTGGGGGTTGGGGTTATGGGTTTTTTTTACAATCTACAAGGCTAACTTCATAATTTGGGTAGGAAAAGCTGCTTTCTTTGTCCTCCCGAGCAGAAACAATAGCACGGAGGGTAGGAAAAAAAGGGGGAAAAATAATAATAAAAATTTATATATATATATATATATGTATTAAAGGGAGTGGGGGGCGCAGAAAACCATCTCCCTAACTGGGAGGTGGTGGGTGGTAGGGGACATGGGGGAGGGTGGTGGACCAGGCATGTGTCTGTACTGGTGCTGACCCCCCCACACACCCCAGTTGCCACCACTTTGGTGGGGTGGGGGTTTTTTTATATATATTTTTTTTTTTAATTTTATTTTTTCTTTTTTTTTTTGGCTCGCCGGTGCTCGCTGCAAGTTGCGCGGATCGCAGGGGCGCTACCGGGCGGTCCCCGCGCAAGTAGCGCCCCGGGGCGCGCACGGCGGCGGAGCTGCGTGTGGCTAGCGGAAACGGCTGCCCTTGATGAAGACTAACTGACGTAATTAAGGCAGTTTCTTGTTGCCGAGCTAAAAGCCAATCCCAACAACATGAAACTACCTAAACCACAGATCAGCTGCGTGAAAAGGGGCGGAAGATCCACTCATTTCTGCCAGAGAGGAGGGAAGGAAATAAAATAGAGAGAGAGGGAGAGGTAGAGGAGACAGAGAGAAGGAGGAGAGGAAGGAAGGTAGATAGATAGAAAAAAAAAAATCACCCCCTTTGTTGCTTTTCTCGGTTCACCCCCCTCCCCTTTCTCCCCGAAATTGGCATTCCAGCATTGCAATCTCCGCCAGAAAATGCTTTAGGAAGGGGGGTGGGAGGGGTGGGGGAAAAAAATAAAAAAAGAGGAGGAAACCAGACCCCAACCCAACACCACCCGAAGCGGCATCTTTAATCTCTCCATTAAATCCCTTTTAATAGACGCTCTTGGCGCTGCCTGGCTGCGGTTGAGGCGTTTTCGCTCTAAAATCTTGACTTATTGCTGCGCGATCTTTCATTGCTGCATCCTGACATTCTGCTTTTTAAATGGCATGGATCACTCCTGCTGCAAAGCGAAAAGGGAAAAGGAGAGAAAGAAAAAAAGAAAGGGGAAAAAAAAGCTTCCCTAAGTGCCACCAAAAATAAACCCATCTCATGCCCTACACTGTCCTCAAGCATCCTTCTTAGAAAGCCACCGCAGTCACCTCTTCAATATATATATATATATATAGACATCCCTGCACGCACCGAGCCAATATATGCTTTCCAAAACCTCCAGTCAGGCTCCTAAACCCCCCCAAAAAAGACAAATAATCCGAGAATTCACACCTCTAGACAAGCCTCTATCCTTCACTGAGCCAACTTCATCCAAGTAAGTTTCGAGGGAGGAGGTTGGAGAGAGGAGGGGGGGGGGGATTGTAGGGAAAAATGGAAATATAGGTGTAATCCTGCCTCAACCATGCGTTTTCTCGCTGAAAATGAGCTGTCAGATACATAGAAACATCTCCCGAGGAGAAAAAAAAACAACCCCTAAGATATTCCTCCGAGAAACCCGCAACACGTCGGTAATCTGCAGCTTCCAACTCTGCTTCAGCTCGTTTCTAGTAGGAAAATATCTCCACTTGTGCTCTAGACATGCAGCCAGCCAAGAAATCCTCTCTCTTACCTTGCTGCTCCTTCCACTTGACATCCCATTATCCTCTTTTATTCAAGTGTATTCCCTTTAATAGTGATTCTTCCTTAGACCACCAGAAAAGAGCGTGTCTTCCCTTAAAAAGACCCAAAAGCAATGAGTAGTGTGCATCCAAAGATTGCTGTTTCAGCTCTGCCTTCCTTCCCTCCTCCACAGTCACCTTTAAATGCATCTTTTACTGCTGCAGCACATTATATTTGCAGATCATAAAATCCACCTCCAGCGCTTACCAAGACTGTCCTGACATTACTGTTTTATGACCTTGACTTATTGTGGTCACCTGGATAATATTTAAATCAACGTTATGGTCTCTCACTTATATTAAACCCGCTAGGATACTCTCCTGAAAGCCTTAAAAGGATGAGTCTTGAGGAAAAAAAACAACAAAAAAACCTCTATATGGTGGGGAGGGGACGGGGGGGGGAGGAGAAGAAAAAAAGTGTTTCTAAAAAAAAAAATACACTTAAAAAAACCCACTTGTACACGGTTCTATGAAATTTATTTTACTCCATAAAGGAAGATACATGCAAAGTATAACACATACAGGATATATTTAAATAACACAGCCACGAGAAAATGGACTTTTTCATCATAAGATACAAATACTGCTTTATTTTTTTATTTTTTTTTCTTTTTTTCTTTTTTCTCTCTTAAATATACGGTAGATAACATCACTTCATTGGAACTGCATAACCACAGGGTGTGAGCATGTTCCCACTGCAACTTTAATTTACAGACACTTATATGAAACCCATCTTTTAGTCATTTTTATTATTAATTATTATTATACAATAGGCAGACTACACTAGGATATGAAAAAGCAAACTTTTGGACTCATCT
This sequence comes from Caprimulgus europaeus, assembly GCA_907165065.1. The sequence goes on along the minus strand of OU015554.1, from coordinate 2,241,315 downwards.
ATTATCCTAAACAGAAAATGCATAGAGAAAAAATCCTTCTGCTTTGTGCTGCACGTCAATAACTTAAAACATTGGATAAGGTGGTTGGTAGCAACCATCTCCATCTTTATTTATTATTTTTTTTACATAGAAACACGGATGCAATATATATCCTCATGCTCAGACCGCTGCGGCGTCTCTCTACAAACAGCAAATATCCAAATCACTCCAGTCTTTTCATTTTTTTTTTTGCACACGCCTTGTTTTTTATACTCAGGAAAAGGGTGGTTGGAGGTGTAGGGGAGGGGGGGAATTAAAATAAAATAAAATAAAATAATCCCCCCAAATTGCACAAGGCTTAATTTAATTTTTTTTCATTATTATTTTTTTAATTATTATTTTTTTCATTATTTTTTTTCATTATTTTTTTCATTATTTTTTTCATTATTATTTTTTTCATTATTATTTTTTCATTATTATTTTTTAATTATTATTTTTTTCATTATTTTTTATTATTATTTTTTAATTTTTTTCATTATTATTTTTTCTTTTTTTTCATTATTATTTTTTTCATTATTATTTTTTCATTATTTTTTTCATTATTATTTTTTTCATTATTTTTTTTCATTATTATTTTTTCATTATTTTTTCATTATTATTTTTTCATTATTTTTTTTTCATTATTATTTTTTCATTATCATTTTTTCATTATTATTGTTTTTAATTCTTATTTTTTTAATTCTTATTTTTTAATTTGATTTTTTTTAACCTTTTTTTTCTCTCCCTTCCCTGCCCATAAATTTGACGCTCATTCAAGTGAAATTAAAATTCGAAGTCAGTTCCCGGATTCGATTCTCTCGGTTCATTTTCTTGAGTTTCATCCTGCGGTTTTGAAACCAGATTTTCACTTGTCTGTCTGTCAGGTTAATGCTTTTACTAATCTCCAGGCGGCGCTCACGGGTCAAGTACATATTGAATAAGAATTCTTTCTCCAGCTCCAGCGTTTGATGTTTGGTGTAAGGACACCTTTTCTTTCTTCCGCTCTTTGCTGTCAGCCAATTTCCTGTCGTGTTTTCTGCCTTTATATCCTCTGTTAAAAATAACAGGGTTATATTAAAATAACCGGGGAATGGGAAAAAAAAAAACAAACAGAACTTACCCGATTGGTAGTGTTTGGTAAAGTAGGTTCTTTGGCAAAAAAAACCCCAAAATTGAAATAGATATTTAAAAAAATATTTTTATATTATTATTTATTTTATTATTTATTTATTTCCTTTTTTTTTACTTTCCTTTTATTTTTAAAAATCTATTTTTCATCTATTTATACACGGATTTTTAATTTATGCTAAGATTATTTTATTTATTTATTTATTAAATTATTTCTAGTTCATTTTCTCTTTCTTTCTTTCTTTCTTTCTTTCTTTCTTTCTTTCTTTCTTTCTTTCTTTCTTTCTTTCTTTCTTTCTTTCTTTCTTTCTTTCTTTCTTTCTTTCTTTCTTTCTTTCTTTCTTTCTTTCTTTCTTTCTTTCTTTCTTTCTTTCTTTCTTTCTTTCTTTCTTTCTTTCTTTCTTTCTTTCTTTCTTTCTTTCTTTCTTTCTTTCTTTCTTTCTTTCTTTCTTTCCCTTATAAATAAATAAATATATTATCCCTGCATCATGGGCTTGGGACTACAAGATCTTTAAGGTCCCTTCTAACCCAAACCATTCTATAATCCTATTATTCTAGATTTTTTTTTTCTAATTATCTGATTTTTAAATGAGAAGGCAGCTCGCCTCTGAGCAAAATAAATACATAAATAAATAATAAATTAATTAAGCAGGGATGATTTGCTTTCCTGCGAATTTTAGGGAGGAAAAAAGCAGGTTTGGGGGAGGTAAGAGGGTGGTTTAAACCATTCGGTAACTGGGAGTAACTTGGTGGTAGCAACACGCACCTCTACCTCTCACCCGCGGAGAAACCGCGCTGCTCCGCGCTCCCCCACCGCGGGGACTGCAGGATATCAGGGTATCGATTTAATCTGACTTCACTAAACTGGATGGAGGGGTTGAAAATAACACTAATTAAAAATAATCGTGACATTCAGAGTCGCCCGGAGCTCTCGAGGTCCCCTCAAATCACCTCAAATCACCCCAAAAAATTATAACAATTTATCTGGGCTTCAAAACCAACTGCAGAAACTTCAGTATTTGCCTAAAAGTGTATTATTTGAAGGGAAATAAATCAATTTTCGCTCATTCTGGAGATCCCTGGAGCAGCTTTTCCATCAAGTATATTTGATATGAAATAGATTTTGCCTTGATGAGCTGTGCGGGCACTTGTAGGTAAATTCGGAGGTCATTGGAATCCCATAGACACTCTCTTTACCCTACACACTCGCACACAGACACTCTGCAAAGGCAAACGTATTTCACACGTACATAAATAAACACAGCAAATACTTGAGCTTTGAATTTGGTCATGAGGAGGGGGAAAAAAAAAAAGAAGGAAAAAAACAACCTAAAAACCCTGGCACCAGCAGCTGGGGCAAGAATTCTACTTAAAATATTTAAAATAAATATATATATTTTTAAAAATAAACCAAATTAAAGCGGATTTTGCACTTGTGATAATTCCTTGGCATTGCAGGCGTGAAATGCAAAGGAAAAAAAAATGGATTTAGCCAAAGTCACCTTGGAAATTTGCTGCTGTGACATGGACCCACCTTCGCACTTGCAGCAAATCTTGAATGCCACCAAGCCCTGGAGGTATTGGCACCCCCTCCCACCCTCTCCCACCCACCCCCCCAAAAAAAATGTTTCAATTACAGGAGAAAAGTCTCTTACCTTCGGCACGCCTAAAAATTCAGATTGAACACCAACGAAAAGTGAAGCTATGGAAGATTTTTTCAAAGGAAGCAATAGAAATAAACCAAATCCACTCCCAAAATTGGGTCTGATCATTTGAAAACCACAAACGCCACAAAACCTCTTTTACCACGGAAAAAAAAATACAAAAAAACAACAAAAAAAGGGAAAAAATCTGGAAAAGCCTCTTTCTCCACGCACCCATTTCAACTTTATCATCTGAAGCAAGAAAAAACCTTTATCTGTATTTATTTCCTTCTTTATTTCCGCCCCAATTACAAATCCAACCCCAAAATAATCTTTTTTTCGGGTTCATTCCCACCAAAACCTCTTCTTGGCGTGGATGTCGAAGGTGCTTTGTGCAGAGGAGTTTGCAGGGGTTTTGATAACCTTGACTTTGCTTTTATTGTATTTTTGTTTTTCTGTGTGCAATTATAACGCAATTGTCAGGTAATATAATTTTTTTTTGGATGTGGAATGGTAAAAAATAGAAGAGGAAATAAAGTGGGGTGGGGGGGAGAGAAAAAAATAAGAATAAAAAGAAGTATTTTTAGGTTCTGCTTATAAAAAGGCCAATTTTTTGGGGGGTCAACGCCAGAAAATAGGTTTTGCTGGTGCCACAAACCCGAGGCGTGGGTACATGGGGGTCCACGAGTGCCCCACATGCGTGTAACCCTACGTGCACCCCAAACCCCAACATCCTGCTGCTGCTTGAGCCTTCACCACAGCACAAATCCTGACCCACGGCGGCTATTTTCATCTCAACAGCCTTTTCTACCAACTTGGGGAAGGAAATCTCATCCAACTTTTCCCATCATCTCTATTTCTTGACCTACAAGAAGCTTCTAAATCCACCATCCCCCAAACGAGAGGAGCAGACCCCAATATTCAGCCCCCGACCCAAGATTCCCAGCCATATGCAATCCCTACAGTGAAAATAAAACGCGTTCCATGAAAGCCTCTTTTCAGACAATCCCAAACTTAAAACATCTGCTCAACACACAGAAACATTTTTTTTTTTCCCCCTTCGCAAACAAGACCTCAATTCGCCAGTTAAAAAAAAAAAAAAGCAGCTTTTTCCTTTCTCAGCCTCTCCAAGCCCTGAAATGAGCCACAGTGCACAACTCCAGCCTGAGAGGTTTGTAAATGCGAATTAAACACCACTCGTATTCCATTTTTTCCACCTCATTTTAACACCGAGTAAAGCCAAAAAAGACCATCTCGCTTAGCACACGGGAATAAAGAGTTGGCATAAAGCGATGTGAAGGGAAAGAAAAATCAGGGTTCATTTCCCTTAAAAAACCCCCCCAAAACCCTCCCAAAACAATCCTCCCCCTCTCCCCAAATTAACCAACCCCAAATCTCTGCGATTTCAGATCAAAGCCACTTCATCTTATTATATTCTGCAGCGTTGATTGCAAGGATCACAATTTTTTAATTTATTCTTTTATAAGTACATGCACAGCAATTATTTTCCATATAAAAAGCGAGAGGACAAGCTCTCAAATAGCTCTCTGCTCCTTTTCCTCAGCTCTATTATATATATATATAATTTTTTAATTAAAACCCCAACGTTTTTAGGAAGAATATACATTTTTTTTTCCCCCCCAAAGACAGCAACAATATAGAACATTATTGTGCCAATTTCCGGAGGAGAAGTTGGCAGAGCAGAGAGCACAGCACTGCCCATTCGCATCTTATTCTTAGCTATGGTTGATTACTAATTGGTGAAATTAGCTGCCGGTAATGAATGATTCCCTTACCTTTCGCTTCACTGTCAGAGTTGTCAGTGCTGGTGGTGTCAGTGTTTTTATTCAGCTCTTTCTCTGCTTCCGAAGGGCTGATTTTAGGTTGTGCTGGGGTGTTTTTTTCTGTTTTAATTTCGTTGGTGGCTGTGTTCTGAGGATTATCTGGTTTTGTGTTTTCGGGAAAATTCACTTTAGCCACCGGGGGAGGCGGAGGAGGAGGAGGAGGAGGTGGAGGAGGTGGTGGTGGTGGTGCTGGTTCCAGATGCTCATTCCTTGGGTTCAGGCTCGCCCTGGATTCAAAACTTGCCTCAAACTCATTGGGATTGTTGCAGTTTGACGTCTTCTCCATGGAGGGGTAACCTTGGCTTGCTCGGTAGTAGCTAGGAACGGGGACTTCATGGTCATTTAGGCAAGACTCAGGCATTTGGTTGGGGTAGAGGGCTGTCTCTGTGGCATTTTTTGCTCTTTTCTCAGCGTTATACATACAGCAAACATTTTCTTCCTTGACATTGGTGGGGAAGGAGCAAGATGGGAGCTGTCTTGCAACAGGTTGCTCGATCCTGTACGTATTTTTGGGGTCACACCAAGTGTCTAGTTGAGAAAGGTAAGATGGATAGGTGGTGAGAGACAAGGTAGCGTTATTCACCTCATCCCTTTTGGAAAGAGATGGGATAATTCCACAGTTCCTCATGACTCCGCAGCTAAAATCGCTCCCAGGCTGCATGTACATCCCTTGGTTGGAGGAATAATTCTCTCCTCTACAGGTACCGGCCAACGAGTCCATCAAAAAGGAGTTAGAAGTCACATTGTTGGGACATGACATTTTCAGAGAGGGTTTTTAAGGAGGAATACTCCAGCCAGGGGCTGACATCTTTTTTTTAGGGGGGAAAAAAAAAAAAAGAAAAAAAAAATATCAAGCCCCATAATTATCCACGCATCGTTCTTCTACCACCCCCCCTTCCACTCCCTCCCTCCCCCCTCCCCCCCCCCCCGCCACGTGATGCCCAGGCCAATGAGGATTGAAAATGGCCTTGATGATTCAGACGGGGATGACGTCACGGGGGTCAAGTTGTCGGGACCGGGAGCGTCACCGTGGAGCAACAGCGACATCTGCCAGCACCGACACGGGACGGGCCCGGGGAACAAAGGCCGAGCCCCGCTCCCCGCCTGTTTGTTTACCAACGGAGCCACGCGTGGAAAGGGGGCAAAGGAAAAGGGAAAGGGGGGAAATAATTAAAATATTAATTTAAAAAATTAGAAATAAAAAAATAAAAAATAATTTAAAAAATTAAAATATCTTAAAAAAAAAATTTAGCGGGAAGCGGGTAAAATTTTAATTAAAAAAATCCCCCCTCTCCTTTCCTCCCCTTCTCATTCCTTCCCTTCTCAAAATTACCTTTTTTTACCCCCAAACCCATTACAATTTTATTTTTTGCCCCCCAATCAGCAACCCCCCCCTCCCCTTTCTCCTTCTTCCGCTCGGCTGCGCCTTCCTCCCCCTCCCCAGCATGGGCGAGCTCCTCTGGCTGCTGCCCTGCTTCTTCTTGCCGTTATTTTTATGTTTATTACAATTATTTGTGATTTTTTTTTCTTAGAGGGGTGGTTGGATGGGGTTTGGGGGCTGCAGTGGGGTGATGCTCTCGACACCGCTTTGTTTTTACTGTTTTGAGAAGGATTTGGGAACAGAAATGGGGGGAAAAAAATTGGGGAATCATTCAGAGACCCCCTCAGTCAGGCAAATCCCGGAAACCCCGAAGCTCCTTAGAGCAGGTTGGATATTTCCCAAGCAGCTTTTTTAATGAAGAAAAAGACGGTAAAAACCTACTTTTGCTTTATTTTCCTTTTATTTATTTTTTTTTCCCCGCAGCAAAGCAGCTTCTCCTCCCCTGATTCTGCGAAAACAGCTTTTTTTAATTATCCACTTTTCATTCCCCAACTGTCTTTAGTTTCTGGGTTAAAATAGCACGTGGGGTGTTGTTCAGGGGAGGGGGGAAAAATAAATTCCTCTTGGAGAAGGGAAAAAGGAGCCGAATTTGTGAAAAGGGAACAACTTTCAGATGGTGAACTGCAAGAGTGCGGTGGAGTGGTGGGTTTTCTCCCCTCTTGTCTGTCTGTCTGTCTGTCTCTCCGTCTGCTCCCTCTTTTTCTCCTGGAAATATCTACCAAAGGGTGCGTTTAGGGGGGGAAATCCAACCTGTGACTCAGTAAATATCAAGCAGAAAGCTTTGCAAACCCAAATATTCCCGATTTGGTCGGATTTTATTTGATTTTTTCAATTTTTTTTCTTTTCCCTGGGCTGATTTCACCGGGAAAGTTACTTTTCTCCTCAATATTTCCCCTCTTCTCTTTCCTGGCGCAATTCACTGCTTTAACAGCTCAAATTGTTGTTTTCTTTGAATTTTTCAATGTCCGAGCAAGATTTGCTGCCTTAAAAACGACAGAATTTAAACTTTTGTCCTTATCCTGCCCTCTCCCCTTTAATTTTCTTTATTATTTTCTAAATCGTGGATTAATTAAGCTCTATAGGGTTTTTCTCATCATTTCCCCCGCGTGTTGCAGTGCTGGTGGATGAAATCTGATTTTAGGTGAAGCGGTGGATTAAGACAATGGCGAATAAATAAATAAAAAGGGAGATAGCCCGGAATTTCAAGATCATTACGATTAGAAAGAGACGGGTTCAGAGTCACTTTCAAGGGAAACAAAAAGAAAACGCCACCTTTCATTAAAGAAAAAAAAAAAGAGGTGGGGGGAAGAAAGGAAAAGAAGGAAACAAAAAGGATAAGAAAGGGGGAAAAAAAAAAAGAAGGGGGGGGAGAAGGAAAGGGAGCAAAATCGTGAAGAGAAAAAAAAAAAGTACATTGGAGCAGAGAAAGTGGAACTTGACCGTTTGGGGTGATTTGTAACGGTTTAGAGCAAAGTCCTGCTTAAATATTCTCACGTCCCCAAACCTGTTTTCCCAAAGATTTTCAAAAGCAGGGTTATAAAATTCCCCTTGACTTCACTTTTCCAGAGCTTCGCGGCTCTTCTCTCCGGATCAAGTGAGACAAGTTGCAATATATATATTTTTTTTAGGCCGAAAAAGCCTCAAAAGTGTATCATGTTTTTTCATCTGCCCCTTTTTCCTAGCCCAGGAAAAGCTTTCGTAGTCTTCAGACGCCATTTGGTTCCCCTGGAAAGCTATTTGCGACTTTATTGCCTCTATTTGTGTTATCTGCATAGGTCTTTTTAAAAGAGTTTGATAGAAATCGTTCCGTTTTATGATATCCAACGAAAATTCCACATCATATTTATAAGCAAAGGATAAAACTTTAGTATGGGAGCCAATATTTTCTCATTTATAGGTGATGAAATTAAAGACCAACTCAATTTTATATTATATTGCTTTTTCCTCCACCCCCCCACGGTTTGATTTTTTTTTTTCCCCCCCATTTTTTACTTTATTTTCGTAGCTGATCTGGTGGGATAATAATTTATGCTGCTCAGTCAAACAGTTACACATGTGCATTTTTTTGGGACACCAAAATTTGACCTCATAGTTTCCTGTATTGTCTACCTAAAGATTCAATATGTTTTCCTGATATTTTATTTTTTTCCACCTCTTTTTCTGTTGTGTGCTTTTGTGGAAGGTGATGCCAAGAAGTTGCACGTCAAATATGATATTAAATAATTTGAATTTGCTTCTCCGTAGAACCAAGCAAGAGCATCTTGAGGAAACCTCATCCAGGTTGTTGGAGAGAGGACAAAAAAAAAACCCCACGGTGTTGGAAATCTCCTTTTTTATGAATGTGTAAAGGTTGTGAGTATAAAATAAAGATTTACACCGTTCACAGGCTTTTATTATTATTTTTTTTACCACTTTTTGCCAGCTCAAGGTACCGATGCAAATGTTTGAAGGGTTTCCAGCCTTTTTTTTTTGAGTTACTAATCAGCATCTTCGGAAGCAAAGGGGGTTGAGTAAATAAAAAAAAATCAGATTATTCATAAAAATACGACCTGAATGTATCTAAAAACTTCACTGCGATGAGGTTTTTTGGCCATGGAAAAAAGAAACTTGACTTTAGGAAACAACAGAGAGGCATCTCCAGGAGACCGAATATTGTTTAAAGTTAAAAATAATTACCAAGTATGATAAACATGGGTCATTAATGGAAAGAGAAATAAAATTCATCAGCCTAAGTGGAACCCCCGTTGGGAAAAATGCTTTCCTCTAATTGCAGAAAATAAATACGAACAAATGCTATTAAAACTTAAAAGGAGCGGGTCTTACCCATGATAAGGACTTTAATAACACACTTTGCATTTTACACACTTTTAGGGGAACCAGACGCGACCCCCACGTTCATCCCCCCCCCGTCTCCATCCCTCTCGGTTCAACTTGGTTTTTTTGGGGGCAAATTCAATGGTTTTTACCCAAGAGACACCAAAAAAATTGGGATTTTGCCCTTCTTTTCCCAGGTTCTGCCCTCCCCTGGGGGTGGGTTGGAGGGAGGATGTGTCACCCCATTGTCCCCAGAGCCACAGAGAGGGGAATTGCCCTAAAATATCCCCAAATCAGGGCTGGGGATGCCAGGGAAGCTGGGGCAGGGAGAAGCGGATGAGGTGTGAGTGTGTGTGTGGGGGGGGAAGATGCCAGAAACCCCCCCCTTTTTCTGCCCATCACCCCCAGGAGTATATAAATGTCTCCAATTTCCAAGACAAAGCATCTCTCAGACTTCCCCGGAATATTTTACCTGTCCCCTTTTCAATCTAATTATTTAACCGTGAGTTATGTGCAGAAAATGCTTCTTATACCCATTGTATTTTTATTTTATTTAAAAAAAAAAACAAATTTTCTTCCAGTTTTTTTAATGACAACCCATTCATTTTGGCTTCGAGGAAGTATTTGGTAGCAACACTTTAATGATTACCTTAAATTTGTATTTCTGTCCGGTATTATGCCCTATGTTGTAACGGAAATAATTCTGATTTATGACAAAGTACACTGGAGTACAATAACAGCGATGCAAAAATAAAACCCACGCCTTTATATGTTGGCTTAGAAACTGTAAACTATCACCACAAGAAATCTATCAAACTTTACAATCCCTCTTACCCTGCTTCCTTCTTTCTGAGTAACTTAAGTCAAAGAATTATGGAATGATATTATGTTCCTTGAGGTGGTATTGAAAACTCTGGTCAAGTTTTTTTACCCCCAACGTAGCACCCATGGATGGGATGGAGTTTGGACCCTTTATATATATTTAATTTTTAATATATTTATTTTTTTCCCCCTTTCTTTGATCATAAAAAGTGAAATTTGGGAAATGTAATTTATTTAGAAGCAAGAGTAGGCAGGGTGACAGAACAGCAATGACGTGACACGGGGATTTTGGAGGAGTTTATTCAGTGTTGAAATGTTGCCTTTAATTTTAAAACCGCCTTAATAAACTCAAATGTTGTCCCCCCTCTATGCCAAAAAAAAAAAAAGGAATTTAAAAAAAAAAAAAGAGAGAGAGAATTATTTCAATTATTTCTAGCAGAGGTGGCAAATCGGGGTGGGAGCTCTGGAAATGTGGATTATTGCACCTTTGGAAAATGAAAGGTGGTTTATTATTATTATTTTCTTTTCTTTTCTCTGGAAAATGTGGTTTTAAGCTGCGAAATGAGAGCGCGGTTGCTGGCCATGTGAATTTTGGAGAGGTTTTTTTTCATAAAATGTGTTTTTTTGTGGTTTTTTTTGTTTTTAATTGAAGTTGAAAGAGGAAAAGAATAACGATGAAAGGTAAAAATTGCAAACAATGAAGGACGTGCTAAAATGTGGATCTGCCCCTCGAGTTAAGAGCAAACCTCAAAGAATTCTCATTTTTTTCCACAGATGACGATAGAAAAATGATTTCTTTCAAACTTTATTAAATCGCTGATAATTTAACAGGCGCCTTTGAAGCGGCCACCGCGCTTCAAAATAAACATTATTGTTTCAATTACAACTTTTAACAGAATTTTGAGAGCAGGGTGAGGACGGGGGATTAACACTCAAGTTTCTCCTCGAGAAAGAAGCAATTGAAGGGGGGGGGAAAGAAAAAATCTGAATAAATACAAATTTCACACCTATAGCATGGAAATGAGGTGGAAAAAGTAGAGATGAAGTTTATTTTGCTTTATTTGCCTAAATTTGAGGGTTTCTACCTTCCAAACACAGACACAGCCGGAGAATACTGAGGAATTTAAATTTTTTATTTAAAAACAACTCTGTAATTTTATTTTCTTTTAAATTTTTGACTGCTTTTTTCCATACCTGCAGTCCTCCACCTGAGAGAAAACCTCGAATATCTCCTATTTTCTGAACCTTCCCAAACCCCAAAGACTTTCTGCTGCTTTAACACTGGGTTTTGTGGTTTTTTGTTGGTTTTTTTTTTTATCAGTCCCATACGGTTTATATCAAGCACATCTTTCCAGCAGAGGAGTGCAGATTTGCTGGAGGAGCATGTGTATCACTTCATTAAAAGCCAGAAATCAGGCCACTTTTTAACAATTAAAATGAACGAATTTATTTTGCTACTTGTAGCACATAAACAATTGCAATGTTTACATTAAATCCCCCCTTTATTTTTTTTTTTCCCCCTAAAATAAATATATTTTTTTTTATGGGCTCCATCAGTAATTCCTCAACTCCAGATTTTTTTAAAAAATAAATAAATAAATTTTTTAAACGACTTTATGAGGTTGCAAACCACATTCTCGTGGTTTCATGTTGTCATTTAGAAGTTATCAAAAGCAGAGGAACGTGCTTCCATCTCCCATGTGCTGAGCATCCCTCTGTCCCCCCCAACTTCATGAAAGGATCAGGCAGGCCTTAATGAGCAGCCATTTTGGGGCAAAATAATCGAAATCATATTTTTCATATCTTCTCAGAGAGCAGAGGGGCAACACAAGCCTGAACTCTTCCCCTCTAACGCCCCAATAAATAAAATCAATAATCCCCCAAATAATAAATAAATATATTTATTTTTAGGGATCTCTATTTTTGGAGTCTCTTTGGGGGTCTGTTTCTTTTGGGAGGGGGGAATCTGTTTATTTTTAGGGGTTGATATATTTTGGGGGGGGAGTCTATTTATTTTTAGGGAGCTACTTTTTTATGGGGGTTTGTTTGTTTTTGGAGATCTATTTGTTTTGAGAGTGTTATTTATTTTTGAGGCTAGTCTATTCATTTTTAGGGAGCTAATTCTTTGTGGAAAGCTATTTATTTTGAGGGTGTTATTGATTTTTGGGGGGAGTCTATTCATTTTTAGGGGACTATTTCTTTCTGGGGAGCAATTTGCTTTTTGAAATCTATTTATTTTGAGGGTTCTATTTATTTTGGGGGGGGTTATAGGTTATTTATTTTGAGGAGTCTACTTCTTTGTGGAGGTGTATTTATTTTAGGGGGTGGGGGAGATCTATTTTAGGGGATTAATTACATTTTTGAGAGAGGATTAAAAATTAAACAGCAAGTTTGCCAACGCTTTGCCTCAAATCCATAATTCCTTCCCCAAAGTTTTATCTCTCTCCCTCCCCATCACCTTTCCACCCCATCCCACCCCCCCCCCAGCCCCTCCCTCCTCCTTTTGCCGGTGGTTTTACAATATTTCAGCAACAAATTCACCACCGGTCCCCCCACGGCAGAGCGGTGCTTCAGGAAAAGCAATTTAATCGCCTTTTGCCAAAGTTACGAGCCACCAGAGTCCTTGGGAGGGGGGCTTCAGGACTTGGGAATAACTCTTGCTCCTATAAAACTTCCTCGTCCACAAATAAATTAATTCACCCCCCCTCCCCGATCCAGAGGCGAGGATTAGCTCGATTGATGGGCGACTCGAGTCCACTTTGCCAAAACCCACTGGTTTTCTTCTTGGTTTTTATGCAATCCCAGTGCTGGCCCCAGTTGCCAAACCAACGTCAAAACCAACGTGAGGAAATGGTCAAACTGGGGTGGGTTTCCCCCCCCTCCTCCTCCTCACCCCCCCCCGCTTCAGCATTTCGGTGCCACCCAAGAGGTTTCGCCTGCAGCCCACGGTGGAGTTTCACGTGTTCCTGTGCCGGTACCTTCAGCGTGGGGTGGGAGGGGGGTGATGTGGGGGCGAGTGGGTGCGTGGGTGTGGGAGTGCCCCCGGCCAACACCTCGAGGATCTCTGGACACTTCCATCCAGCGTCTGCAGCTCTTCCAGACCCCCCAGCCCCAACCAGGCTTCTTTTTTTTTTTCTTATTTCTTTTTTCCTTTCTCCTTTTTTCTCCTTCATTTTTTCCTTTTTTCCTTTCTTTGCTCTCTGTTCCTTTTATTTTATTTTTTCTTTCCTTTCTTTTTATTTTCTCTTCATTTTTTCTTCCCCCCCTTTCCTTTCTTCCCCATTTTCTTCTCCTTTTCCTTTCTTTCCTTTTTTCTTTCTTCTTTCTTTTCTTTTTTCTTCTCTTCCCCCCTTTCCTTTCCTTTCCTTTCCTTTCCCTCTTTCCTTTCTTTGTCCTTTCTTATTTTTTTCATTTTTCTTTCTTCTTTCTTTTATTTTTTCTTTCTTTTCTTCCCCCTTTCTTTTCTTTCTTTTCTTTTTTCCTTCAATTTTTCCTTTTTTCTTTTCTTCTCCCTTCTCTTTTTTCTCTTCTTCTCCCTTTTCTTTTTTCTCCTTTTTTTATTTTCCTCCCCTTTTTTTAATCTTTTTTTTTTTTTTTCCAAAAATAGAATTAATTCTCTTTGTATAGAAGCCAACATAAGTGAACATTATCATCCTGCAAGAAGCCAATTAGAAGTTGGCCCCTTCTCCTTCTTCCCTCTCTGTAATATTTCACAACAAAGTCACCCAGAGCTGCTTCCAATATGTTGGGTATGAAATCCAGGGAGCGATAGGAAACAGGTTGGGTCGATGTGTTTGTACGTCACATGGAAAAGGCCCTCGTAATTAGTCTGGGTGTCATTAACATCGAGCACAGAGCGATTTCCTCAGCCTATGAGGGAGGTTTTATTGTGATGGATATCTGAGGTAGGAATCAAAGTGATGGAGAAGCCTAAATGTGTGCTGGGAATTTAAAACAAAATAAAAAAGTAAAGAAAAAAAAAAGAGGAGGAAGAAAAAAAAAGAGGAGGAAGAAAAAAAAAGAGGAGGAAGAAAAAAAAAAAAGAGGAAAAACTTGTAAAACTTTTATGCCAAACAAAGTTATAAAAACTTTTCAGGCGTTAAGATATCAAAAGGTTTATAACAATAATAAAGAGTGGGCGCCGGGTGTGTGAAACCTGCTCCGAAATGCATCACACACCACGCGGCTGAGTTAAATATTAAGCACCATAAACGCCACGCGGGGTTCATAATTAGAGTTTGGGGTTTTTTTAGGGGGAAAATGTGGGCCCCCCCCCTCCACCCCCCCAACTCCTTGGAGGCGGGGCGGCCAGGGAGCCGCGACCCTCTCTGATTCCTCTTTATTACGAGAGGGTTAAAGGTGATGGACTTGACTTTATTGAAGTTCAAAGACATCATATCTTCACATTTTTCTTCCTGTGGGTCTCATTCCCAACCCCTACAGCTTTCGACCTGCTTTGGAAAACCCCTCACCATGGGAATTTGGGATTTTTTTTGTTATTAAATAGGAACCAACCCCCTTCCCCCCCAAAAAAATCCAGTGTTGGACCCTCCCCTTGGCCCACCACATATGTCACCCTCCATATAGGTGCAGCACACTGGGGGTGGTGACATACATATGTCCCAACCCTGTTCTGCTTGTACTTTCCCCCATTGTGGTACCCAAAGCATCTTCATTGACCCCCCCCCCAGCTTCCCTTCATCCCTCCTTATCCCCTTCCCCATTCCCCCCCCCCTCTCCCCAGAACATTAACAACCTTTTTCCTACATGGCACTGATGCTTAATGCTGCTGTAAACTCCCACATGGTCTATAAACTTGGATTTTACAACTAGCATTCCATTTTAGTTGGGGAGGGGGGGGAAAAAAACTTTGAACTAGGCCTACAGTTTCATTGTGCTGCAGTTGAACTGGAGCCTTGGAAAAGGGGGAGGGAGTTGGGGGGGAAAAAAGGGAGGGAGGGGGGAAAAGAAAGGGAAGGAGGGGGGAAAAGAAAGGGGGGGGAAGAAAGGGAGGGAGGGAGGGAGGGAGGAAAAGAAAGGGGGGGTAAGAAAGGGAGGGAGGGGGGGAAGAAAGGGGGGGGAAGAAAGGGAGGGAGGGGGGAAAGAAAGGGAGGGAGGGAAGAAAGGGAGGGAGGGGGGAAAAAAAGGGAGGGAGGGGGGGAAAGGAAGGGAGGGAGGGGGGGAAAGGAAGGGAGGGAGGGAGGGGGGAAAGAAAGGAGGGGGGAAGAAAGGGAGGGTGGGGGCAAAAGAAAGGGGGGACAAGAAAGGGAGGGAGGGAGGAAAAGAAAAGGGGGGTAAGAAAGGGAGGGAGGGAGGAAAAGAAAAGGGGGGGAAGAAAGGGAGGGAGGGGGGAAAAGAAAGGGAGGGAAGAAAGGGAGGGAGGGGGGAAAAGAAAGGGAGGGAAGGAGGAAAAGAAAGGGGGGAAGAAAGGGAGGGAGGGGGGAAAGAAAGGGAGGGAGGGGGGGAAAGAAAGGGAGGGAGGGGGAGAGGGATGTGGGGGGGGAAATTCCCTGGGCAAGACTCCCTTATTTGTTTACTATTTACTGCGGAAGTCTTTTCCTTTAGCCAGACGGGGTAATTAAGAAAAATTAAGCTGTTTAGTGCTGCAGTCTTTATTACAATGTCTAGACGAGCCGCTTTTGTCCGGACAACCGCTGCTGTTACGGAGCATTAACTGCCGCTTCTGACCTCCCGATATTCACCTTATTGCACCTCTCTTTAGTTTTTCTAACCTTGGGAAGGTTTGGCAAACACTCATTAAAAAAGGTGATTTTTTTTCCTTTTTTCCCCCACCTTTTTTTCCCTTTTTCCCCCCTCCTCCTTTTTTTTTTCCCCCGATGGAGAAGCCCCCTCCTCAGGCTGATCCCGGCGTGCAGCTCCATCTGCCAAGAAGATGGCTCCTACCTTCATCTTGTCTATTTTACTTTGCAGTAAAAAAATTAAAATCAAATAAAATACTCCTTCTTTACACCCAGTTTATTCAATATAAAGCGTAGACAAGATTTTAAGCCGGGGACAAATATCCTTTCAGTTCAACTGCCTTTGCAAAAATAAATATAAGAAAATAAAGAAGCATTTTGCCATCTATTTTTTTTTTCTTCCTTCCCTTTCCCACTCTTTTAATGAGAACCATGCCTCCGAACATCCTCTCAAGATCATCTCATGGCGTAACCAGGATGAGTTTATCACGAAAGCTTTTTAATTTGCATTTAATTGCGCTGGGGGGAGATGGGGGGGGGGATGGTGGTGTTTGGATGGGTGCAAGAGAAGAACATTTTTGCGGGTTTCTATATTTTTTTTCTCTCCTTCTACTGTTGTCAAATAAAATCAGAAGACACCATCAAAGGGTTTGCCATTCAACAGGGTTGTATTTAAAAGCGAGTATGAGAATTTTACAAGAACACGCTGGATGGATGGGAATATAATGTGCTGTTTCTTGGTTGCTGGGGGTTTTATTCCACCCCCCCATATTTTTTTTTAATGTATTTCCCCCCCTCACCCCTCCCCAACCCTTGTCCATATGCACAATCCCATCCTTTCACATCAGAAAACAGCAGAGCATCCAAATGGGAAACGTCAAATATAATAAACCACCCTCCCCTTCAAAAAAAAACACCCTCCCCCCCCCATAATCCTTCTCCGAATTATTGTATTTACACAAAATCCATGCACCACATCACCAACGGCATCTTCGGCGTTTCTTTGTCTTGGAAAACTTTGTGTTGTTTTCGGGTACGGTGAAAGGGAAAAAAAAAGTCATTGTAGAAACAGGGAGGGGGGTGGGAAAAAAAAAATCACTTTTATGCCCCTTGCCTGGGAGTTGAACTTGTTTTTCTTAAGCAGGAATTTAAGGACTTGACTTTGCATTTGTGCTTTGTAGGTATAAGGTATCCTTGACTTCTGGAAATGCAGCTCGGGATAATTCGAATTTAATTCAATTTTTTATTATTATTATTATTATTTTTTAAGAAGACTAATATATTGTTCTCATGAAAATAGCAAAAAAAAAATTAATAATAAATTAACTACAACCGGAAAACAGCAAAAGACATCTGGAGCCAAAAATCAGAGTAGGATTACTGGGCCAAAAAAAAAAAATCCTATAAATTTCATTTTGCTGATGAATACAATGAATTCCACACCAAAACTGTGCTCCAAGGTGGAGGTTTCTTATTAATAACGGGCCTATTAGGAAAGATTGCAATGAGTCCCATGAATATGGATGGTGATATTTATTTCTGATATGCATTCAGGTTTTTAAACTCCTAGAGAAGAAAACCCACACCGCAATGACCGCAAAGAGGCTTTTAAGAGGGGAAATTCTAATAAAATGGTCAAATAAAATCATAATGTAGAACAGCTTGCAATGTCTTTATTTGCCACAGAATTTCACAGAGTATCCCGGGGACTCACTTTACATACACAAATGGGGTTTATTTTATTTTATTTTATTTTATTTTATTTTATTTTATTTTATTTTATTTTATTTTATTTTATTTTATTTTATTTTATTTTATTTTATTTTATTTTATTTTATTTTATTTTTTCAGGATTTTTTTTTCTCCCTCTTGTTCCCTCTCTCCCATTTCCAGGGGGGAAAAAAAAAATTAAAAAGCACTAGGAAATTTATTTACAAACCATGTTTTCACTTGGATTTCCTTCCCTCCCGACTCCACATGTCGAAATGACACTGCAGAGGCTATATATATATATATATATATGAATATATATGTGGATATATGAATATATATATGGATATATACACACACATTCCCATATATATATGCACATATATATTTTTAGATATAAAAAGTGGATGGAGGAGATGGAAATCATGATCTTCCTTAGGACACTGATGAGTGGGTTGGGTGTGAAGGTGCACACACACCCACACAGAAGGACACACATGTCTGTGTGTGTTCACACACACACACACACACACTCACCCCAGATGAAGTGATTTGATCCTACAAGGGAGACTTTGGCCGCTCTTGTGATAACACAGCTGCATATTGAAATCACTGTGGTAGTAACACACAGCACTATGCTTTATTCAACTGGACAGGGTGCCTAAATAATAATAATAACAACAATAAAAATAATAATAATAATATATAAAAAAAAAGGGAATCTCAACTTGTTCAGGGAAAAAAAAAAATTAAATAAAATGTTCATGGAATCCAAGTCCTTGTGGCAGGAACTGGAAGAAAATCTCACTCCTTTTGTTACTCAGCACTGTCCCAGACACACAAATCTAAGTGACGAAAAGGCTGAAACTTTGAGGTTGCTTTGTCGACTCCAACCCCTGCTCGCCACTGTTCCTCCTCCACACACAAACCCTTCACCAGGGGATTGCAAAAGATGTTCACAACAAGGGATTCCCAGAGAAATACTGCAGGCGGTCTCTGCTTAATTTTTTTTCTTTCATTCTTCTGTTTTGAAACCAAATTTTCACCTGTCGGTCAGTGAGATTTAACATCCTAGACAACTGGAGCCTTTTTTCTTTGTTTATATAGACATTGAAGAAAAATTCTCTCTCTAGCTCTCTGATCTGGAATTTCGAATAGGGGCATCTCTTCTTCCTCGTTCTGGGAGCACCTTAAAAGAACCAGAAAGCAGGGTAAATATCCTAAGGAAAAACAAGGAAAAACTCATCTTCACAGCTGACCAGATAAATAGGAGCAGATTAATAACTCCATTTATTAAAGCAGGGGGAGATATCTTCCAGCAGTTCGCCTATTGTTAGGGTGGGGAGCAGAGGTGAGGTTACACAGGGTCTTAAGGACCGTGGTGTCATGATTTTCCCACTGCACTGGGCTTTAGCATAGATATTTTTGGTGCAGATAGGTGATTTTTATTAATTATTATTATTATTATTAAGAAAGAATAGGCAGCAGGCTGCTGGAGTGGGGTTTAAAGAGGATTGAAGGAAAATTAAAACCCCCAAATCAACAACCAACCCAGCAAACCACACTCAGCTGCAAATCTGTTATCTGTATAGAAACAGCATGAGCAAGGTTGGAATTAGAGGAACTAGAGATTATGTTTCGCAGAAGTTTTTGATTAACTCCAGTCCTCGCCACACACGCAAAAAAAAAAAAGAAAAAAAAAATCAAAGTAAAAGAGAATTTCGCATCTGAGCTGCAAAAGGGGACTTTGCATCACGAAAGCAAAGAGGGAAACAACCCCAACCCTCCCCTCTTCCCAAATGAGCCCCTCGCTGAAAGCTAAAGCACAAAGTTGCCTGGATTCAGCCTTTAAAAAAAAAAAAAAAAGGCTAAGACTGCCTAGAAAATGGGAGTGCATGCAAAAAAAACCCAAACAAAACCAATCCCAAACCACCCCAGAAGAGCCAAGCGAGCAACCACGTAAGTAAAAACCCTTCCTGACAAAAGCTGGACGCTCCTCTTGCCTTGGAGAGGAATAAATGCCACTTTCACCAGCAAAAATCGAAGAAAACGTGCAGCTTTGCTTGCGAATTCGACAGATTTCCCCCTTAGCACCGCACCCCCACCAAGAGAAAAGACTCAACATGCAGTTTTAATTATATATTAAAAAAAAAATCATTAAAAAAAAGCAAACCCCAAACATTTTGCATGCATCTTAACGCCTAAAAGAAAGCCCAGGCAGCTAAAGTAGTGTTCTGCCCAATTGCCTTTTACCCTCAGCAACCCGGGACCAAATCCTTTTAAAATGCTCATGTAAGTTCATGATCAAAGTTAATATTTGTCACGACGGTGTGCTTTTAAAATTTCACAGACTCTAAGATACTGTGCCTGCTCCTAACATCTCCTCTCCTTTTTTTTTTTTTTCCTTTTTTTTTTTTTTTTTCAAAGAGCTTTTCCCATCGTAAAAATTCTTCTCGTTGGAAGAAAGAGCTTTGTAGGTTATAATAAAATCCTTTGAATGCTTATAAAACTCCACATAAAATTTGACCGACAAAACACACGGGCTAGTCCCTTAACCTTTCCATTTACTGCTCTACCTACTCGAATTGCTGCTTTTGCTGCTTTCCTTGGTGACAGAAGAGGACGAGGCTGAAGACCCGGGGTTTGTGTTTTCCTCCTCATCTTCCGGGTCTAGACCTTGATCTCCGCGGGATGACAGTGCGTGGGGTTGGGACTCTGCCTCCACTTTACCCTCACCCTTTTGTAGACAGCTCTCGGTTGAATTTTCCACCCCGCAATAAGTATTTTCGAAGAAACGGTCGAAACCTTGGGGCAAGACCGTGTTTTTGTTCATGCTGGTGTAGAATCCCGTCGATGCCGGGTGGTTGGAGCTGGGGTGGTGGTGGTGGCTGTACACGCTCTCGTTTTTCATTAGCATTTCGGTCATGGTGGAAGGCGGGATGCACTCTCTATGCATCAGATCTTCTGCGGAATAACACGAGGCGTAATTGCTGCGGTGATGCCATTTACTGGAGGGGTCTAAACCATAGGAGACCTCTCGCACGGGTGGTACTTGCGAGAGGTTGGTAGAGTAAGGGTAGGAGATTTGGCGAGAGGGGGCCTGTGGCAAGAAAGATGACACAGTTGAAAATTCGGGGACGTAATAGGTACAGCTGGGGAGGTAGAGATTGGAAGCACAACCTGCCCTTTCTCCAAACTCAGCGCTCCTCTCCTTACGCGACTGGGAGCAGAAGTTGCCCAGGTTCACCGAGTTAAACATCTTTCTCCTTTTTCTTCCTCCTATAGCTAGAGGTTTGGGATCCGATGTGCGGAGGGGAAAAAATTTGGGAAGGCGAGATGACGCGTTATCCGTCTTAGTCGCTCCGGCGGGGCACGTGATCCAAAGTAGATATTGTCATATATCAGTTTGGAGCACTTAGAGGCGTAGGAGTGGTTCACTTAGGTAAGATCTCAGAGGTTCAAACGATTGGTTTGCAAACACCGCAGAAACATTATGAAAATCAATTGCAGATTTGTAGGCATTTTCCCGAAGGCACACCCCTTGTCAGAGCAGAGCAAGTACAAGGGGCGGCTTGTGAAGTTCCTGCCTTTTTTTTTTTTCTTTCCTTGCTTTTTTTCCCCCTTGCTTTTTTTTTTTTCCCCCTTTCTTTTTTTTTTTTTTTTTCTTTTTTTTTTTTTTCCCTCGCTTTTTTTTTTTTTTTTCCCTCCCCCTCCTCTCCTTCCCTCTTTGGATTCTGCTCGCTGCTTTTCAACAGGGTTTGGAGATGGGGTGGGGGTGATTTGGGTTGGGGAGGGGAAAGGAAGGGGGGGGGAGAGGGAGGGTCTTAGGGATCTCGGTGTTTTTCCACCTTTTTTTTTTTTTTTCTCGATTTTAATTACTTCGATTAATAGAATTTATTATTATGACTATTTTTATCCTTAGAAATCTTCCTGAATAGACTTTAGGTAGCTCAATAAAATCGCTGGAGCGACAGAAGTAAGTTTTCTAACATTTCTCCAAACCTTGCTCCAGCTACTGCTAAATTATGATTAAATCTCTCTCTCTCTCTCTTATCTGGGAGTGACGGGGGTGATGGGGGGGTTGGTGTTAATTAACAAGCTTCTAACATACGCTAATTACGTTGATTTCTATGTGCACATCAACTATACATCAAGCTGGCATGCTTTAAGGAGAATATACCATTTAAACAAGGGAATGGTGGAAAGTTTCCAACTTTCGAGTTAAAGCAGGCCTGGCTTTAATGACTTTTGATACCGAATTAGTGATCTATCAAAGAATAGGACAAATGAATTAAGTCAGTGTCTAATAAATATTCGAAAACCTCCTTTAATGTTTGGTTAAATATTTATTGCCTAAGTGTGGCGTATTGAATATTTCATGCAATTGTTTATTGTCAATCAATGAATGTACTTTCAGCAACACTCTCATCATTTATTCTTCCAGCTGAATTAAAAAAAAAAGATATTCTTATTAAAGTCATTTGTCTTCTATCTCGTGCCCCGGGAGCCTCTTCTGTCCTTCTGCATTTTCACCCGAAAAAAAAACCCGGGATATGGAAGTTTTGCCAGATTTTTTCCCAGTTTTGCAAAGAATTATTAAAAATTAAATGGGAAAAAATTAAAAATCTCTTCTGCAACCCTCTTGAAAAAGTGCACCTGAAGAACGCGTAACTTCCGCGGGGTATCTCATTGCCTTTTTAACAGTCTTGAAGGAATAACATTGCCTGCAACAATTGGGCGCTAATCGGGTTTTTCACCTGGATTAGAAATCATCTGCTTGAGGTGGAAAATATTTCTGTGAGAACAGAGGTGGCTGCTTCCATCTCCACAAGAAAATATTGCAGCACATCCCCTCTTTTTATATATATATATATTTATTTTTAACAGGATGCTATTTTGGGTATTTTTTTCCCCTTTTAAAACGCCTAAGAAAAGGAAGAATAAATAAAAATATTGACTTAAACTCCATCACGGGATATTATTTAGTGGTGGGTTGAATATTCCGAACAAAACTAAAGTACCAGGAGAGAATGAGACTCTTTTCTAGAGAAAATCAAATCGCCTAGCAGGGAATTCAAAAGAGCAAGAAGAAAAAAGGAAAAAAAACTAAAAAGGTAAATTTTAGGAGCTAAAAAACCTCGACTACTGCCGTGTTCTCATTTTGCGCCCCGAAAAAAATATATATAAGGTATCAATTCACCCGAAAATAACCAATTCCCCCAAAAAGGCTCATCAGAGGGTCCCAGCCCTGCTCGGGGATGTCCCCCCTTGGTGTTGAGCATCCTTGGGCAGCTCCTTTTCCTCTTCGCTCTTCTCTAGTTAATTTTAATTAATTTTCTCCCACCCAACCTGCTGTTTGCATTTGAACCAGGGGAATTTTGCTGAATTCCTAGGCGAGATGTAGAGAAATGGGGAGAAAAACGCTCTTCCAGCAACCGGGTGGAGTTGTAACCTCTGATAAGAAAATAGAAATATCCTGCAATTCTGCAGTAATGAGAGGGGAAAAAAATGGGGAAAAAAGTTGATTTTCATGGAAGGAAACAACCTCACAAATCTATATTTTGCAGCCGAGCAGAGAGTAAAGGATTTCGAGATATCTGAGCAAAAAAAAATCCAGTGGGTGTTTCAGCAGAGCTTTGCTAGAGTGCCCGGAATTTTATGTATTTATTATTTTTATGTATTTTTAAAGAAATCTTGAAGGGAAACATGGCGGCTTCACATGCTAAGGGTATGGACTCTTCCTCACTTGGAGCCTTCTTCATCCTCCTAATGCAACAACGCTCTCCTGATCATTTATTCTCATTAATTTCTGGGTTTTCCACCCCCTCCTCCCCTTTCTCTAGCTTTGTATTTTCTATTTAAAGAGCCACCCTCATAAAATCTTTTTTTATAAGGGATCGGGGAGTCTGTCTGAATGGGTGTGTGTGGAGATAGAGACACACACATGTATAAATATATATAAAAATATATATAAATATGTCTGTAATGCCAAAATGAGCTGTGTTTTCCTCTCTAATGCACCGTTTGGCTGATGAATATATATTAATATATATATATATATATAGGGGCAAGAACTCTGGCTGCAGAAAGGGATTTCTTCAGGTTTGTAATCTGCTCAATTTTATGACTTGGACGTCGTTTTGGGCAAAACTTTTAATTAAAGTGTCAGCGATCTTTTCACTTGGCTTTTTATGGAGCGATATTAATACGAACTACAAACTAAGAGCGTTAAGCTATTGTTTATGAGTGTAATTATCTATTTTTTACCCCAATTCCCTCCTGTTTGCAACCTGCGTGGAGGATCTTCTCCCTCCGATTAAAAGAAGACACTAAAATCCGATATTTTTGTTATATTTTTATTCCGATAGGAAGGCTGTAGGCATGAAGTTTTGCATCCAGGGGAGGAATTAAAGCGTGTTGTTAAAAAAACTCGACATGCAACCAGCTTTTTCACCCCAAAACCAAGCACTTACCCCCCAAAAATAAGCCCTAACCCCAGAGCAAACAACAAAAATCTGTGTGGCGTGAAACACGGTGCGTGAATAATTTATTGCTCTTGGTAGGTAAATACATCTAACCTAAGCCCTGGTGTTGGTTTGGGTTTTTAAATCCAGTTTAAAGGACGGGATTTGCTTGTTTCCTGCAAGGAAAGGCAGAGAAGAGGCAGCTGTGGAGTCACAGCACTTGAATTTGACCACCAAAGTGACCACCATAAAAAGGGAATGAGGGCTGGCGGCTCGCATTCCTTTTGGCTGCCCTTAAAAAAACCCAACAACCCCCCCTCAAAAAAAAAAAACCCTAAAGAATCCAGAACATTTCAATCCCCTTCATTTTATTTTATTTTATTTTATTTTATTTTATTTTATTTTATTTTATTTTATTTTATTTTATTTTATTTTATTTTATTTTATTTTATTTTATTTTATTTTATTTTATTTTATTTTATTTTATTTTACTTTATTTTATTTTACTTTATTTTATTTTATTTTATTTTACTTTACTTTATTTTATTTTATTTTATTTTATTTTACTTTATTTTATTTTACTTTACTTTATTTTATTTTATTTTACTTTATTTTATTTTATTTTATTTTATTTTATTTTATTTTATTTTATTTTATTTTATTTTATTTTATTTTATTTTATTTTATTTTATTTTATTTATTTTTTTAAACCTGCTTTGTTTCCTGGCGAATGGGAAAGGTTAGAGCGTGGAAGGGAAAATTAAAGAAAAAGCTGTATTTGTGCTCTTTAAAGGACACAAAAAATACCTAGGGGAGCTTGAGAAGGGGGGAGGAAAAGTCTGATTTTGTTGATTTTGATATGTCTGTGTGTATAAGAATAATTTTTTCCCTTTTATTGAGTTATTTCTCAAGCAGAGGGAAGGAAAAGGAGGCGGCAGCACCCAGCTCATCCCTCCTTTTTCTGCCATTATATATATATATAAATACCCATTTTTATCCTGGTATCTCAACCCGAAACTCCTCATTACTCGAATCGCCCCAGAAAAAAAAAGCAAAGTGCAAAAAATTAATTAAAAAAAATAAAATCCAAACCTACCCCCCAAAACCAACCCCTCCTCGTGCCCTCTTTTGCCTGATATAATGCAACCACTTAACACATTTAACAGGGTTTTCAGCAGGCAAACAGGCTCGGGGCTTGTAAGATGTGTTTTGCTTTACTAACAGGGATTTTAAGGGGATGTTAGAGATATTTTGAGACTAAAAAAAAAACCCCAAAATCCCCCAAAAAACACTGTAACGTTTGTACTAAAATCCAAAACTTGGAGTTGTGAGAGTTGGCTTTAGCTGAGCTGTGTAAACATCTGAAGTTATATTTTGATTTAGGTTAATCCTGTACTTGAACTCTTCTCAATAAATCATTCCTCTTTTTATTTTTTTTTCCCTATTGGGGAGAGAAGATATATATTTTTTTTTTCCTTCCCCTCCCCCAAAAAATTGAGGTATCTGACCTCGATGTAAATTCGCTCTCAACCTCCCAACTTCAGTCAAAAACTTGTTCCAAGTATCACCATAAAGAAGTCTTTGTCCCAGCTTGTACAGTAGAGAAATCACTGACTGTGGGGAGGGAAAATGGGGGGGAAATAGGAAGAAAAATTATTTTAAAATAGAAAAAAAATAGATTTTATACCAACCTGGCTTAACCACGTTACTCCTTGCTACTTACTGTGCTCTCAAGATATCTGACGCATTATTTACCCTCTGAATCTCTCCCTATTGCAGACAGTGGAGTTGGTTTTGCCTCTTCCTTTTAGGGGGGAAGAAAAAGGGAAAAAAAGGAGTTTTCCCAACCTGTATTGTTAACCTGTGCTCATTCGGGGCTGGAAATGCATCAGGAATGGGTGCAAAAAAAAAAGCTCATTTCTTGAGTAGATGGACAGCGAGATGCGCTTTGCTTTTACTAAATAAGCTCCAAATTGAGGTGTCTTAATGACTTTGGCCTATGAGATGTTCGCAAAGTGATTTTTTTTTCTCCCTCTCTTCCACTCCTGTATTGCAATAACTTCCTCAGATGGACTTCCCCCCAAAAAAAAGGAGAAAAAGAGGAAATTCAGACCAGTAAACAGATTATTAGACACCGGAGATAATTATTAGATTATTAGATTATCCAGGAAATCTGAAGGGAGAGACAACAGCTACAAGTGGGAAGCGCTTGAAAAAAAATTATTATTATCCCCAAATGGCAAAGAGAAGTTTAATTGGATGGATGCCAGGCTGGGCAAGAAAACTATATAAAAGCTGTGAACAATTCAAAGGAGGGGGGGGGAAAGAAAGAAAAAAAAACAAGAAAAAAAAAAAAAAGAAGGACTTTTAGATCTCTTTAGACCTGAGCTGCAAGTTCAAAATCATGTGGACTTAATCAAGATAAAAGCAGATTGAACTGTGCTTCCCAACCGCAGGCAAAGCTGGGACTGTCTGGGATAAAAATGTGTGGTGGGTGTCGGATTGAAAGAGAAGTGATGCCGAAGAGGCGTTAAAAAGAGTTAAACTTGATAAAACCCGAGATTATCAACATTTTACCAAGCGGCCTTCTCACATATTTTTCTTTTCTCATCATCTTTATCCACAGGGAGAGCTGAAAGAGGGGGAATATCAATGCCTGTGTGTTTCCATCTCTTTATTTATTCTATTTTTTTTTTCCCTCTGCCCAGCTCGGTTGTAGGGAGCTGCTGAAACATGTGAAAAAAAGCGAGGTTTGGGGAATTCAAGTCCAACTTCACAACGTGGTCAAGTCCCTCCTGGAATCGCTGCGAAATTCAACTTAGAGGAGACAGGAAACCTAGAGGAGCTCGTTAAGCAACACCTATTTCTATTCCACAACCTCCCCCTCCCCTCCAAACCTCTAAAAATACTTATTTAAACACAAAGGAAGACATATAAAACACACTCAAACCTTAAAAAAAAAAAAAAAATCCTTTATTCTCCAGGCATTCCCTCTTGATAACTTTAGCAGCGCCACTAAAATGGGCAAAACTCTGTAAAAAGTCGGAAATTGTAGTAGGGAAAATGTGTTTTTCTGTCGGGTAACTCATTTATTAGCAAAATAACCTCGAAATGCCAAATTCGGGGATAGAAAGTGGGCGGTTAATCCTCCCCAGCCTTATTAAAACTGCACACACGTTTGCATAAATCGGATTTAATCCTTAAATACTCAGGAAATCATTTCCAAAGATTGCACTTTAATACTTTGGCTCCTCCAACCTCCTTTTTTTTTAACTTTTTGGGGTTTTTTTTAGCTTTCTTTTCCCCCAGCAGCCAGCACCTCGATGTATTTCCCTCACATAACCATTGATCAAAGGCGAAGCTCAACATTTTATGGGGATAAACTTCAATAATTCGCCATTGAAGGCGCGACGGAGCTGGGTTCTCTCTTCCATCCCCGGTATTAATCAGAATAAAGTGAAATAAAATCCTTCAGTTGCTTCACGGGGTGATTTTTGCCAAACATATATCCAATTTTTAGAAGATAAATGCTGGAGGAGGAGGAGTGGGAGGTAGAGCCGGTGTCCCCCTCCATCTACCTATGGATTTAATGTATGTACCCGCCTTTCCCTATGCACTCAGGGTCCTTCGCCTATAAAATAAACCCCCACATGAGCATCCATCTCTTATTTTCAGTTGGGCACCAAAATAAAGTTGGTTTACTCTGTTCTCTCTGAAAGCAGCACGGGTCTTTTATTCCCCTACAGAAAGGAAAAAAATAAAAATAATTTAAAAAAAGAAGAATATTCGCATCTTTTTCTTCATCCGGGACGAGGGTTGAGTACTGTGTTGGTGTATATTCAGTTGAAATTAATATATATATATATATAAATTAATGTAGCTGGAGTTCTACTTGAAGGATGTACTGGCTTTAAAATGCCTCCTGTATTGAGAGCAGACAAATTATGAATTAAAAATTGGTCCAATAATCGGAATTTTATCTAATCCCTCCTTCTGGTCCCTCCCGAATATTTTCTTTCTTCCTTTCTTTCTTTCTTTCTCTCTCTCTTTCTTATTTTTTCTTTCCTTCTTTCTTTTATTTTTTTTTCTTTCTTTCTTTCTTTCTTTCTTTCTTTCTTTCTTTCTTTCTTTCTTTCTTTCTTTCTTTCTTTCTTTCTTTCTTTCTTTCTTTCTTTCTTTCTTTCTTTCTTTCTTTCTTTCTTTCTTTCTTTCTTTCTTTCTTTCTTTCTTTCTTTCTTTCTTTCTTTCTTTCTTTCTTTCTTTCTTTCTTTCTTTCTTTCTTTCTTTCTTTCTTTCTTTCTTTCTTTCTTTCTTTCTTTCTTTCTTTCTTTCTTTCTTTCTTTCTTTCTTTCTTTCTTTCTTTCTTTCTTTCTTTCTTTCTTTCTTTCTTTCTTTCTTTCTTTCTTTCTTTCTTTCTTTCTTTCTTTCTTTTCTCTCTCTCCCCCCCTCTCCCTTTCTCCCCTTTTTTTTCTCCCTTTCTCTCCTTTTTTTTCTCCCATTCCCTATTTATTAAAAAATTATGAATCCACAGCACAGAGTATTTTATTCTCTGTACAAAAATACTCATTTATTTGCTCTTACACCATCAACACACACAGAGATCTTTATTCATTGCTGCATCACACCCCTCTACGTGTTCTCCTTCAATATCTCCACGGATTTCTATTTATAGAACATAGATTTGCATTAATAACTATATAATTATCCCATCACATGTAATGAAGGCTAATATATGCAAAATTGACTTCTAGATTATACTGATTTTCTTCCATCCTTTCCAACTCTGGATATTCCACCCAATATTTCTTTGACTCTTTGAGTAGAACCTAAGGCAGAGCCAAAAATAGGGGGAAATGCGGTTTTTTAAGTGGAAATGGAAAATAAGTTTAAAAAAATGAGTTTTTTTCCCTCTTCTCGGTGTTTTTGGGGGCTGCAGGCGATGGTCGGGTGCCCTGGCAGGGTTTTGGGGCTGTTCAAACGGTCATTGTCACATCTATGGGGTCGTCTCTGTCCCCGGGGGGGACACTCCATCGCCCCCCACCACAGATTTGCCTGTTAGAAGAGAAAGAGCAGAAACCCCCCAAAATCGGGAGTAGCCACATTTTGGTGGGTGTTGTCCGGGTTCGGCTCGGCAGAGGCAGCTGCTGGGAGGGGGAGTGGGAGAGGGGCAGGGGGGAATTGGGGTGCAGGGTAGGGGGGAAAGTGGGGTGCAAAGACACAAACCCAAACCTGGTAAAATTCCCCTCCTGGACAAGTTTTTTTTCCTCTTTCTGACAATTTCCCATGGCCCAAGCACGGTGAGTTTGGGTGATTTTTGTCCTTTTTGGTGCGTGGGGTTGATTTCTCCCCCCTTTATTCTTCTTTTTTAGCCCCCCCCTCCCACCTTTTTAATTTCTTTCTTTTTTTCTTTTTAAAATTTATTTTATTTAATTTTTTTTCTTTATTTCTCTTTTTTCTTTTTCCCCCTTTCCCCCTTTTTTTTTTTCTTTTGTATTTTTAATTTTTTCTTCTCTTTTTTCTTTTTTCTTTTTTCTTTTTTCTTTTTTCTTTTTTCTTTTTTCTTTTTTCTTTTCTTTTTTCTTTTTTCTTTTTTCTTTTTTCTTTTTTCTTTTTTCTTTTTTCTTTTTTCTTTTTCCTTTTTTTCTTTTTTCCTTTTTAATTTTTATCCTTTTTAAATTTATTTTCTTCCCCTTGAAATGCAATAATTCAGGCTGAAATCAGCTGCGGGTGGAGAAAGGCAGCCAGGGGAAAATGCAGCACCACTTATAGCGAGAAGTAAAGGGACTCAGGGATTTTACCCCCTCAACTTGCACCCCACCCCCTCTCTTCCCCCCCTTTCCCTGGGTTATTCTTTATTTATTATTAACCCTTTCCCCCCTCCCAGGGCTCAGCCTCTGCTCAGGCCTTTTCCATGAGTCACATATGAGTAAAAATCACATCCAGGCTCTAAAATCCACATTATTTGATTTAATTTATCCCCATTTCCGAGCACAGAGCTCAACCCCAAATATCTTACACCCCCTTTTTTTAATTTAATGATTATCCCTCTATGCCCAATTTTTCCCCTCTTCGAGACAAAAAAATTCTGCCCCTCTCCCTCCCTCCCTCCACCCCCCTTTTTTTTCCCCCCCTTTTTTTCTGCCTCTCTCCTTACCGAGCGAACTTCATTGTTTTCTGGAGGAAATGGTGAAGTTGAGACATTAAACCTTAATTGGGCTTTTCTTTATGATGTTTAATTTCCTCCGTGGCAGACGGGAAAAAGAAGAGGGGGGGAAAAAAAGAAGAAGAAGAAGAAAAAAACCCAAAACAAAACAAAACAGGGAGGGAAAAACTTTGTTTGAAGTCTCCAGTCCAGTTTAGGGGGAAAAAAAAGGTGAAAAAATCCGAATTTTGAGGAAAAAAAATCCATCAAATCGACTCTTCTCTTTGGTATTTTGGCACTTGGCTCCTGGTGGAAAAAAAGGGGGAAAAAAAGGGATTTTAAGAAAAATTGAAGGTTGTGGCATTGAGCGGGGAGGTCGCCGGTAATGGCATTGCCCGCGGGGCTGCAGCGGAGCGGTGCGGACCGGCCGCGGAGGCTTAACTTGACCTTCACATTGCGAAGGAGGCCTCCGCCCACCCAGACGGGCGGCCCAGACGGCTCCTCCCGCAGGAGCCCTCCGCAGCCGCGGAAATCGAGAGGTGTGTGTGTGTGTGTGGGGGAATTAAAAAATATATTTAAAATTAGAATAAAATAGGGGATGGGGGGGGGGGAATGGGGGGCGGTTCCTGCCTCGAGCCCCCCCAGAATTTTTAAATTTTACCAAATTTATTTGTAATGTTGGAAGGAGAGGGGAGATTAATGCAAGTTTTTTCCACTGCCTTAATATATATATATATATATATTTATTATATATATGTTTATTATATATTTATATTTATTATATATATGTTTATTATCTATTTATATTTATTATATATATGTTTATTATATATTTATATTTATTATATATATTTTTATTATAGTCGAACAAACCCTCTCATCTCCCTCTGCCCACCCCGAGAATCCCCCTTTCACCCCATCGCACCCCCCACCACCTCCGTCCCCTAAAGAGGCACCGAAAAATACAGCAGAACCTTTTTTGTTGTTGTTTGGTTGTTTTTTCCCCCGAAATCTACCTCAAAATCCCTTTTCTCTTATAAAAAGAAGACAAAGCAGAACCGCAACAGCCAGGTAATTTTCTTCAGTCTTATTTCAGAAAGAAAAAATTTAAAATAATACCCAAAAAATAATTGCAAAGTTATTTTATTGGGTTATGAGTTTTTTAAAGTTGGAGGACAGGTTTCTCGGACTTTGAGGAATGTGTTTGGGGTGGAAAAAAAGTAAAATAAAATAAAATAAAATAAAATAAAATAAAATAAAATAAAATAAAATAAAATAAAATAAAATAAAATAAAATAAAATAAAGTAAAATATAAAGGAAAAATACAGAAATAAATTAAAAATAAAGAAATAAATTTAAAATAAATTTTAAAAAAATAAATAAAAAAACCAAATAAATAAAGAAAGAAAAAATAAAAATGAAAGAAAAAGTAAATAAAGAAGAGGTGCTTGTGCAGATGTGTAACTGTCGGTGTTCACTGGCCTTTGTGCGTGTCTGGGGTGGGGAGACAGATGCTTTATTTCACCATCTCTCTATAAAGAGATAATTATATATCTAGTTATCCACCGGAGCAATAAATACTCTTCATCCTCAATTACAGATGAAGATGGGTGGTTTAAATACCCATAAAGTCAGTGTTTGGGTTCTGGCTGGAAGTTGGAAATGAGGAATTTTTTTTTTTAGGGGGGTATAAAAAGCCACAAAGGGGGAAAAAACAAAATAAAAGCTCCGTGGAGCCACCAGGCCCCCCCAAAATGAGCAGAACTGGCTAAAAAAAATCGCAATACTGGTTGAACTGGGCCCCTTGGAAGGGGGGGGTGATGAGTTGGTCGGTCCTTGGCTGGCTGGGGTCAGCAGGTTGAGCTCTGCTGTACTCATACCTTGCTCCAGAGTTACACACCGGAGCTGTGGATGGATATTTCCACTCCACGGGGTGTTCACATGCACTCCCACACACACACATTTACTCTTGCAGATCCCCACAAAACCCCATGGGATTTAATTTTTCAGCCAAGAAAGAAATCCCTGGCCCACATCATCTCTTAAAATACAATATTTTCTCTTATTTCTATATTAAAATGCAATATTTTATATTATTTCTACATTAAAATATAATATTTTCTATTATTTCTGTATTAAAATGCAATATTTTCTATTATTTCTGCATTTAAATATAATATTTTCTATTATTTCTACACCAAAATAAAATATTTAATATTATTTCTTCACTAAAATATAACATTTTTTATTATTTCTACCTTAAAATATTTTAATTTGAGTATGCCTGGCCTTTCCCCACCCCAATTTTTTCCTTTTTCCCCCCATTTTACTAGCCCTGAAGCTTGCCCACCATTCCTCATTGCTACCTTGGGTCTCACATTGTATTTTTCCATACCTAATTTTTTTAAATGCTTTCTCCTTTAGCAGCACCTCATAATAATTTACTGGTTAATCATAAAAAAATAAAATTAATTTCCATGTTCTGGGTAATTATCGACATTTCTCCACCCGAGGTGGAGGTTTGGGAGGCACAAGAGTGTACTGGCTGCAAAAAAAAATCTGAATATTAATAGGTTTTCCCTTTGAAATAAATTAATTTTGGTGAACGTTTTTATAATGAGTTATCCTGGTGGTTTATATGGGCTCTGTGGCAGTGTTTGGACTAACCCAAGCCTAAAATTAAAGACTAAAAGCTCTTTAAAGAATTACAGGTAGATTTTTAAGGTGGATTTGAGGTGTATAGCTAGAGCAAAATGGGATTTATTCTGACTGGGGGTGGGAGAGAGAAGATTTCTGCGTTTTTCTGGTATCAGAAAAATATAAGGGGAAAAAAAAATTACATTTTCTCACTGATAAAAGCAGGAAAAAGACTTTATTTTTAAAAATAGTCTTTAAAAATAAATAAATCTGAAATAGGGAGAAGGCAGAACCCCTCTCCCTTTAAGCTGCAGAGAGGATGCTTAATACAAGATTTATTGAGGGGGGCTCGGATCTTTATTTCCTATTTAAGCCACGTGAAAATAAAATCATTTAATGAAGTTTGGCTAAAAAAAAATATAATTAAAAATAAGAAAAAAGGGGAAAAAAAGGGAATTTTCTGAGAGGCAACAAGACGCAGCCATTAGAAAACCCACGCAGTGAGGAGCATCAACCGAGTGATCTTTTTATCTTTCTTATCCTTTTCATCTTTATTATCACTCTTGTTAACAACACCAATGAGACTGGATACATATATCTCCTTTAAATGCAGTCATCCGTGGAGCCATTGGAGTTGCTGGCTACAGATATATTAATTAATTTATTCTCTCAACAATAAAATATTGCTGTGTCTACTTGCTACCTACCAAGCAATAAAAAAAATGGATTTTTTCTTTGTTTTTTATCCTTTTTTTTCTCCTTTTCCCTTCTGCACTTCATTAGCTTTTACCTATAAGTTGCCATTATGAAACAATTTGCTTAAAACTAATTACTTGCAACACTTACTTCATTTTCTTCTCTCACAAAGGTCTGGAAGGTTTCAAAGTAGGGTTGGGTGGCCAGATGCTGATAAATGCTGTTAATTATTCCCACTTTTGTGTTTATTTTATATTTATGAACCCCCCACTCGGAACTAAATCAAGGTATTCTTCGCTAATAACCGAATTAATGATTAAGGGGGGGTATGTGCCTGAAAATACTCTTTATAACAGCAAGATTTGGGGTGGGAGGGGGAGAAAATAGTTAATATATCATGGAATTAGGCAAAGGATGGAGCCACACACAGACTGGGGGAAGGAAATCCACTCATTCTTCTCATTTTAATGGGAATTATTCTAATTATTCTATGTATTGTTAATTGCTGTAAGGCAAAGGCAGCTGCCTGGGGGGTGCTTTGCTTTTGTCTGATTTTTTTTGCGGGGGGGAGGGAGGGATTTGAGGCAAAAATACCAAATATTTCCACTCACGGACACGAGCATCACTCAGAGAAACCCCAAAATCTTGCGTGTCCATCCCAAGTCACCCGTGTATAACAACACCAGCACCCACTGACCCACCCCCCGGCAATCCGGGGTGCCCCCCACCCTCCAACAACCCCCCACCCCACAGCATCCACGTTCCTTTCACCTCGTTCTTTGGCCAGATGCGATGGGTTGGAGCTCACACAAAGCCCACGCACACGCGGGGGCACCTATACGCACCCACCGCCTATAGAAAGAACTCCGGGCTATAGGGGCGACGCCTTTACTCTTTATTTTGGGGGTGTAGAGGAGGAAAAAAATTAAAACCCAATAAAAAAGCAATGTCCAGGTCCCTCCCCTCCAGATAAAACACCAACCTGGGTGTCAGCAGCTTGGCCGGGTTTCTTTTATTCTTATTTTTTCCCCCGTATTTTTAATTCCTCCTATTTTTCCTTCTGTTAAATCACCTCTGGGATCTGATTTTTTAAAAGCTCAAAAAAAAAACCCCAAAAAACCCCGTTTTAGGTAAGAAAAAAAATAAAGTTGTGAGAAAATGAGGAACGGGAGACAAGAATTTTGATTTTCTGCCTTGAATTTTCGGTGTTGCTTGCGGATCGCCGGATTAAACTGGGTTTAAATCGGCTTTTCAAGGCTTTGAAACCAGCTCGGCGCTAAATCAGGTCGAGTTTTGCAGAGAAAGTTCAAAGAAATGACATTTTTCGGCACAAAGGTGTTGGGAATGTATCTCCTGGCTCAGAAAAAAAACCCCAAACCCAAACCTTTTTGGTATTCCTGCTTTCCACAGGATATTTTTTAATATTAATTATACACTGAAAGTACCCAACAGGAATAAATCCCTAAAATTAACCTGTAAACATTAATATTTTGGACAATTTTTGCAGTAGCTATGAAATAACACCTCAATCTTTGTCATTAATAATAGAAATATTAATCACAATTAAAAAGATGAGGATTTTCTCTTGCTAACAAATTCATTTTAAAGCCAAAAACAATGAAATACGTTGCTGAATAAAAAGAAACCAGCCTAGAAATAATCCCGGTTTTATGGCGAAGCAACAATTTGTTCTATCTGCTCCTTGGTAATAAATAAGTTTTATCTATTTTCGTGTTTGAATGTCTTTGAAATCCAACTATTCAAGGTGAAGCAGCTTACAATATAGACAATTTATGTCACCCTATAGCACTCAGACTTGTTAGGCATAATTCTTCCTCCTGCCTATTTTCCTGCTGGATTAGCTCAGGGACATAGGAAAAAGGAAATAAAAGTGGATAAAATCAAAGTGGAGTTTGTTGGTGTGATCTATGTGTACGTTTATTCTCCTAGAGCAGGAGAAATAGAGGGGAAAATGTGTATATCCGTGCTAAAAAATATAAAAAATCAAGTTTAAAAGTCATTATTACAGGGAAAATGTGATTTTTTTAACGCCAAGCCCTGTAGATTTCCCCAACTACTGCTTCTTCATATCCCTAAATTTAAATCTCTCTGGAGGGGAGCTTGGGATTTGCTGCTGGAAGGAGCAGAAATGGGGCCTATTCTTATAAAAATATTTACTTTCCTCCTTCCTCGTCTCTTGTCCAAATAGAGCAGCTCCTGGAAAAATAAGGAAAAAAAAGAAAAAAAAGTAAAGAAAGAAAAAAGGGGAAAAAAAAGAAAAAAAAAAAAAAAAAAAAAAAAAAAAAAAAAAAAAAGAAGAAAAAGAAAAAAGAGAAAAAAAGGGAAAAAAAGGAAAAAAGAGAAAAAAGAAAAAAAAAAGAAAAAAAAGGAAAAAAAAAGAGGAAAAAAAGGAAAAAAAAAGATGGAACTGCTCAGGACTTGATAAATCCTCTTATAATTTTGGAAGATCCCAAATACACCGAGGAATTGGGGAATCTTCTCTGAGGAAGCAGGGAAAAATATATGAATTTATCTTAATTATGTGTTTTGCACAGAAAAACTCAACTCCAGCAGGCTGAAGCTCAGGTTGGTGGCTCCCAGTATGCCCAGACTGGAGTTTGGGTTGAGTTGGGGGGTGACTGAGCTTGGATATTTCCAGGACTTTGGGAAAGATCAATTAATTCATCATAGACCCCACAGTGATTTCCTTTGGCATTTCTTTAATAAAACCCCCTTAATTCACCATAGACCCCACAGTGATTTCCTTTGGCATTTCTTTAATAAAAACCCCTTATCGATCTTCTAAAAGCTTTTTATTGGGGTTTTTTTTCCCCCTCTTGCCTCTGAGAAGTGTTTGGCACCTCCCCCAAAAGGCAAATAGCAGAGAATCCATTATATAGAAATAATCGCTCGGAGAGAGATTGAGGAAATCATAATCTAATTTATTTAAATTGGCCTGACGGGGTTATTTTTTTTGCCTCTTGTTAAATGAATTTGTTGCGAATTTATGCTGAAGAAACTCAATAATGTTGGTCCCAATAACCATAACCATAACAATAAGCATCAACGTGCCCGAATCTAAACCCAGCCTAATATATTTCCAATTTAAGAGCTGGGTTGGTTGGGTTTTTTTTCACGTCTCATTCCTGACTTAAAATCATACCCAAGGTTTCTTTGACATTCCTCTGGTTCCTAGAGCTACCAGGAAATTCATCCATACAGCATTTCCCATATATATATTTATCTATATATGGACCATGGGACCTTCTTGAGCAGGGAGCTGCTTCCTGGGGAGTTTTAGACCCCCTGTACCCCACACTAGAGACAAAAGAATCCCAATTATCCCAGATTCCACCTTTTATTTTATTTTATTTTATTTTATTTTATTTTATTTTATTTTATTTTATTTTATTTTATTTTATTTTATTTTATTTTATTTTATTTTATTTTATTTTATTTTATTTAAAATTTTTTTCTTTTCTTTTTTTCTTTTCTTTTCTTTTCTTTTTTTTCTTTTCTTTTCTTTTCTTTTCTTTTCTTTTCTTTTCTTTTCTTTTCTTTTCTTTTCTTTTCTTTTCTTTTCTTTTCTTTTCTTTTCTTTTCTTTTCTTTTCTTTTCTTTTCTTTTCTTTTCTTTTCTTTTCTTTTCTTTTCTTTTCTTTTCTTTTCTTTTCTTTTCTTTTCTTTTCTTTATTTTATTTTTTTAATAGCATCTCGGTTGAGTTTTGTTTCCAATTAATACTACACCCACAAGTCTAACTCTCATTAAACCAAGCAATTTGGAGATTAACTTATACTTCATATTTCCCCAGGATTTTTCTAATTATATAGACAGCCACGCAGCAAGCAATATTTATCTTCTTTTACAACGCATTTTACACATTCATTTAATTATATATATATATATATAAACTCTTTTTCAAACTAACACATGATCCACAAGCCACAGAAGGCAAAGCTGGCCAATATTGTATATATTTTAATCCTCTTTTATTAACCTTGCAATTTCAGACTCATTTTAAATAGCAAACAGTAAATCACCAAGTAGATGTTTGAGCAATTTTATTTATTGTCAGGAAATCACATAATAATTAATAATAATAATACATTATTATTATTATTTAATTATTCTTCTTATTATTATTGTTGTTGTGAAGCAACTTTTTTTACATGACTATATAAAGCCAGAACGTGCTAGAACAGACATTTGCATAGACCCTACATAGAATAACTCGAGGTAATAAACATTACATAGGAACTATAGGGTGAAAGGAGCATCTTAACAACGGCAAGAACCTAAACTAGGGGACACGAGCAGAAAAAACGGTACCACGTCCACGGAGAACAAACACAGAACAAATAGAAATCCCACCCAGCCGCCTTCTTAAAGCAAATCTGCAAGGGAATATTGCATATATTTTCATTTTCCGCCTTTTTAAAGCAAATCTGCAAGGGAATATTGCATATATTTTCATTTTCTGCCTTTTTAAAGCAAATCTGCAAGAGAATATTGCATATATTTTCATTTTCCACCTTTTTAAAGCAAATCTGCAAGGGAATATTGCATATATTTTCATTTTTTTCGGTGTTTTCTCGAAGGGGTGGCTGGGGGTTTGGCCTTTGTGTTAGGGAGGAGGGTGGATTTTTAAAAAATTTAAATTTTTTTCAGTTTTATTTTTAATTTTAGGGGGGGATAAGTGTCCCTCGGTGGGTGAGGAATAACGAAGTGGATGGAATTGTTTGTGGGGATGGTGGGATTGAAATTCCAACACAAGAGTTTTGATAAATCACCATAACTCACCCTCATTTCTACCTTCCTCAAACCTCAACCTTCATCCCCACCCCTGCCTCATCACAGGGAGGGGGCTTCTTAGGAGCTCAATTCACCAAAATCTCGTGGATTTAAGGTAGATTTGGTCCTTTTATTTGATTTTTTCTTGCGGAATTACAACCCCCACGGGTCCCTACGACACTACCCACCCCACTGCCACCCTCTACAGAGGTGCGACACGGCGACAAGGTGCTCTAAAAATCACAACCACCCCTTAAAACCTTTCCCCCCCTTCCCAATTTCTCCCTCCCCAAAATCTCCACCCCACAACCCCCCCAAAAAATAAAGAAATCTCCCCAAGATATTGCATTCCTCCACATCCCCTTCCTCTTTTAATTGCACGTGATTGAGTTGGAACATCTAAGGGTTTATCTTTATATTTCGGTGTTTTCACACATCCTAAGCTTTATTGCACAGTATCGCGACAGGCGACACCCTCCGCGGGGGCTCTTTTGAGTGGGAGGAGGGGTGGGGGGAAAGGGGGGACCCTGGCCCAGAAGCCAATATTGAAGGAGGAGATTTGGGGGGGGAAGAAGAGTCTTTGCTTGCAAAAAAATAAGGAAATTAATTCGTGATATTTCCTTGGGTTGGGGATTAAAAATAAAAAGGGGGGGGGAACGAGGAGAAGGGATGAGGATGAGGGGAGGAAGGTTTTTTTTTGGATGTTTCTGCAGAAATAAAGCTGAAGGAAAAGGTTTCTTTCAGCCCAAGGAGGGATTTTAGTTTAAATTTTTATTATTTTTTAATTTTTATATATATATTTATTTTTTTATTTTTTTTTTTAAGGAGTTGGCTCCATCCTTTGCAGCTCGTAAATAAAAAAAACATTCCTCGGCGCTGCTGATCATGACCATGAACGCGGGGAAGTGGGAGCACGTGGTGAGCATCCAGACTTCCCAGAAAACGCTGCTTTGCCATAAAATTCACCCCCACCACCCCCCACCTCCCCTCCGCCTTCACCTCTGATATAAAACGAATGGAGCAAAGCACAGCAAAGCCAAGCACCGGGCTGCAGCACCGCCACCCCCCCTCTCCCCTTCATCCTCAATTGAAAAATTACTTTTTTTCCCCTTTTTTAAACCTTGAATTATAATTTTTCATGCAGGCAAAGCTTCCCAGGACCCTAAACCTGCTGCTCTTCCAGCCCGAACCCCCTTTTTCTTGCTTCCCCCCAACCTAAAAGTACCTTGAACACCGACTTGACAGAAAAATCACCAAAATTGATGGTTTTTTTCTCCAGGAAATCCGAATATAAGTACAAATAAAACACATCGCATCCTACCCGGCCCCCTCTCTGCTGCCCTGAAAGCGAAAAAGCCAGACAGGGTTTTAAAGAGCCCCAAAATGCCCTTTTATTCCCCCACAAACCGATTTAGGGAGGAAAAAAATACCCCCTTGTCCCCCCAAAACTGATTTAGGGAGAAAAAAATACCCCCTTGTCCCCCCAAAACTGATTTAAGGAGCCAAAAAATACTTCATTGTCCCCCCAAAATCGACTTCAGGAGCAAAAAATACCCCATTATTCCTCCAAAATCTATTTAGGGAGCCAAAAAAATACCCCCTTGTCCTCCCCAAACCTGATATTTCGTCTTAAAAATGAGAAGTTGTCTCTATTTGCAGCTCGCAGGACTTTTTAGGGAGGGAAAAAAGAAAATAAAAGCCTCGTTCTTGGTAGAAACCTGCAGTTTTTAACCTTGATGGGCAGCTGGGGGAGGGAGAGATAGCTGAATGAGATAAATTTCCTTTTAAAAACCTATAATTCCTTTTTTTTCTCTTTTTTTTTTCTTTTCTTTTCTTTTTTAAATGAGTAAATAGCACCCAGGCGACAAAGCGCATCCCAGGGAGGGAGGGATGCGACTCGCTCTGACTCCAACAGGCTGTTCTCATCCGAAAGTACCAAAAAAAAGGACATTTTTCTCCTTATTTTCCTACGTTGTCCTCAATAAACGTAACAAACCAACATCCACACTCTGTCAGCAGAGTTGCTGCAGAGAAATTTGATTTTTTTAATATATTTTTTTTAAGGTGAAGGGTAAAATTTGGGGGGGGATGCAGAGAAACGCTGTGAATTCAGTGAGGAAAAAAAATATTAAAAATCTCGGTTTACATGGAAATAAATTCTGATTTTTTTTTTCCTGGGAGGGTTTTTTTTAGGGTGAAGAGGGGGCGTTTTCCTTCTCCTTGTGACATTCTGGCGTTGAGGACATCACCACCACCTCAAAGCCTTGTATCTATAGGGACATAGCATGATACACATACCTCATATATTATATAGATATATAGAATATACACCGGATATATACACAGTCTTTGTCTCTCTCCTACCTAGAAATTCAGATTAAACCTCGAGATCTTGATTAAACCTGGAGATTCTAATTAAACCTCGACATCCTGATTCAACCTAGGGATCCTGATGAAGCTTATAGATCCTGATTAAACCTAGACATCTTGATTAAGCTTAAGAGATCCTGATTAGCCGCAAACCCTCAATTTAAACTGAGCAAAAACACATCTTGGGTCACCCCGTACACTGAAAAAAACCCCATTTTCCATAAGGATGGGGGTCGGTGCTGGAGCATCACACCCCAGCCCCTTCCCTATTTTTTTTTGTCCATTTTCCTTTATTTTTTGCTATTTTCCCCTCTCTCTTATCCACTAAACACCAGTCCTAAACCCTGCCTAGAAACCCAAGAGAGGGTTCAGGATCCACCTTCATCATCCTCAACCCCGGTCTCGCCGCCAAGGGGGGTGGAGGGAGGGTTGAGGGGGGGGGAGGACTGGACCGGCTGCCCCCGACGGCCCCGACGGTGCTCGGTGTTGCACGGAACCCTACCTGTGCTGCCGGGGATAGGAAAAGAGGGTAAAGTCGAGCTCAAAACCTCCCCTTCATCCCGCCGAGCATCTCTGGAAGCCGTCTGTCCCCCCGCCGTCCCAGCGGAGAAAATGCATAATTATTATTATTATTATAATTATTTTTCTTTTCCTCGCTGTCGGGTTTCAGATTTTAAGGGAAACTGGATATTTATTAATATGACTTCTTTATTCATTGATATCTGGGTGAGGAGGGGAGGGGGGATTAAGAATAATCAGGTGAAGTCCCGGGTGAACGCTAAAGAGTCTATATGGGGGCTTTTTTTTGTTGTTGTTGTTGATTTTTTTGTTGTTTTTTTTGTTTTGTTTTTTAATACCCGACACGGACGCTTTTAAATCTTTAAAAGAAAGAAAGAGCTTGCTCTCTCAGGAGAAGTCTTTTCTTTTTCATACGTCGGTTCTGGAACCAGATCTTCACCTGCTGATCGCTCAGGTTTAATCGGTCTGAGAGCTCCCTCCTTCTTTGGCGTGTAATGAATTCATTGACCATAAATTCCCCTTCCAGCTCTGCCAGCTGCAGCTTGGAATAGGGTTTTCTTTTTTTCCGGGATCGTGTGTGCATCGGGTACCAAGGAGCACCTGGTAAAGGGGGGGGGAGCGAGAGTTGAGCACTTGGGTAAAAAAAAATGAAAATTAAAATTAAAAATTAAAATAAAATTTAAAAATCCCTTCAGTTTAAAACAAGGGGTACACCCAGCACCCCCTTTCTGCACTTCCATTGTGGTCCCTCTGTCCCCAGGGTCCCTTTTCTGATTGTGGGTGTTTAGGGATGCTCCCAACTATCTCCCAAAGCCACGGGTGATGCGTGGGGAGGGCACAGGAAGGGAAAGGTGAGGAGCGTTATAACAGGGACATGGAGCAAAAAGACGGACAAGAAATGGGGGACAAACCTGGGGACCCCCCCCATCCCCACCACCACCACCCCGGGAAGGGTTCCACGGCCATTCCAACCCTGTTAACAGGGAGAAACCACCACCCAACGTCAACTTGAAAGACTGTGGGGTTTGTTGGGGGTTTTTTGAAGCATCCCCTCCCCTTCTCCCCTCCTTCCCTCGGGCAGACACACCTCTGAGATGTCCCCAAAGAAAAAAAACGCTCCTGGACGCTCCGCCGGCTCTCCGCGCCGCGTAGGGATGCGCAACCACTACCTTCCTCTGCCTCTCTGTCTCTGTGCCTGTCTTTTTTTTTTTTTTTATGGGATATTTACATGTTTATAGCCTTTTCTTTTAAAAGAAGCACCACCTAATAAAACATTAGGGATTTCGGTGCTACCCCTAGTGGTCTCCGCACACATAGACGCGCCACTTCCCAGCGCTCAACCCAGGAAATTACACCACCAAGAACCCCCAAACCAGCAAGTTCCCAAGCAAAAAAGACCTCCTTCATTCCTCAAAAAATAACCCGATTTATCCCCCACATCCCCTAAACCCTCCTTTTCCCCTTAGGTCTTACCACCATTGCCTAAAGTGCTGCCTTGATTCAAGGGGGACACCAAACCTCCAGCTTCTCCGGTTGTGCCTTTATTTCCTTCATTGAGCAAAGAAGAACTGGAGTCTGACTCCAAGGATTGGCAGGATGGAGGGTCGTGGGGTACCGCCTCGCTGCTCGGGTAGTCATATTTGCTGAAATTCCCTCCCATACCATTGGGAAGGTTGGATTCCAAAGATAACAAAGCACTGTCCCTACCCCTTTCCTCTCTCTTCAACCCGTTGGTTTCGCTGCAAGTTTCCCGGTAATAACATTTAGTTTCTTCCACTCGAGTGAGATCGCAGGTTCTACCGAAGGAAGGGTTAATAGAAACGGGGCTGCTCAAATAGGGTTGAGGGTACCCATTGCAGGGTTCCGAGGATGCCCAAGGTAAAGAGCAGACGTTATCCCGT
This sequence comes from Caprimulgus europaeus, assembly GCA_907165065.1. The sequence goes on along the minus strand of OU015554.1, from coordinate 2,198,735 downwards.
CTGGGATAAGAGAGAGAAGGCAAACCGGGTAATTGCCCTCCAGAGGTACGAAAATTAGGGAAATAGAAGGTGTCTCCTGTGTGGATGTTCACCAAAGGTCCCACAAAGCCGGGATTAAGGAGGTTGTGCTCGCCCATTTCCGCGGGCCTGACCGAAAGCTTCTACTTTATTGCTATCTGACATTAAACATAGTTAAACCGACGGCTCGGCCTCATTGGTCCGGGGGGGTCACGTGAGCCCCAAATTGCGTTGAGGGGGGGGGGACAGGACGGGACACACGACCCTCCCCTCTCTTGGCAGCCGAGACAAAACACAACAGCAAGTTCCGCCTTTTTACGCCTTTTTCCCCCCACCCCTTCCCAGCCTGCTTCACCCCCCCCTCATAAAAAAAAAATCATAAAAAATCCCATAAAGTATTTTATTAAAAAAAAAAAAGCGCGCAACGGCTCCCAGCGCTGGTTTGAGAATCACCAAGCGCCCTAAAATGTCATATTTAGTACCAAATAATCGATAAGCGAAGGTTTTACCCCAAAATCACTGCGTCCCCCTCTCCCAGTAACACTTCGGGGCTCTCCAGCATTTGCAAAAGCGAGGTTGGTTCTCATTAATTAGCTCCTTTATTAACTAAAACAGTTCGAATTTACAATATCTCCCCAATAAATTACTATTAGATATTGTGTCATATAAAGTTTACAGGCTTTTTAAGGAGACGAATGATGGTGCCCGCAACAGGCTCATATTTACGGGCGGTGGGATGGGAGAATTGGGGGCTATTTGCGACCTTTTCTACGCTTATTATTATTTTTTTTAATCCTCATTATTATCATTTTTTATTTTCTCCTCCTCTCGGACTAGGTGGCTTTGTCATGGGCTGGAGAAATGAAGCCTCTTCCCAAGCTTTTGTCACTCTCTTAAGAAAGGATGGAAGATTTTTATTTTATTTTTTTTTAAACAATCCTCAATTGCTTTTATTAATGATCTGTGTCGAATAAAGCAGCCAGAAGAACACGACTATATATAGGCTTAATTTACCCGGTATATATTCCATATGCACCAAGACGCACACACTTATGGAATAAGTGCTCATATCTCTTTTTTTTAGCTTAGTTTCTGGGAAAAAATAGAAATTATAGTCCTCTCCCCCCTTTTTTGTCACACACGGAGCTGGTTCCTCGCCACCTTATAGCGATATATTCTGCCCTCGTAACACTACGGAGCTCTTCTGCCCTCCCATCCATCGTCTTCTCCTGCTCATACTGAAAAGAGCTGCTGGAAAGGAATACAAGGCATGAGGGGGAAAAAAAAAATCAATATTGGCTTCTTTCAGTGCAAAAATAAATACGTGGGGGGAAGAAATAAAAAAATACTGGAAAAGATGCGTTGTAGGGAAACCAGAGGGTGTTTTATGTCAGATTTTTTTTTCCTTGGGTGTTTTTTTCCTCCTTTTTTTTTTCCTTTCTTTTTTTTTCTCTTTTTTTTTTTCCTTCTCCTTCCCCCCCCTTTTTTTTCTCTTTTTTTTTTGGTTTAAGAAACCAAAATGCACACCCCGTTTGCTGGATTTTTGCATGGCTTTGCATTCCTCCCTGCCTTAAGCAACTCCACAGCTCTCTCCTTGCCAGGTTGACTCTGCAAAGTACCGTAAATATTCCTGTAGAGGTAAAACCGCTGCGCGGGGGCGGAGGCGATCCGCGGAGGCTGAACTGGGTGGGTGCAACAACACCCCAAACCCCCAACTGCAGCATTTCCAGCCAGCATCCAACCTCCCTCACTAATATTTCCTATATTTCTCAAGCATAAAATCATTTTTCCTCACTTAGAGCTTCAGCGAACCCCGACCCAACCTTGCAAGAAAAATCAGGTGCCAATAAAATCACTATTTTAGGTGGTTTTTCGTCTTCATGGATAGGTCGAAGGTGGAAAATCTATTTTTCCCTCTTTCCCAACCCTCTTTCTCCTTGGCATATCTATGGGTAGGCTACATACATACCTTGCAGAGATACTTGCATACCTTCCTACACGCTTTGCCTGTGAAAGAAGAAATACGACTACAAGAAATATTTTGCTAGAATGAAAGTTTAGCTCCTTTTTTTTTTTTTTAAGGGGAAAAAAAAAAAATAAACCTTGCCAAGGAATTTTTCTCCCTGCAGGTATAAGTGAAAAAGCTGCTTGTGATTTCTCCAAGAGTGTCTTCTCGCTGCAGAAGAAGCCGGGCAAGCGTGGGGAGGAATAGTTTATATATAAAAATGAGCACGTGATCCCCGGAGGTTGCCATCTGAATTGGCTTTGTTTGCTGGGGGATTTTTTTTTAAAGAAAACCCTTCCTTTACCTTGCTCTTTTCTTTGTAAAAAATTCCCTATATCAGCCGGTTGCTGCACGGCTTTTATTCTCCAGCAGACCTTGGGAAAAGTGTATTTTTTTTACTTTGGAGAAGTCTCAGGATATTTGAGGGTTTTTCCTTTTTATTAAATTTCATTTTTTTTCTGGGTGTAAAAAAAAAAAATAAATTAATAAAATTTTACCTTTATCTCCAAGGAAATATTTGGGGAGGCAACTGTAGGGTTGAGCTGCAGAGCAAGTGAACCACAAACTGCTTGAAGGGATAATGTCAGCATGGGCATCACAGCAAGGGAGAGGGAGACAAGCACCTCCAGTTGCCTTATTTATTTTATGTATTCATTATATTTTTTTTTAGAGCTGGGAAATGCCACAGCCGTGCTCAGAAATATATTAAGTGAAGCACAGGGTGGAGAATAACTCCCTGCTCCTGGGGGCCTTGAAGAGGGTTCCCCAGCTCAGCGTTGCTCCAGCTGCAAGCAGACAGCAGGTCCAAAGCAAGGAAGAAAAATAAATCCTCAGGAACTTTAAATAAAGATGAAAATTCCCCGGGAATTTCTTTCCCATTAAAAATGGATTTCCCATTTCAGGTTGAGCTCTTGGTTTTTTTCTAATCCTCAACACAAGCTTAAAAACAAAAGCCTGAGCCGAGTCCTCCTGCTTGGGGACACTGACACTGCTGCTTTAGGCAGCTCATGATATATCCCGATTTCTATCTCATATGGCTTTGAGGAATACCCCTCCTTTTTCTTGTTTTTTTTCAGATGTTCCTCCTCAAAAAAAAAAGTTGCCCAGCCAAAAAAATCTCCAAGCCTTTCCCCATTGACAGAAATCCCAATCTTCAGGTAGAGAGACCTTTTCCACATAGATATTGAATAATCCTCAGGGAAGGGTTGATATTTTTTTTCCCTCGGGCAGCTTTTGGGAAATGCTGATGGGAAAAAGCTGGGAGAAGCTCCCTGCTCATGGGAATAGGGGAAAAAAAAACAATCCCCGAAAAAAAAAGGGGTAGAAATAAAGGCGCTGGAAGAGGAAGAAGATTGCAACGTCTCAGTTCAAGGTCACTGTCTAGTGTAGTGAATGGGATCGACATCTTATGCTAATGACTGTCTCGGCTGAGCATCACTCTCTGCACGGGGTAAAAACCATCAACCCCAAGTTTTGGGTCGATTTTCTGTGTTTTGCCTTTTTTACTCCTATTTGGGAGCTTTATCCCTGTGTTTTTCCCTTTCTCCTCTTTTCATTTTGCACCATCGCAACCCTTAATAAATACATTTTCCTCTTCTCCCTCATTTTATCATCCCATGGCTCAGCGGGGTTGAACTCGGCTGGTGGCCCCCACTTTCCAGCCTCATCTCTTCAAGAAATCAAATAAAGAAATAAAAATAATTTTAAAAATAGCCCAAGCCTAATAGCCCCTACAAAATATTTACGTTTCAGGGAAGGATTCAGCCTCACTTTCAATTTTCTCCCAGAAAAAGACCATTCAATTTAACCCTCATAAGGCAAAAATACCCTGCAACGTATCTATTCCATCTTTCTGCTTGGAAAATAAGGTGGGAAAAGGAAATTAAAAGGTCTCCTTGTGCATGTACAGGTTGGGAAACCACATCCCCTCATAGTTCAGCTTTTCTCCTCAACCGAATTTCACCCCCAAATTGGTTGGGGGTTGTAAGGACTTGTGATGACTCGAACAAGAAGTTAGCTACCAGGGTCGAAAAGGAAATATTTCTAATAAATATAGAGATCTATGACAAGGGGAATAAAATAGAGACAGGCTTTGGAAAACCCACAGAACTGTGGGGGTAGCTATATATCATGGAAAACTGCCCCAGATACTTTTTCTGACAGGGAAAATCCGTGTCTATAGACATTTTATGGATATATAAGTGTACAAGAAGCCTTAAATATCTATATAAGAGGGTAGTGAAATGGAATAAGTAGGAGTTGGGTAAAAAAATAATAATAATAATGTGGAAAAAGGGGTAAATGGATGGGAATAAAAATGTCTACGACACTTTGGCTCATCCCATATACAAATCATCTGGGGCAGCTTTCAGTTTGAACGAAGGCGGGTCCCAGCCTCGGCACGGGGAATAATTAAATGCCTGGAATATCATGATATTTTTTCCTCAACTTTGCCAGCAGAGGATCTTCTCCTCCTATTAGGTTGATGAAAACTGATGCCTACATCCTTAGTAAGGCAAAGGTTTAGTCCCCAGCTTGAAGGGAAGTTTGTTTTGTCCGCCAGCTCTGTTTTGGGTGAGAAGTTGGCGTTTTGTACTGTAATTCCCTTGGAGGGTTGCAAACCCCCCAACAACTGTAACAACAAACCAGTTAATGGTCTAGAATTCACGACTCTTGAGCAAATCGCAATTGGAGAGCTTGAAAAGCCTGATCTCACTTATTTAATGTTCCTTGTAAAGGAAGAGAAAGTGGTGGAGAGGAAAAGGAGTTTATTAAAGTCACGGCTGGTCCAACCAGCAGAGCTCCCTGCCAGGCACCAGCTTCCCCCCGAAATGGAGACACGACATTTTGCTGCCTAGAATTCTTAAATACCCATAAACACGAGGGTTTCCCCCCAAAAAATGTGCTGAAGCATGTAGGAGAAGGAGTTCTTAAGCAAGGAAGCAGCAGTTGTGGGATGTGTGTGCACACACACCCCGTGTTGGCTGTCAGTGTCTTTAAGAAATAATTTCTTGGCAAAGACTTTAGATTTCTCTTCTCTTTTACTGCTAATAAATATTTTTTTGTTTGTTTTTAAAGATCAAGCACTCCCAGAACAAATAGAAAGTTAAGCAGCAAGAATGATACTCACCTCTGCACTGAGCACAGGGCTGTGGGAGCAGGATTCCCCCTCCAGATTAGGAAGTTATTCTTAGGAAAAAAGAATGTGTTAAAGGAAAAATATAGGTGAAAATGAGAGGGAGTTAAAAAAAGGAAAAAAAGAAAATAAATGAGAGAGGAAAAAGATGAAAAGAGAAGAGAAGAGAGAGAAGAGAAGAGAAGAGAAGAGAAGAGAAGAGAAGAGAAGAGAAGAGAAGAGAAGAGAAGAGAAGAGAAGAGAAGAGAAGAGAAGAGAAGAGAAGAGAAGAGAAGAGAAGAGAAGAGAAGAGAAGAGAAGAGAAGAGAAGAGAAGAGAAGAGAAGAGAAGAGAAGAGAAGAGAAGAGAAGAGAAGAGAAGAGAAGAAGAGGAGGAGAAGAGGAGAAGGGAAGAGAAAAAAACAAAAGAAAAGAGAAGAAAAGAGAAGAAAAGAGAAGAAAAGAGAAGAAAAGAGAAGAAAAGAGAAGAAAAGAGAAGAAAAGAGAAGAAAAGGAAAAAAAAAGAGAAATTAGAAGAATAAATGGAAGCAAAATAAAAGAAAAAAAAGAAAGAGAAAAGGAAAAATAGAAAAAGTTGAAGAAAACTAAAAGAAAAAAGAAAAATAGAATAATAAATAGGAAAAAAATACAAGAAAAATAAAAGGAAAAAATAGAAATGAAAGGGAAAATATATGAAAAATGAAAAAAAAGAGAGAAAAAATAAAAGGAAAAAAGTGATAAAGTGAAAAAAAAAAAAAAGAAGAAAATGGCAGGGGAAAAAAAAAAAAAGAAGAAAGGCGAGGGAAATCCCTTGTCCGGGATTTCACCATAAAGGCTGCGGTTGGGAAGTTATTCAAAGTCCTCGATACAAAGGGAAGAAAAGGCTAAACTTGAGAAAACTTCCTTTTCAGGGCTTTATTGTTGGCCATTAGCCCGCCTGTCTAGACTCCAAATAACACCTTGTTTATCTGTAAACAGGAGCTGGAGCTGCTCGGGGCTGGCTGGGGAGGAGAAGATCAAGGGTGAGGGTCCCCTCGCTTATTATCCCCGCAGCTCGTGATGTCAAGGTCAAACAACGCCTAGTCACGGTCAAGGGTAATACAGGAGTGACGTCACGGCCTGCTGACCTAACACCCAGCGACCTGCGCTTAGTGGATAAATAAGCAAAAGAAAGAGAAATAAGCGACCCCCAGTGTCATTTCCTAAAGGAGGTGGGAAGAAATAAGTGAGAAAATGTAAATTAATTAGGTTGGTGATGCTAAAGGTGGAGGGGGGGGGGGTTAGGTCCGGAGGAGATCGGCTTCCGCGCCCGCGGAACTTCAGCAGGGAAATAAGCAGCGGTTCCTCTGGTTTTGGGTGTCTGCTCGCAATTTTTATTTGATTTTTTTCTCCTCCAGGTCAGAGTCTTCTCCAATGCTCTTGGAAGAGGATGACCAAAATGGAATTGTAGGTTATATTTTGCCGTTTTGGGATAAAAAACCCCCAAAATCCCAACCTACATCAACGTGTCTGACTTCAGGGGGAATGATTTATCTCAAAAATTAAGTGAGGGTGTTATTTTTTATCCGACCAGCCCTGAAAACATATTTTTTTTTAACCCAAATAGCCAGGATTAAAGGGAAAACCAAGTGTCCGTGGATGTCTGCTGACGGGAAGGGGGAGGTTTGTCCATCCGCAGCTCCCGGGGTTCCTCCCTGTCCCTGAGGGTCCAATCCTGACCTCACCCCGCCACCACCTCGACCCGACTCCTACCCCGATGGCAGAGGGAAGACTGAGCCCCACTTTTTGGGGGCTGAACCCCAAGATCCTGAGCACGTAGAGGATGGGATTCCCCCCTTTCTTGGGGTTTACATCCCCCCCATAATCCCCAAAATCCAACCTCAGCCTTCACATCCCTGCACCTTCCCTGCTCTTGGGTGGTGGAGGCGGGTGGAGGGGTCGAGCAGCACAGAAAAAATAAAGATATTTTTAAATATCGTGGGAAACGTGGGGAATAGCAGGAGAATTCATGGTCTCACCAACATTTGCCAACCAAGATCATCAAAAACCCCTCGGTGCCCTGAAGTGCAATGAATGAATTTCTTGTTTCTTCTCTGGTTTTGAGTTTGTTTTCTCTTTCTTTTTTTTTTTTCAGTTCCACCCACGCGATTTGAAAGAGCGACCGACACACAAACCGACACACAGACAACCTCCCCCGTCCCTGCCAACTAAATTAAATCACAATTGATTAAAAAAAAAAGCCCTTCCAGAATTGGAAATTCCGTGAATAACTTGAGCTCAATTAACCACAACCCTAAAGAAAAATAAATGTATTTATCCCTATCCCCTCATTCCCTCCAATAACCGTCAGTTTAATTAGTTGGTTTTTTGTTGTTTGGTTTTTTTTTCCCGCAGAACTGGTGAAATTCAGTTAAAATGAGGAATAAAACCAAAGTGAAGAACACTCTCGCTGTCGGGATGTTGGACTTGGGCTTGTCTGGAGTTGCTCTCAGGCACTGCAGTCTCTGCACACACAGCAAGCTTTTTTTTTTTCTTTTAAGAGGAAGAGATTTGTTGGGTTTTTTTACACCCAAAACACATATTCTCATAGCTCTGGTGCGTTAGGACAGGTTTTCCCAACGATTTAATCCCGCTATAGCAGTGCCGATGGGTTTCTCGAGATATTATGATATTTCTTAGCTGAGTGTCTTAAAAAAAAATAAATTAAAATATTAAGATTTAAATCTCTGCTTGGGCTTTCAAACCACTGAAGTTCTCTAAATTAAATGCAGGGAACATCATCAGATCAACCCTTGGGTTTCTCCACTCAGAGAAATCAGGGATTGAGGGGGGAAAAAATCAGGGATTGAGGGGGGAAAAAATCAGGGATTGAGGGGGGAAAGATCAGGGATTGAGGGGGGAAAAAATCAGGGATTGAAGGGGGAAAAAATCAGGGATTGAGGGGGGAAAGATCAGGGATTAAGGGGGGACAAATCAAGGATCCCCTTTCTTCGACCACCCCCGAAGGGATGGGGAGCTGGGAGGAGAGGATCCAACCCCCATTCCTGGTACCAGACGAAGTCGCATCCCACTTTTACGGAGCTTTGGGATCATTCCCAAGTATCCAAATCCATAATAGGGTTTTCTGGGCATTTCTGGTGGTGGTATGGACTCCATAGGGCACCCTCCACCACCGCGTTGAACCCGCGGAGAGCCGCTATCCATACACACACCCTATAGATCTCTCTTTGAGCCGCATATACAAAGCTATACATCCACCCATACATCCACCCCATCCGTAAAGGAGAGCTACACACCACATGATGATATAGAAGGTTGCACTTGCACGTCTATATAAATTTATACCTATAATATACATATTATCTACCCACAATCTCCTATAATAATGTCGAGGAGTGCACTTGCATATATATATATATAAAATTATGCCTATATAAATATATATATATAAAATTATGCCTATATAAATATATATATAAAATTATGCCTATATATATATATATAACGTACATATTATCTACCCACCATTTAATACAATAGAGCGCTGCACTTCCATATATATAAAAATTAATAGGCATAAATTTATATATATAATGTACCTATTATCTACCCACTGCTTCATATAATAATATAGAGAGGTGCACTTGCATGTGTATATAGAAATTTATGTCTATATAGGTGTATATATATAAAGTACGTATTATCTACCTGCCGTTTCATTAAAGGATGCACTTGCACACGGATATATAAATTGATATAGACATAAATTTATATATATATAAGGTACATATTATCTACTCAGCAATTCCTATAATAATGCCAAGGGGTGTACTCGCTTATATATAAAAAATTATATATATAACCTACACATTATCTACCTACCATTTCATATAATAATGTTGAGGGGTGTAAATGCATATATATATATATATATATGGAGTATAGATCCATTGTTCTATGTGGTAGATCTATATAGAGATACACAGATCGCCTCAATACTCAGATTTATATAAATTACACGCTCACCATCAAGCCCCATACACACACACATGTAACATATATATATAAATATATATATATAAAAAAATAAATATATATATAAATATATATAAATATAAATATAAATATAAATATAAATATATATATATATATATATATATATATATATATATATATATATATATATATATATATATATATATATATACCAACGCCCAGATCATAAAAAGAAACGGACACACACACGGTTATCTGCACATGCCGCTATATAATCTTATATAAATGTATATATATAAAATATATTTACACATTTATGAATATCACCTTGAACACCCAGCTCATCTATGCGCGGATTTCTATGGACACCGATGTTAATCTCTTTTTGATACAGCTTTATATACATTATCCCTTCTCCATCCCCCCCTCCCGCACATCAATATACGCACACGCTCAATGCAAATTTAACCCGCAATAACATTATTTTAGGTTACATCCCTTTAAAAGCTTTTTCTCCCCCCTTTCCCCCTCCCTTTTCATCATTTAACGAGGTGATTAAATCTAGCAGATATTAAGAGAGATTGTAATCCGCCTATGGAAACAATTTCCTTCCTCGTATTTCTTTCCGAGCTGCCTGGGGGGGAGGCTCCGCGGAAGTTCCGCGGGCGCGGAGCGGGGAGAGTCGCGGTGTAGGAGATTTTTTTTATCTGGGGCTGGAGCTGGAGTCAAACAGGTTAAGGGAAAGAAGATCCTTTGGGAGGGAGATTTAAAGAGATGAGAAGCGTCTTCATCGCGTTTTCACTCGGGGTAATTGCGGGGGGAGGAAAATAAGGACCAAAAAAAAATTAGAAAAAATAAATAAATTAAATAAAAAAGCACTCAATTGGCTCAAAAATCTCAATTTTTTACTCCCCTTGGGTATAGCCCTCCTTAGGGACACGTATCTGCCCCTCGCATCCTCCTCTTGTTTTCATGGAGCCTTTTATTAAGCGGTTTCTCCCCAAATTTGCCGGATTTCTCCATTTATTTAATTTATTTATTTATTTATTTATTTTCCCTCATCCTTTCTCCGCGGATGTTCCCGCCCGGGTTGTATTTGAGGTGATGGGGAAAGGAGGAGGCTGGAGGGAGGGAGGGAGGGAAGGAGGGATGGGAGAGGCACAGGGTTACAAAGAGGTGCACAAAGAGCCGCTCCTCAAGGCAAAACGGACAACCAAAAAAAAGGAGATATTTATTATTAATTATTATTATTATTATTATTATTATTCTTTTAAGAAATGTCATCTGCAGTCGGTACATCTGGACACCACAATTTTATACACACAGACAAGACATTAAAAAAAAAAATAAAGCAAAAAAAAAAAAAAAGAAAAGAAAATAAAAAGCTTTTCCATATCTAAAGAACACTGTCAATAATGAATCGGTTGAAAAGAGGGAAAGAAAACAAATCCCAAAGACAATATTGTGCATTTTCCACCTTGGCAGCGGAGAACAAACATTCCAGTTTTAGGGTAGAGAGAGAGAAAAAAAAAATCCCTCTTGAGAATATCCCCCAAAATAGTCTCGTCTAGCAACTTCTTTCCATCTAGGACTCAAAATCAGCGCCTGGGAGGTTTAAGTGATACCGAGCGATGGTTTTCTTCCCACAATAGCAGCTTTATTTCGGATTTTTTATTATTTTTCAGTCTTCTAGCTTTGAGAAAATTGGAAGCCGATGGAATTTTGCTATAGGTTCTCCATATATTGATATATTGGGGGGTGAAATGGCCCGAGATAGGAAAGATTGGCGAGGGGATTGGGAGGATACAGCGTTACAGAGCGACATTCAGAGTTCATCTCTCCTTTAACATGACTACACTTTTAGCTTATTATTATTATTAATAATAATTATTATTAATTATTTGCTTTTAAAAATATACACAGTTTAAACTTATCGATGGATTTCTCAGAGCAAAATTGGGGTTTTCACAGTCTGAGGGATAAATCAAAGACGCAGTCGGTGTTTTGAAGGGGTGGGGGGGAGTGGGATGAGCATGTGCATTTGTGAATGTCGATTATTATTATTATTAATAATTATTATTTTTTAAATAATGACTTGGAATCAGCAGAATCCCGATGACGTTAGCATACAAACCACCAGATAAATATTATTGACGCTTCTTGCTTCTTTTTCTTGGCCCCTTTCTTCACCCAAGTCATCTCCTGTCAGGTGGCGTGGAGATGTGCTGTCTTGGATTTGCTCACCACCTTCTTCTCCTTGACCCTCCGGTTTTGGAACCAGATAGTCACTTGGCGTTCAGATAAATTGGTGGTGGCCGAAATCCTCCTCCTCTTCTCTTTGGTGATGAATTTGCTGGCCGCGTATTCCTTTTCCAACTCTTTCAGTTGGATTTTGGTGTAAGGGACTCTTTTTTTTCGGCCCCTCCGATAGTTGCTGACTTCGGGTTGTAAAGGGACAACGTCTAAGTGGAAAAAAATAAACAAACAAACCAACAAACAACATAAAAATATAAGGAAGAGGGGAAAAGAGGGGGGGGTTAATGCATCCTGGGGTGTGTGGTGGGAATTCTGCATGATGGGAAGAGAAAGAAAAAGGGGAAAAAGGAGAATAAAGAGTGGAGGAATGCGAGTGAAAAGGGGAGAAAGAGAGGGAGGGAAAAAGACAAGGCAGGCAGAAAATGAATCCAGCGAAGGGAATGATACTGGAATAATAGTAATAATCACGTAATATTCCTAATTCACGTGGTGAAAGCCTGTTTTTCTTGGCGATAAGGTCCACGCTGATAAACAAGGAGCGTCATGTCAACCCGCAGGCTGGTGTGTACGGATCATCAAAGGGACCTTCCAAACGGGTGGATTTGGGACAATCTGGAGCTTCTCCCTTATTTCTTTCTTCTCCCTCCCCCTCCTTTCGCCTTTTTCCCCCTCCCCAGCAGCAAATTTCGGGGATCCCCGCGGATGTGCATCCTCAAACACCGAGTCTGGTGCAGAGACAAGTGCATCCCACACACCCCAGCCCCTCTGGGGGCAAAGTGGGGGGGACAAACCCATCAAAAAATAAGCAAAATAAGCAAAAATAACCCCATCTCCAGCCCTCCCCCCTCAGTGGTTTTTCGTGAGGGGTGAGGAGGGGGAGTTGCTCTGTGCCAGGGGGCTGTGGGGAGTGGGTTCAGCAGGGATGCGGGGAGCAGCATCACCCCTGCTCTGTCGGTATTTTGGGGAGGGGGCAAAGCTCCCTCCAAGCTTTTGGGCAGCCCCGACCCCTTCTCAGTCCCCTGACAAGGTGGTGGTGGTGGAAGGGGGGGGGAACCTGGTGACCAAGCTCCTCTCCACCAAGGTGTGAGGCAGGAGGAAGATGGAGGCGAGCTCTGCTCGGCAGCGCAGCCCTGGTGATGGCTGACAGGAGCTAATTGGGGAGTCCCTGGGGAACCTTTGGGGGTGATCGGCTCTTTAGGGTGTGTGTGGGGGGGAAATCTGGGGGGCTGTGTGTGCTGCAAAGGCCAGTGGTGGTGTGGGGGCAGGAATCTCCTTTCAGGGGTTTCACGAAAGCTGCAGGTGAGGGGGAGAGAAAGCGGTGGGGGTGGTAGCTCCCCCAAATACAGCTTGAATAGAAAGACACCCCCCCAACCCAACCCCCCCCTCATACCTCCATCATGCAGCCAACAATGCATCGCCAAATTTTGTCCCCCCCTTTCCCCAAAAAGCTCCCTAGAAAGCCCATTCCTCATCCCTCTTTGTCCCGAAAAAGGAAAATATATAAATCGATGTGTCCCCAACCCCCCCCAAAAAAGACTAACGCGACCCCTCCCTTCTCGACATCCAAGATGCTGTAGGTTTCCCTCCCGCCGCCCCATTTATTGTGGTTATTCCCCCCCACCGCGTCCTTCCCCACCCAACGCTGGGGCTGGGGGGGTACCGGGAGGCAGCACCGACCATCATCTTCCTCCCCCCGCTGCCGTCGGGGTGCGGAGCCGGTGGGAACGGGAGGGGAAGGGAAGCGGGGCGTGGGGGGGGAGCAGGGAACGGATTTTCTGGGTGAAAAGATGCTCCAAGGAGGGGATTTGCCTTCCCGGCTGCCTGCAGGCTGTCAGGCGGGCAGGGTGTCTGTCTGTCTGTCTGTCTGACCCGATGGGGAAACCCATCCAATGTCCTCCCCCCCGCGCCCCAAACCACCCTTCAACCTCCCTCCTCCCCTTCCAAACAGCTTCATTTGTCACTTGACACCGATTCCTATAATTGTGATATGATTTATGTCAACGTCCCCGACTCTTCTCATTCGACTAAACTGGAGAATTGGGGAGGGGGGAATTTAAATGCTTTTTAATTTATTTTTTTAAGCTTTTTGAGCTGGAAAAGCGACAAGTGGAGGTGAAAAAAAATAGAGAAAAGATGGCAACAAGCAGGAGGAGAGGGGAAAAAAAAAAGAGGGGGGGAAGAATTAAATAGTAGAGTGATTTTCCAAGCAAGCTGACGGTGTGGATTATTTTGATTCAGAAATGATTGCTTCACCTTTTCTCCCGTGCATGTTCGTACACATACAGGAGGCATTCCACAGCCATTGCTTTTTGCCTTTTAATTATATATAAGGCACACACGTATCTATATGTCTATGTATATACGCACACACACACACACAGACACACATATCCACACCTTTGGTGGTTGGGAAGCAGGTGAAGAAGTTGGTTCCTGATGGATCTTACCTGGGAAAGGTGATTTCCAAAGGTGTGTAGATGGTGATTGCTCTTTGGAGCAATACACTTGCCCATCCCAACCATTAGAAAGAGCCCAGTGTTGGTAACCTTCCATGGGAAGCAAAGCTTCGTGTCTCGGTTCTGGGTGACCACCAAGCCCTGGGACCACCGACACGTCCAAATAACCAGGAACAGCCTGGTAAGAACTGGGAAAACTGGGATAAAAAGCAAATTCCTTGGCCCTCGATGGTAACTCCTCGCTGGGGAGGGGTCCACCAGCTTCAGGGTATTTCTCCCCAGGGTGGTAAGCGCAGGTTTTCTGCTGCAAGTTGACTCCGTGGGACAACCTACAGCCGTAGTACCCCCCCGCGAAGGGGTAACCGTAACCCAGCGCTGCGCTGGAAGCCGCCCCCGACGGGCATTGCCGGGGGGGGTCGGTCACCGCCAGCTCGGTGTAGGCAGCTCCTTGAGGTGGGGGTGGTGGTGGTGGTGGGGCGAGTCCCGCGTGGGACATCATCTCTCGGCAATGTCCTAATCCTTCCATCCGGTTTTTCTCGCGTGGGGTGTCCTCGCAGCGGCACCCGAGGCCGTCGGGCCAACGTGGGGGGAGACCGAGAGGTGCCGTCATGTCACACCGAGCTGCTCCCGCCGCCGCCTCCTCCTCCTCTTCCTCCTCCTCCTCCTCCTCCTCCTCGGTCGCCGTCGGGGGAAGCTCCACGCCGCTCCCCGCCGCCCCGCGACCCCCCCAACATATCGGCGCCCTACGCGCATGCGCCCCACCCCCCCCGCGCGCCCGCCGCTTCATTAAGAAAAATCCACCCCGGCCACGCCCCCCCACCCACGTGACCCCACCGCGATGCTCATTGGTTCATGTTTCCCCCCCTCCCCCTTTTTTACACCCTCCCCCCTCCCAGAGCTCCCGCCCCGTCGGGGATTGGGGGGGGCGGGAGTGGGGGCGGTGGCACAAAGATGTTTTCCCTTGAAGACCCCCCCACCCGTGATTCGGATGCTCTACGGGATATATTCGGGGTGGGGGGGGGCATGAAAAGCCACGCGTGTCCCCCCCACCCCGAAAAACCACGGGGGACACACACACACGACACACAGAGGTTTTGCCTTAAAGAATCCCCCCGCCCCCCATTGATTAGGATAGTCTACGAGATATATTGAGGGGGGGGGGCATAAAAAGCAGCTCGTGCCCACGCGTGTCTCTCCTCCCCGTGTCCCCACGAACACATCACAGGGTGGTGGGCACGATACACAGACGTTTTACCTTGAAGACCCCCACCCACTCATGATTCGGATGCTCTACGCCATATATTGGGGAGGGGGGGGGGCGGCAGAAAGACCCCTGCGTACCCACGAGTGTTGGCTGAGGTGGGACAACCCCCCCCCCACCTTCCAGCGTGTTCCCACGCGCATTCCAAGACGGGGGGGACACAACACACAGATGTTTTCCCTTGAAGAATCCCCCCCACCCGTGATTTGGATGCGATATATTGGGGGGGGAGGGCACAAGGATTACCACCCACTCGCGATATTTCAGCTCGAAACAACAGACCCCTCGATGGTCCGGGGGGTGGGGGGGGCGTTGCTGGTTCAGATGATTTGTGAAAGTTTATTAAAATGTGAATTAATTCATAAACCGAGGCCGGAATTTGGGGTAAAAAAAAGAGGAAAAAATGGCAGGTTGCTGGATGGGAGGGGTGGGATGGAGGGAGGGGGCACCCGGGGGGGTTGTCAGCTCTCGGGGAGCCCCCGGGGGGAGGATAATGAAGGGAAGCAGGGGGCTTAAATGCCCCCAGCACCCCAAAAAATAGAAATAGAGGAAAAAGTGGAAAAATATATATTTTTTTAGGAAATTTCGTGCTTTAGCCTATGAGAAGGGGGGTGAGCTCCGTCTGCGCTGCATCCCCCCCCTTCCCAAATTTTCCTGGGGGTGGGGGTCCCCGAGGTGACCTCCAGATGGGCCCCCCCCTGTCCCTGTCCCTCCCCCACCCGTGGGGTGCACACCCAAGCAGGACACCCCTCGAATCCTAAACCATCCCTGGGGGGCTGGTGGTTTTGAGGGGTAACACCCCCCCTTCCCCCACAGAGCTTCACCTCCCACCTCATCCTCTTCCCAAAAGCAAAAAAAAAGTGGAAAAAAGCAAAAAAAACCCCAGAAAATTCCCCAAATCTTGGAGGGAGGGGGGAGAGGAGAAAAAAGGGGCGAAATTTTGGGTTCACCTGCCCCGTTCCGCGATTTTCCGCGTCCTAAAGAGCCGGCGAAGTCCAAGTTCAAGGCGAAAGGAGCCCGAGTGGGTCCCCGTGAGCCCCGGGGGTGGGTTTTGGGGGGGATGTGGGCTCGGGGAGGGTTGTGGAAGTGGGGGGGGGGTCACGTTCTGAGGGCTTCAACCTGGGTTTAAAAGTGGAAGTGAAAAAAAGGTGGTGATGGGTAAAGGTGGGGAGAGAGAAAAAGAATAGAAGTGAAATAGAATAAAAGAAATTAAAATAAACCAGGATAGAATTAAACCATGAAATAAAATAATAAAAAATAAAAATACAAGAAAAAGAAAGAAAAAAATAAAAGAAAAAAGGGGGAAAGAAAAATAATTTAAAAAAAGAAAAATGAGGAAAAAGAAAAGAAGAAGAAAAAGAAGAAAAAGAAAAAGGGGAAAAAAGAAAATAAAAGCCATGCTCGTACCCTTTAAATTCCACAAAGCGCTATGAATCCACCCAAAAATCATCCAGGAGAAACATCCCTCCCCATCCCAAGAACCACATGGGGTGATGGAAGGAGCCGAGCAAAATAAATAATACGGAAATTAAAGCCGCGTGTCCGCCACGTCGAGGGGGAGCTGAACAACAACAAAACCCCCTCTTCCCTCCCCCAGCAGCCCTCGATTTTTTATTTTTTTCCTTTAATTTTTATGAAGTAGTGAACATTCGGCAGCACGTCCGATCTGCGCGGCCTGGGAGGGGGTTAATGTTAAAAATATAAAGATTTATGGTGAGAGTAAGAGAGGTGGAAAGAGGATGCGGGGAGAGGGCAGGGCTGGGAGTGGAGGTAAACACCAAGAAAAATTCAAAATATCACGAAATTACTCTGGTAGGTTTGGGGAAGAGTTTTGCCAGTGGGTAAACTGAGGAAAAAATGGATTTAATGAAAAAAAATGGATTTAATGAAATATTGAGTTTTGTCATTTGGTGGGTTAGTGAGGGGTGTAGGCTGGAAATGAGGGGAGGGGGTGAAAACAGACGGGAAAGGGGTGAAAATAAGAGGGAAAGAGAAAAAAAGTAAGAGAAAGAGAAGAAAATAAGAGGGGAAAGGATAGATAAAGAGAAAAAAAAACCAAGAGGAAAAATGAGATAAAAAGAGAAGAAAGCAGGAGTAAAAAGAGGGAAAGGGAGAAAAAAGGCCAGAAAAAAGAGAAAAAAAAGAAAAAAAGAGAAAAAGAAAAGAAAGCAAGAGAAAAAGAAAAACGAGAGAAAAAGGAAAAAAAAAAAGACACAGGAGAAAAAGAGAAAAACAAGGGGAAAAGGTCTTTTTCCAGAGGTAATAGAGGAGAAAAATCACATTTAAACGGGTTTTTTCCTGGGGAAGAGTCCGTGGCTGGGAAAGGAAGAGGAGAGTCAATGTGCAAAAACCCCAGAAACTGCGAAATTGCTGCGAAATTGAAGATTTCATTTGAAAAATGCTCTTTTTTTAACAGAAAAATAATCCTTTTAATTTCTCAGCTTTCGAGGGCGGCTCTCCCCACGCTGGCGGGTGCGTTCATGAACCCAGAGCAGCTCAGGACTCACCAAAATGAGTGATCAGCAGAGTGATACCCAGAAATAAATGAAATAAACCAATTAGAAATAAAAGCAGATGTCGTTCTCATTCCTGAAGGTTTTTAGTTCTGGTTTGGTTTGGTTTTTTTTGTAATAATAATATCATTTTTCCCCCAAAACTCTTTTAAAAATATAATATTCCTCTGTTTATGCATTTATTGAAAAAAACTGGAAGCATCCCCGCCCCCACAACATCCCATTTGCAACATTATTTTTATTTAAATCAGAGAAATAAGACAGAATATTGACCACTATCAAATAATATTGACTTATAAATTCCTTTTTCTCCTCCTCCTGCCAGCTCTAACCTTGCAAATTGAGCCGGGAAAAGGTTTTATATGGATATTTCTGCAGGGAGTGGTTCTCTTCTTTATCTATCAGCGGGTTCCGAGATGAAAAAAACCTGATTTTTCTTTTTTTTTTAAGAAAAAATTGGATTTATCTGCTTCCCTTTTCCTTTCTCTGTTCCCTTGAAGACAGATTCTGGGAATAAAATCAGTGTTTCTTTCTTTATTTTTATTTCTGTTGGAAAGGAAGAGAGAAACAGATTAATCTCCGAGCCCATGAGAGGAAGAAAAATTAATATATATATATATAAATAAATAAATAACGACAGTATCTATATAAGGAGATATATATATATATATAAGTATTAAAATTATATATATCCTTGAGGTGTCCATCTCTCTTCTGCTTTACAAAACTGCAATTTTTTCCCTCATTACCTTATCTCCAGGTTTTTAAAGTGATTTTTTTCCACCCTCTCCTTTAAATTAACCTTTTCTTAAATTGCCACACTCCTCCTGTTTTTTTTTTTTAAGGAAAAAACACGGAAATTTGGGGCTGAGCACGGTTTTGCAGGTGAACGCGTGTTTGTAGCTGGAGATATTGTGGTTGTCAATATATTGCCTTTGTTAAACAGAGAATTTGACTCGTAGATATTCAAATTAAACCCTTCAAAAAGGAATTTTCTACCCCAAATGTCTGAAAGGAACTATTGCCCTGAAAATATTGATGTTTTTTGTGGTTAAACACTTAAAAAACCCCATATTAATGGATAATTAATGGGGCTCAAAATCAAGAATTGCTTCTCCAGGCCGGGGAAATCTCACTCAAAAGAAAATTCATCAGCTGTGGAATTTTAGGATAAAATCCCTTTTTATTATTTACATATCCAGGAGGAAAATAAATAAATGAATGAATGAATGAATGAATAAATAAATAAATAAATAAATAAATAAATAAAAATAAAAAATAAAAAAATAAATATAAATATAAATATAAATATAAATATAAATATAAATATAAATATAAATATAAATATAAATATAAATATAAATATAAATATAAATATAAATATAAATATAAATATAAATATAAATATAAATATATATAAATATATGAGTTGGATAAGAATAAAGCAAAAAGGCAATTTTTAATTTAAATGAGGGGATAAATTAAATTAATTCCCGCAAATCCGCGGCACAAAGATACGTTAAATTTAAAAAAATATATATTTTCCTTTTTTCCCTCTTTGTTTCCCCCTTCCCCCCCGCTCCTTTCCCTGTTGTCTGAAAGATTTCGAAATCCCACCCCCCTCAACACATCATTTTCTGGAGGAAAAAACCAAAACAACAACAAACCCCAAACACGTATTTACGGTTTTTCCCACCTCCAGCCATCTCACAGCCCAAGGCAACCGGCCAAGGTAGGAGTTTTATTGGGAAAGAAGGAAAATCAACTCCAGCCTCTGTTTGTGCCTCAAAAACACCCGCACAGAAAAATCTCTACCTAGATTTGGAAAGAAAAGTTATTTTTCCATTATATATATAATTTCCATTATATATATATATTTATATATATATAATTTCCATTATATATATTTTTTTTTCCATTATATATATAATTTCCATTATATATATATATATTTATATATATATAATTTCCATTACATATATAATTTCCATTATATATATTTTTTTTCCATTATATATATAATTTCCATTATATATATATATTTATATATATATAATTTCCATTATATATATATTTTTTCCATTATATATATATATATTTCCATTATATATATATATATATAATTTTTTATTCTTATTATTTTTAATTTTGAGAGGAGGAATTTTAGTTTTTAAGCCCCTCAGGGAAATTAAAACCGGTGGTATGAGAAAATCTGAGCTCAACAGACAATTTTCCCACTGGAATATCAATTTAGTGAAGGAACTATTTCACTCAATCTCAGGTTTTTTTTACAGAGGAATCCAAGGAAACTTTTCCCAGGCTTTGTTTAAAATGTGCTTTGGATAAAAAAAAAAAGCCAAAAGCCAGCTTTTTTTCCCAAACTTTGCGTGTCTTTTTAAAATGGAGAGAAAAATAAATCCCAACCTCCCTGGTTTAACTCATTGCTGAATTAATACAACCAGGGAGGTTGTGGTCAAGCCTTAACAGGATTTTTTTTCCCCTTTTTTTTAAAAGAAATACCCCAAATAAAGCAGGAAAAAGAAGATTAAATACAGGTTTTTTTCTGCCTTGACGCATTGCACCCAAAAAGGGACCAAAAAAAAAAAGAAAAAATAAGAAAAAATAAGAAAAAATAAGAAAAAATAAGAAAAAATAAGAAAAAATAAGAAAAAATAAGAAAAAGGGGAAAAAAGGGGAAATAAAAGGAAAAAAAAGAAGTTTTTACATCAGATATATTTTTCCCTGTAATTTCTCACCCCCCTTCTTGCATTGGAGATGTTTATACAGGGAATAAAAAAAAAGAATTAAAAGAAAAATCCGACTTAATATTTAATTTAAATAGGTTTGGAGGGGTTTAGAGAGAAGGAACGAGAAGGAAAAGATGCATCGAGGACGGAAACACAATCTCAGGTTTCTCCCCCCAATCCTCGCCCCCCTCCCCGGGCTGGATCCAACCGTCTCGGGGGGTGTTAGGGGGAGAATTAAGCCCGACCCGAGCCGATCCGGTTTTCCTCCTTCCTGACCTGTCAGATTCCCGCAACCTGTTTGGGATGGATCCACTTTGAGGCTTTTTTTTTTTGTTTTTTCCAGTCTTTTTACTTATTTATTTTTAATTAAATTAATTAATTATATTTTTTAGCCACCATTGCCAAGGTGCTGCCAGCTCAATCTGCTCCCAGCAGCTTAAAATCTTATTTAAAATGTAAATTACTAATTGATGAGGATGGTCTTGATATGTTCTGCTGTGGTTTTTCTGTATTTTAAAGAGAAAAAAAAATAAATATATAGATATAAACCCCCTCCAAAGCAGGGCCAGGGGTGGGTTTATAAAACCAAACCCTGTGGATTTGTTACCATGTTTTAGCTTTTTTTTTTTCCCAAAAAAATGAGTGTTAAAATTGAGAAGAAAGATAAAAACCTTTTGGTCCCACTCATCTGACCCCACGGGGTGACATTGTGGGGACAGGACAGATTATCTGGTGTGGGGGGGGTTCCTAAAATCCCACACCCCCCTTTTCTCCTTCCACATTTTGGGGTAAATAAAAGCTATTTCTTATTTTTTTTTTACAGCGACTGTGGAATGTCCCAACTCTTGGCAATTCCCCACTGTTAATTATTAATATTAATATTATTATTATTATTATTAATTTCCAGGCCGGCCCAGTGTAGCAGATATTTCTTAACTCAGCTATTTAGAGACAGACAAATAAATAATAATAATAATAATAAAAGAAACACAAAATGTGCCTTAATTTCGGGCCCCTGTCTGGTGGGAAGTCCAAGTTCAATTCCAAGTTAAAACAGGAGGTCGCCTGAAACGGGGACAAAAGCAAAAGGGACCATTTGGCCCCGTTGGTGTCAACAAAGTTTTATTTGGAGAGTGGAATTATCGCTTTTTATCATTGATTTTTTTTAACTTTATATTCTCAAGGAATAAACTCAGGTGCTGGAGACCCCTTTTCTCTGAGGTTTTATTTTTTTCCCTCTTAAATATTATTTATAGCAATAATTCTATTTATAAGCGCCCTAAAATAAATTTAAAAAAACCAACTTTTTTGTGTGGTTTTATTTTATTTTTATTTTTAATTATTATTATTATTTTTTTAGCTGTGGGATTGCAATGATCCACAATGATCCAGGGTTATTTTTCTTCTCCCTTCATCTCCTGATCCTGAATTAATTCAAGATGCATTTGGAAAGCTGGAGACTAACACCAGGCCAGTGTAAGAAACCTCCTTTTTTATTATTTATTTATTTATTTTGCCAAATATTTCTCAGAATCAGATCAATTATATGAAAACTTTGTGTTCTCCCCTTTTCCCACCTAAATTCTTTACTTCTTGGTCCACTTGCTATCTAAATATTTAATTCCTTGGAGCTGCTTGGAGAGGTTGAGACAGAAGAATGGAAACTTTTTGCCAAGTTTATTCTCATTTTCAAAATTAAAACACTAAAATCTTTCATTTCCAGAGGTCAAAACTGAACTGAACTGGTCTGTGGTTGCCAAACTGGGGTTTAGTGGATGTTAAAAAGAAGAATATTAGGTGAGGAATAAACACAACCGGTGCCCACGTGTTCAAGCTGAGGGTAAAACAGCGACACAATCTTAATTTCTACTGAATATCCTGATGGGAGAAGTGTTTATTGATGGAAAACTTGGGATTTATTAGGTTTTATTAGGATTTATTAGGATTTATTAGCTGGGGGAAATGGGTAGGAAATAAGAAAAGAAGGAAAAAAAAAAACGGGGAAAAAAAAGCGAGATATTTCTCTGGAAAAAAAAAAAAAGAAATTAAAAAATCTTTCAAAATCTTTAAAAATCTCTTTAAAAAAATATTTTTGTCAGTGGAGAAATCTCAACCTGTTCCAAAAATCATCATTGACTGGGCTGAATTTTAAAGGAGAAGAAATAAGTAGGGAAATAAAGCAATACATGAGTCCACCTTGGCAGGGAAAGGCTGAAATCACAGTTTTTCCCCCCAAAACGTGTGCGGAATGGGCCGCGTTTACTTCTTTTTATTTTTTTTTCAGCATTTTTATCTGCCCGGATGGGAATAATTTGAATTTTCAGCCAGGATTGGGACTGTGCCTCCACCTCAGCTATGATTATCCATCCTCCACGGCAATAAATAACACTGATTTCATTTTAATACTCAGAATTTCTTTTAAATACCAAGAACCTGATGATTTTGGATATTTTTAGGAGGTTAAACCCCAAATAGGGACTTTGGGGTTAAAGATGGGATAAAATAATCCCTGTCAGGATACAGGGAGGGCTGTTGCCTTTCCACCCCCCTCCCTCAGCTCCTCCGAGAGCACCAGCAAAATCCATTTTCATTCTACATTCGCTTAAAAAAAAAGGTGAAAAAAAGAGATTTTTTTTCTCCATTCTTGGCCAAAAAAAGGAGATTTTTTCTCCATTCTTGGCCAAAAAAAAGAGATTTTTTTCTTCATTCTTGGCCCAAAAAATTTGGTTTTTCTTCTTGTCCTCCAAGGTTTTCTCAGCCCCGGCTTGCCACGAGTGACCCACACGGCTCCAATGTGCTTTTTTCCTCCTCAAATATATAGAAAAAAATTATTTTCTTGTGTTTTTTGACGTCCCTGAGGATGGAACTGGGAAAACCGAAAAAAAAAATATTAAAAAATTGGGGTTTTTATTGTCACTTTGGGGGTTTTCGGGGTTAAACAGCAAATGGGTAAAGCGGAGTCTTCCTCGGGGAGAGGAGGGGGAGGAGGAGTGGGGAGGGGGGTCCGGGGGGGGGGTTGTGTCTGCTGAGATGGAAAAAAAAGGGTTAAATAGGGGGATGGTTAAAATGTTGATTTTAGGGACATCTGAGTCAGGAGGTTTAAATGAAAATAAATATTTTAAAGGAATTTTGGCCTTTTTTTCCTACATGGGGGTGAGGATTCCCCCTGCTCTGCGGGATGGGGGGGCCGGGGGGGCAAACAGAGCTGAAAAAAGTCACTTTTTCTCTTTTATATTCATTTGGGGTTGTAAGAAGTTGGGGTTTTAGGTGAAACCCCGATTGCCTGATTCACTCCGATTTCGGGGAGAGCGAGGGTGGGGTTGGGGTGATGCTGGTTGGGGTCACCAGCCCCCTCACCCCGGGTCGCATCCAGTCCCCTCAATGTGCCCTCCAGTCCTCCCAGTGTCTCTGCTGTCCCCCCCTAGGGTCCCATCCAGCCCCCCAACGTCCTCTCTGTCCCCCCAGTGCCTCTGCTGTCCCCCCCTAGGGTCCCATCCAGCCCCCCAACGTCCTCTCTGTCCCCCCAGTGCCTCTGCTGTCCCACCCAGGGTCCCCTCCAGCCCCCCAAGGTCCTCTCTGTCCCCCCAGTGCCTCTGCTGTCCCACCCAGGATCCCATCCAGCCCCCCAAGGTCCTCTCTGTCCCCCCAGGGCCCTCTCCAGCCCCCCAAGGTCCTCTCTGTCCCCCCAGTGTCCCATTCAGCCCCTCAAGGTCCCCTCTGTCCCCCCACTGTCCCCTCCAGTCCTCCCAGTGTCTCTGTTGTCCCCCCCAGGGTCCCCTCCAGCCCCCCAAGGTCCTCACTGTCCCCCCAGTGTCCCCTCCAGCCCCCCAAGGTCCTCTCTGTCCCCCCAGTGTCCCCTCCAGCCACTCCAGGGTCCCCTCCAGCCCCTTCAAGGTCCCCAGACACGAGTGGGGCCGTGGTGACCCCCACAGGGACTGGCTCAGGTGAGGGTCCCCCGCAGCCCCTGGGGACAGAGGGGTCCTTGGGGACGCAGGGGGGGCCCTTTCCCCGCACTCCCCTTTCCCCACTCCACCAAACCGCGGCTCATTTTGGGAGCAGGGAGAAGGGAGAGGAGAACCCCAACCACGCGTGGGGTTTATTCCTCCCCAAATTAGCTGAAAAATCAATTAAAATACAGAAAAATCAATTAAAATACAGAAAAATCAATTAAAATAAGGAAAAATCAATTAAAATAAAGAAAAATCAATTAAAATAAAGAAAAATCAATTAAAATAAAGAAAAATCAATTTATTTCTAGTGTTGAGTGGGTCACAGTGGGGACCCTCCATCCCTCCATCCACATCTCCCTCCATACATCCACCTATTTATCCAATTAATCTACATTTTATACTGATTATATTATCTATTTATATATTATATATTATATATTATATATTATATATTATATATTATATATTATATATTATATATTATATATTATATATTATATATTATATATTATATATTTTATATTTTATATTTATATTTATATATTTATATTATATATAAATATATGTATACCATATAAATATATATATACACCATATAAATATAAATATAAATATAAATATATAAATATAAATATATAAATAAATAAATAAATATATACACATTAAAACCACTCCCTGACAGGTTTTTTTCTCCAATACATCTTCCCTCCTATCTCTGGTTCTACTTGGTCTTATCCTGAACATAAAATCCATTTTTCTACCCCAAAAAAGAAAATTAAGTTTCCTTGCCTGAGAGAGATGCTAAAACCCTCGAGGATATTTCACATTTTTTTTTTTACTTGCCAATTAATTCAATATTATTCCTTTTGCTTCAAAAAAAAACCAACCCCAAAAGATAAATTAATAATAATTTAAAATAAAATCAAGTGTCACTTATTAAATCTTGCTGCAGAATAATTGCAGATATTGCTTTTTATTTCTTCTCCTATCTCCATTGGAAATCCAATGGCAGGTTGTGTCTTTTTTAATGATAATTAGAAAATTATATCCTTTAATTAATCCCTAGTGACCGGTATTTGGGCTCCTCAACTCTTTAGGATGATGTTTATCTCATAATAATAATATATTAATAATAATATTAATAGAATAATAAATTCTAAACCATTCACACCTCCCTCTCCAGGTTTTCAATCCGGAATTAAATCCCTCCAAGAAATTTCTCCAGGTGAGGGAATGAAAGGGGAAGAGAAATAAAGAATTTAATGGATATTTCAAAGAGGTGAAAAAAAAAATCTCAATATTGATATTTCAGAGAGGTGAAAAAAAAATCTCAATATTGATATTTCAAGGAGGTGAAAAAAAAATGTCAATATTTAATTATTATTCCAGGGAGGTGAAAAAAAAATCTCAATATTTAATTATTATTTCTGGGAGGTGAAAAAAAAATCTCAATATTGATATTTCAGGGAGGTGAAAAAAAAATCTCAATATTTAATTATTATTTCTGGGAGGTGAAAAAAAAATCTCAATATTGATATTTCTGGGAGGTGAAAAAAAAATGTCAATATTTAATTATTATTTTAGGGAGGTGAAAAAAAATCTCAATATTTAATTATTATTCCATGGAGGTGAGAACTTCAGGAAGCTCTGGGGGTTGTGTTGGGTGATGGGGAAGGAAGTGGTTTGGTGGCTTCTGCAGGGATCACCCCATGTTATATTGATATTAGGTAATATTCTATTATTATATGTAAATTAATATTATAAATTAATATTATAAATGACTTGTTGGACACATCCTAGATTTATTTATGGACAACTTCCCCCCAAAAAACCCCCATAAAATCTCAGCTGAGGACCAATCTCCTCTTGATTTCTTCTCTCCATTCATCTTTACACGATTTCTGGTAACAGCACCTGAAAATTTGAGGGTAAAATAATCAACTTTTGGGAAAAAAACCCGCCTATAAATCACTTTTTATCTGCAGCTCAATCAATTAATTATCAAAATAAAATTAGACAACCGGTTCTTGAGTGTTCTCTCTGCTTTTTATTTATTCTTTATATTCTTTTATACATTTTTCTCTCAGGAATTTCAATTTAGGACCCAATTTTGGAATTATCTGCTCCTGAGTGAACACCTCTCTCCTTTTTTTGGTTTCTTTTCTAATTTAAATACCTATTAATTGAGGAAATTAAAGCATCAATAGAAAAAAAAATAACTAAAAAGATCATTATCAATGGGGAAACCGCAGCGCCGGTCTTTGAGTGGGTAATAATTGAGTTAAGGAAGGAAATAATTTCTTCAGGCTTTATTTTTTTTTTTCTTTTAAGTGTTCAAGTCTTTTTTTTCACCTCCCCAGGTGGGAAGGTGCTTTTAAAACTCATCGATGGGGTGTTTTGGGGGGAATTATGGATTTATTTGGGGTTTTCCTAGGAGGAAAAAAACAAAAAAAAAGTATAAATGAAATGGAAAATAAAATTAAATAGACATAAAAATACAATAAAATTATTAAAAATTAAATTAATAAAAATAAAATAAAAAAATAAAATAATAAAATAAAATAAAATAAAATAAAAAAATAAAATAAAAAAATAAAATAAAATAAAATAAAATAAAATAAAATAAAATAAAATAAAATAAAATAAAATAAAATAAAATAAAATAAAATAAAATAAAATAAAATAAAATAAAATAAAATAAAATATAAAATAAAAAGGCAGGGAAGGAGCCCTGCACAGGTGGGTCGGAGCCAACTCGCTCCCGTGGGAATGGGAAGAGATTTCCATGATGATTTGGACGTGTCTTAACTCGGAGCCTTCCCGGTGACCTATGACTCATGTGATGAGCGCTTCCAGGCTCAGCCGGTGCGGGGGGATCGCGGGGAGCTGCCCCCCGGCACCTGCAGCTCCGAGCATCCCCCGCGCCCAACACCTTGACTTAAAAAAAAACCCCCAAACCCCCCCCCAAAAAAATAAATCACATTTTTTGAGGCTGGGAAACACCGAGTGCAAAAGCCGCGTTATCTTCTGCTCCCCCCACCGCGGAAATAGCGCCTTGGCGGAGCTGCGCGGACCTCTCCCAGGCGGCGGATTCTCCGCCCCCTACATCTTGCTTAATGTTTGTACAGCCCCAATTCCCCCCCTCTTTTTTTGCCCCCAAGGCAGCGCTTTTCCCTGCTCCCCCCCCACCTCGTTACACAAAAAACATAGAAAAAAAGTTGTATTTTTTAAAAGAAAAGGGCAAAAAGCACAATCTCGCTTCTGCCATTCCCACATCACGTTTGGGTTTTTTTTTTTCCTCTGGTTTTCAGGTATTTTTGAGAATATCCAAATTTGGTTCCATCCCTTTTAACCCAAGTGTGACCCTGCCCTGTTGGGTTCGGTGCCTGTTTGGGTTCAGGCTGGTGGGACACAGCCAAGTTGAGTTTGTCACCTCAGTGACACGCAGTTGTCTCTGTAATTCTCTGGGGAAATGGTTTTTTTGGGGTGTAGAAATGAGGTTTGGATGCATTTCATCTTCAGATCAAGGGACTGATGGTTGCAGTGTCCCTTGGAGGTGGACACGTCCCACCCATTGGCCATCTCTTGGTGCTCCCATTGTGTTTCTGGCCTTTCTGCTCTTCTCCTGATGTCCCCACTCTTCAGATGCATCATCTCCACCAACATGGAGCTCTCCTGGTGAAAAATGAGACATTACTTCCCTTCCCAGGTATGTGAGACACCAGTTGAGGTTGCAATCTCCAGCTCCAGAGACCATTGGATTCAAATCCTGGATATCCCGGGACGTGACCAATTTTGAGGAGATTTACTTGATTGGTGCTTAAAGCTCTGAGGGCAGGACCCAGAGGAGGACAACCTACAGGATGAGGGACCAAATGGGTTCAAGACCAGGAGGTCTGGTGTACAAATATCTCCATGATAAGAAAGACTTGAAAGGTGTTGGGGAATTTTGTTCTCTTTGGGAAACCCCCGTTTTCCTTCTTGACGCGCAGGTGTGCTGGAAGGAGGAGTTGGGCAGGAGGCAGGAGAAGGAGAGGCACAGGAGGACATGGAGCAAGAAATACTGCTTCTTCTGGAAGACCTGGTCCTCTCTGCAGCTTCATAGGTGGCCATCTCTGAAGACTTGCTCCCAGGATCACTGGGATGATCGTCATGGAGAGAGGGGAGAAGATGGGAGGCAGGGCCAGAGGGTTGATTTTGCAGCCCCAATGATGTTGAAGCCCTTGTGAAGATGCCCTCCAAGGAAATCAGGTTGCAGGGGCCAGTGTTGAGGTGATATTCCACATGGAAATGAATGCATGCAACTCTTGCCAACGAGCTGGGTCATCTCATGCAGAGGTTTCATCCCCAGGTGATATTTTTGGCATAGAAGTTGTTGGGCTTTTTAAATCTTGGGTGCTCTTTACAGAGCCAAGAGTCTCCAAAGAAAATCATCAATGGAAATGAAAAGAAAGAGAAGATCCAGTTAGGGTTGCCTGTCCATCCATCCATCCATCCCTCCATCCATCCCTCCATCCATCCATCCCTCCATCCATCCATCCATCCCTCCATCCATCCATCCCTCCATCCATCCATCCTTCCACCCATCCATCCATCCATCCATCCCAGTGTGCACCATGTGCAAATGTGAATCCTGGACACTTGACATTCTCCACCACCTCCAACATGTGCATGGTGAGAAGAAGAGGACAGCGATGTCCTGGCCCTACAATAACATCTGGAATATTTTCCCAGGTTGTGTATGATGTTTCCAGGATATTTTGTCTTTCTTCTCTGTGAACTGAGGAGCTGCACAAGCAGAGCTGAACCTTCCTCCCACTCCTTGCAAGGAGGAGGAGGAGGTCTGAAGGCATCTGAACCCAGCCAGGACCTCCTGGACATGCAACTGGACTTGATCCTCTTGGTTTCTCCTTGCCTCCAAGGCATCATGCAAGGATTTAATTGAATTTGCTTTCCAGTGTGGTTTCTTTGTTGGTTTTCCTTCACGTTCTCCTGCAGCCTTTATGGACTTTTAACTCTTTTTAGAAGAGGTCTTTTCCTCTCCTTTCAGTTCTATATTTTGCTTTTCCTCCAGCTAGAGGGGGGTGGTTCAAGAAATAATGGTAATGAGGCTCCTGTAATTGCTTTTGGATGTGCCTGCAGATGAAATCTTGGATAAATTATTTCTTGGTGGGAAGATTTCACTTGACTTTTTGTTGGTTTTTTTCCTCTCCCCCTTTTTTTTTCTTGCCCAGCTGCCAAAAAAAAACCTGATTTCCTGATTTCCTAAAGCTTGGGGACTTTTGAGGGCTTTCTAAAAAACAACAACTTTACAGTTCACCACTTTATAGGGTTATTGGGTTGTTTTGGCTTTTTTTTTTCACCTCTCCATGTGCTTCTCTGTGCAAGGAGAGATTTATTCTGCCTTAAATGCTTCCCTCTCACAACACCACTTGATGAAAAATCACCACCCTTACGAGATGTTCAAGCTCATTCTTTGCCTCCTAAATTTGTCAAGCGTAAATTTAACAAAATAAAACATGTCAACAGGAAGAGAAATGACTGGTGCTTCTCTGAAATA
Organism: Caprimulgus europaeus; assembly: GCA_907165065.1. The sequence goes on along the minus strand of OU015554.1, from coordinate 2,168,859 downwards.
GTCTTCTTGGTAGGAAAATGGTACTTTTACTGGGTTGAAACAAAGTTCCTTCTTGACCTGGACTGGGATTGTGTTTAAAAATTGATGGTTGGAGATGACATCTTATTATTAACAAAATATTGCAGTCAAGAGGATTGGATTTGGCAAAAAAAAAGAAAAAGAAGAAGAAGAAGAAGAAGAAGAAGAAGAAGAAGAAGAAAAAGAAGAAAAAGAAGAAAAAGAATAAGAAAAAGAAGAAGAAGAAGAAAAAGAATAAGAAAAAGAAGAAAAAAGAAGAAGAAGAAGAAGAAGAAGAAGAAGAAGAAGAAGAAGAAGAAGAAGAAGAAGAAGAAGAAGAAGAAAAAGAAGAAGAAAAAGAAAAAGAAAAAAAAAGAAAAAGAAAAAGAAAAAGAAAAAGAAAAGGAAAAAGAAAAAGAAAAAGAAAAAGAAAAAGAAAAAGAAAAAGAAAAAGAAAAAGAAAAAGAAAAAGAAAAAGAAAAAGAAAAAGAAAAAGAAAAAGAAAAAGAAAAAGAAAAAGAAAAAGAAAAAGAAAAAGAAAAAGAAAAAGAAAAAGAAAAAGAAAAAGAAAAAGAAAAAGAAAAAGAAAAAGAAAAAGAAAAAGAAAAAGAAAAAGAAAAAGAAAAAGAAGGATGAGGAGAGAGCTGGAAAAGTGGAGTGCCAGGGTTGGAAGCAGCAGAAAGAAGCAAGAAGGATGGAGGGATGGTTGGATGGATGAAAATGCCCTAGGAGCCATCAGAGGGGTTTGGCTGGATGTGAACACATTGGATAAGGGGACTGGCTGTGGCTATGTGAACTGATTAACAAAAGCTAAAAAAACCCCTCTAATTCACACACACCCACAGCTAAATACGCCTTCGGTTGGCCAAGCTGAAGAAACCTTCCAACTCCGTCATGTCTCGCACGGTTAAAAATCTGGTTTCCACTCAAACAATGTTTTTTTCCCATGACTCGCTGCCTCTGGAAATATTCCTCTCCCAGACCTTTCTCCCCTCCCCCAAATCTGTGTTTTTTTCCCCTTCTCTTGGACATTTTTGTCTTATTTATTTCCATCGCTAGAGCAAAACTTTCCGAGGCAGTTAGGAGAAAAATGGCAGCAAATGGCCAAGGGACTTCAAACCCAAGGATACCATTTCCAAAAGCTTGGAAAATCACCAGGGGAACAGTTTTAGAAGTGCCTGTTCATCTCAGGAGCTTCAAAAGCACCCAGGCCAAGAAGGAATTAACTCTTTAACCCCTAAATCACTTAGACATAAGGCAGGAAATGTCATCTCCCTTCTCTCCAATCCCACTGTATTTCAGGACCTGAAATTTGGGCAGGATCCTTTGAAAATTACTCCCTGGGGAGACTGGGGACAGGTGGGAAGTGAGAGAGATGGGTCTAGGGGTCAATCTCTCCATCATGTTTCCCATTTGATCAGTTTTTCCTCCTAAGTTTCAGCAGTGGTAAAAATCCTGCCTGGGTAAGTCCCAACTTGTCTTAGGGGCTCTGATCTACATGAGCTGGGACCAGCAGTGATGAGAGTCAGAAATAAAAGGTAAATTCCTTCCATAATCCCACAACTTCAAGTGGTTTACTCTTCAACACACGTGTGGATCTTTTAGGTGAACCTTAGAGCCAAAAGAAGGTTTTCTCCTGGTTTTCTTAAGCCAAGAGCCAAGACTTGTGCACACACAGACACACAGAAATGCTTGGTTTCCACTCTGCACACCCTTGCACCCATCCATGGCACATGTTGGATCTGCAGATGTTATTTATGATATCTGCTGATTAATTTATGATTTTCCATAAATGAAATTCTCAGCCTGCTCCATGCTAGGAGTGAAGTAAACCCAACTGAGAGCTGGTGTGGCTCATCCAGTGCTCACACCTGGGATGGTGCTGGACTGCAGAGCCAAACGAGGGCAACTTTCATCAGAGCATCTCACTTGGGCCAGGGTGAGCTGAGCCCTGGCGTGGCTGGAAGCTCCAACTGCCAAGAAAAAGTCTTCCCTGGGCCAAATGTGTTGGTGGTGTCAGACAAGCCTGGCTCCTTTGAAGTGCTTGGGCCAGAGCCAACTGACGCCCAGTTGGGTTTGGCCCATGGCTCATGTTTAGCAACAACATTTTCAAAAACAAACATTGGGGAGGGAACTAATGGGTATTTTTTCCCTCCAAGGCATTAAATTTACTAGCATTAAAGGAAGTATTCCTTTCCTTTCCTTTCCTTTCCTTTCCTTTCCTTTCCTTTCCTTTCCTTTCCTTTCCTTTCCTTTCCTTTCCTTTCCTTTCCTTTCCTTTCCTTTCCTTTCCTTTCCTTTCCTTTCCTTTCCTTTCCTTTCCTTTCCTTTCCTTTCCTTTCCTTTCCTTTCCTTTCCTTTCCTTTCCTTTCCTTTCCTTTCCTTTCCTTTCCTTTCCTTTCCTTTCCTTTCCTTTCCTTTCCTTTCCTTTCCTTTCCTTTCCTTTCCTTTCCTTTCTTTCCTTTTCTTTCCTTTCCTTTCCTTTCCTTTCCTTTCCTTTCCTTTCCTTTCCTTTCCTTTCCTTTCCTTTCCTTTCCTTTCCTTTCCTTTCCTTTCCTTTCCTTTCCTTTCCTTTCCTTTCCTTTCCTTTCCTTTCCTTTCCTTTCCTTTCCTTTCCTTTCCTTTCCTTTCCTTTCCTTTCCTTTCCTCTCCTCTCCTCTCCTCTCCTCTCCTCTCCTCTCCTCTCCTCTCCTCTCCTCTCCTCTCCTCTCCTCTCCTCTCCTCTCCTCTCCTCTCCTCTCCTCTCCTCTCCTCTCCTCTCCTCTCCTCTCCTCTCCTCTCCTCTCCTCTCCTCTCCTCTCCTCTCCTCTCCTCTCCTCTCCTCTCCTCTCCTCTCCTCTCCTCTCCTCTCCTCTCCTCTCCTCTCCTCTCCTCTCCTCTCCTCTCCTCTCCTCTCTCCTCCTCTCTCCTCCTCTCTCCCCTCTTCTTCTCTTCTCTTCTCTTCTCTTCTCTTCTCTTCTCTTCTCTTCTCTTCTCTTCTCTTCTCTTCTCTTCTCTTCTCTTCTCTTCTCTTCTCTTCTCTTCTCTTCTCTTCTCTTCTCTTCTCTTCTCTTCTCTTCTCTTCTCTTCTCTTCTCTTCTCTTCTCTCTTCTTCTTCTCTTCCTTTCACATCCTCAAGCCCATGAAATGATCCTCCAGACCCAGTTCCTCATTCCTCCAGGATTTCAACACTCAATTCCCCAAAGTTTCTCCTGTCCCCAGCCCATCTCTGTGGGAATTTGGTGCTTGGTCCTTGGACATCTCAGCAACTGGACCACACCAGAGGTCACTGCCCAACCTCAGTCCTTGGTTGGGATTTGATGGGATTAATGCCCACCAAGTTGGAAGATCTCATCCAAACCTAGGGTTTGGTTGTAGAGAATAGATTATGAGCTCCAAAATCTCCAGGGCAAGCATGGCCTCATGCACACTCCTGCTGCTTGAATCACAGTGCTTGGCTCTGGGGAGTGGACCTTTACTCAGCACTTGCAACCCTGTGATTCACGGCGGCTGGTGGCTGCTCATACCCACGCGCAGCAAATCCACCTCTGCCAGGATGAGCCAGGCTCACCTTTCTCTTTGCAAAGAGATTTTCTTTTGAAGTCTCCATCTGGTGAGCTAAAAATAAGACAGAAAGATGAGAGGAAAGGAGAAGATGTGGTGAAAGCCAGTGGTGGCTTTGGGTTCAGATGTGTGGGCACAAGGCATTTACATGCTTGGCTTCAGCATCTAAAAGGGTCAGACCTACTGTTTCTAGGGATGTGCACCCAAAGTGCCACCAGACAGGACAATTTTATTCTCCCAAGATGTCTTGGGGACTTGAGCAAAACCCATTGTCACCAATGAAGCTGTCCTATCCAGGGAGTCATGATTTCATCCAGGGATTTTGGAGCTTGGGTGGTGAAGTGTTGGACTGTGTGCTTTGTCCCAGCAGAATGTGTGTCACTTGATGTCACCGTGATGGTCTAAGGTGATCAGAGTCTGCTGAGGGGATGGCAGAGAAAACTCATCTCTTTATCCACCCAGAGAGGTAGGAGCCACCTGGCCAGTCCACATGAACCAGTTCTGCAGCACTTCAAACCAGCTGCAGCACCTGGTGGCACCAGTCCAGCCAAGCAGAGGGTGTCTGGGATTGGGGACACCCTCAGCTTCATGATTGCTGAAGAATCAGAAGAGATTTGAGCTGTTGCACGTTCAGCTCAGGGCAAAGACTTGCTGGGGGCTGTGAAGTTGGGTGTAACAAACCCCTCTTTGGTGATCAGCTCCTCTTTGGTCCTGTGTCTGCACAACACCTTGCACCATGAGTCCTGATGGCAACCTGAGGTCTCAGCTGTCTCCCACAAGGGTTGCTGTTGCTGCTGCAATGGGTTTTTTCACACTCAAGATATTTTTCCCTCTCCAAGGGCTGGAGAAGGGCAGTAAAGGGGGCTTCTGGAAACTCAACACCTTTGGAGAAGCAAAGCCAGTTCATCATGCTGCGATGAAACTCAGACCAGGGAGTTTTCTGCTTGTGTGTTGATGACACCACCCTTCAACTCCATGACTAAGCTCTGGGGATGAGCCATACCCACTGGCACCTTCTTCCTGCCAAAGCACTGCAGACACCAGACATGAGGATCATTCCAAAGGGCACTACCATATCCACTGCATTTCATCAACCCAGAGATGACCCATTGACCTCTCTGTTTGCTCAGCTCCTTCTTCAAGAACATCCTCTGCTCTGCAAAATCGTCCCCCAGATCCATCTGGGACAGACTGAGCTGCATTTGCTGGGGAAGAAGGTGAGGGAATGGTTTATCCATGGGATGTTTTGCTCTCCTTGCTTTCCCCTGCAAGTTGCAAATCCAAGGGGTGACAAAGGTGTGTATCAACAGGAGATGACCATGTCTAGTGAGCTGGACACATCTCCTAGTGTTGTTTCACCTTTCCACCCAAATCCATGTTGACTCCCACATCTTCATTTCAGCACATTCTCACCCTACAACATCTTTTCTCAAGTGACCAGACTTGACATGGTTCTACCTACCAAGATGTTTGCTTTCTGGGCTGAAAGCAGCCATAGCTTCTGAAGAGCTTTGAGTTTCCAGCTCTACCTTCTCCATCCATCTCTGGAAAGTGTTGGGAGCCCTTAATCATCTTATTTCACCTGATTTGGGGCACAGTCATTCCTGGCTCTGCCATCAGCTCGCTGGTGACCTCAGCCACATCATTGCCCTTTCCTGGGGGCTCCAGGTTCTTATTCTATAAAATGGAGATAACAGTTGTGATTTCCCTGGCAAAACATCTGGACAACTCCAGCTGAAGAGATTTCTAACAACTGGTGTGCTCCAAGGATGGTTTTATCACCATCTGACAGGTAGATTTGGGATTGCTGGGACTTACCTGGCTCTCAAGCATTTACTGAGCTGTTTTTAACCTTGTAAAAGCAAACCAAACCCATGAACGAGGAGAGGACTCTTCACCTCAAGGCACACTTCCACCACAGCCAAGTGGTTGTTATCCTGAAGTTACTATCAATGAGATGAGATGGGACCAAACCAGCTGCTTGATTCTCCTGGCTCAAGGAGAAAGCTTTCCTTATGGAGATTTGTCTGAGCTGCTCTTCCAGCACTTGAGATTCAAAGTTCTCTGTGAGCAACAGATTTTAACACCTCCCTTTTTGTACCAGCCAGGGCCATATTTCATCCCTCATCCCCAGAGGTTCTACATTAGAAAAATTTATAAGCTTGGAGGACTGGACTTAAGGATGAGCTCATGGAGGCCAGGGGGGCCTCTTCCAGGAAATGCTTTGGTGGTCTGATAAAGGCTGGAAAATATACCTGTCTTCTCCACTTCCATCCATTTATCATACAAAAGCCACCAGCAGATTTTGGCAGTGCCTATCAACCTGGGCAATTGAATAGGAAGACCAGGGTGGACATGAATGGGTGATGTCCTGAAGAAATGGCATCTGAAATGGAAAAAACTTTCTTCTGCATCTCTTTTCCATTGGGAAAGAGGAGGAGAGGTGGGATCTAACCCCCCAACCTCACCCTTTGGAGTCAATGGCACTGGTTGAGGGCAGATTAAAGATGGGATAAATTGCAGAACTAGGTGCCCAGCTGACCTCCACCCAGGTCTGCTGACTCCAGGAGGGATTAGTAGATCAGGAGACACATGGTGTGAACGTGGCTTTGCTGCTTCCCCAGGCTGGGCTGGTTCAACCAGGATCAGCTTGACATGGAGCCAAGCTGGGCCATGATGTGCACCGGCACTGGGACACCATGTGAGGGACAGGGTAAGCACAGTGCCCATGGTGACACCTTGCCTAAGTGATGCTGCAAAGTTTTGAGCAGCAATGATGTTGGGCATTGACATTTCTGTCCAAAAACCTTGGCCTTGCTGGAGTTATTTGCATTTTGGAAGGCTCTCAGCACTCAGAGTTGCTTCAGGCATGGCCTTTGGGCAGCACCTGGAGCAAAGGCGAGACCTCGAGGGTGCAACACACCTTTAAACAGATCCCTTAGTGAACCTGATGGGACTGGGCAGGCTCTGCTCAACCTGAGTTCACCTCATATATCCCATCATGCTCCACAGTGACCTTACAGCGCCAAGAAACCATCTGTGACCCTTCCTGGAGAGGCCAAGCACTGGGTACAGGAGGTGGTTTAACTATAGGCATCCTTTGGTGGTCACCAAGCCTAATCCCATGTAAGGTCCATCAGAAACTGGCTGTGAGTTCTCCCATTGACTCCAAAAAGACCCAGACTCATCCTGCAAAACTACAGATGCTTTTGGTCCTTCCACAGGGGACTTGAGAGAGCTGAACATTGGGTCATGCCTTCTTTCTTCTTTGGCAGATGCTTTGGCTCTTCCACTCCAGCCAGCTCTGGCCAAGAGTCCCTGCCTCTTCCCTAATCACCATGTAAATCCCCATCTCCAGCTTGAGGAAGCTGCACACATTGAGGGCTCATCACCCAAGACTTCAATCCCCAGCAAATTCTGGAGGTTCACCCCATCCCTGCACCACAGATGTTGTGCAGAAATGCTCTTAACACCAGGAGAAGAAAGTTTGAAGGAGAAACCAACAATTATTGTTCAACAAAATAACTCAATTTGGGGAAAGCCGGGAACCAACGCGTTCACTTTCCTCCCATCATTCTTCTGCTGAACTTATTTATTTTAAATAAATTACTGGCTGTCCTGTAAAACACTTTACTGGCAGCTTTTAAAAATGGTCTCTCCCACCAGCTCCTGATGCCACCTTATCCAGCAGAAAGCGATGTCTGGTAGACAGCAGCCATCAACTGCATTGATTTGTGTGGCCTCAAAGATGAATGATCACGCTGGGCCACGGGATGGATGGTGATTTATGAGCCAGGGCTGAGCTGGTGACTCACTTCTCGCAGCTCAGGCTCTAGCATGAGCATCACATCATCATCCTCCTACTGGTCCCACTGGGAGATGATTACTGGGAAGGGAGGATGGAAGGTGTACCCTGTTCCTGGACATAGGATTCTCAACGGGGTCATGGCACACCAGGGCTTCCTACACCATCCTCAGGGATGGTTGCGCTGAAGATGAGTTGAGGTTGGGTGAAAGCTCCCCAGGAAGAGTGGTCAGACACTGGAACAGGCTGCCCAGGGATGTGGTGGAGTCACCATCCCTGGAGGTGCTCAAGGAACCTGTAGATGTGGCACTCAGGGATGTGGTTTAGTGGGCATGGTGGGGTCGAGATGACAGTTGGACTGGATGATCTTAGAGGTCTTTTCCAACTTTAATAATTCTGTGGTTTTGTGATTTTTTTGGGGTGCTATTTGAGCCAGCAGCTACTCCTGAGTCCTGGCATGGAGGACACATGGTTGCCAGTAATTCATATCTCCCCTTTTTGAGTAGAATCTCACTCATTCTAAAGCACGACTTGAAAAATGGATTTTCTATTCACCAGAAGGATCCTGAGCTCCGGGTGAAGTTTCTGCTGGGCTTTGGACAACATTAATGTCTCTCTTTGGCAGGCAGGCTCCAAAGGTGACGTTGGTGTAGAACTCACCTAGACCTCCCTGAGATAGAAATACAGTCCCTCACCTTGACCCGGTTACATCAACACCGGAGGAATTTCATCCCCTTTGGGACCTTTAGCTCAGTGTTGATATTTATTATGGCCACCAGGTCTAAAAGACACAGAGAGGGAGAAATTTCTCCACCAGCTCACTCAGAGACACGTGGAGAACAAGTGAGGGGGAAATTTCTCCACCAGCTCACTCAGAGACACGTGGAGAACAAGTGAGGGAGAAATTTCTCCACCAGCTCACTCAGAGACACGTGGAGAACAAGAGAGGGAGAAATTTCTCCACCAGCTCACTCAGAGACACGTGGAGAACAAGTGAGGGAGAAATTTCTCCACCAGCTCACCCAGAGACACGTGGAGAACAAGTGATAATTCCTTTAGGGAAGCTGTTGAGATTCATCCATGGGTTCAGGAGGGATTTTTATGGGTAGATCCAGGCAAAACAAGGATATGAAGTTGGAAGAGCAACTCCACATCCAAGAATGAGAACTCAGCACCACTTCCATTTGAGGTTAATCCTTAAATCCAACTGGGTCGCACCCTCTCCCGGTGCTGGTGGGGTGGGGGGGTGGGGAGGGAGTGGGTTGTGCAATCCCCTGAGGAATAAAATGATGTGGCAGGATTTTCCTTCTTCAAACAACAACAAAAAATATAAAAACCCTACAAATTTTGCTCTGCTCTGCAGGATTGCAACCAGTTGGAAAATTCTGCTGGGCCATGTGCAACTCTGGGTCCTGCTGGATGCAAATTACCTTGATTACAGGTTGGGTAATTATAGTTGCAGCGCTGGAGGTTGGAGGGCTGCAGGAAGGAGGGGGGGTGGGAGGTGGTGGAGGGGGTTGGGGTGGAGGAAAACCCCTTTTATTTATTTTTTTTGGAGGTTGCCTGTGAATTCGCCTTAAAACTTTCAACAGAGGAGGGGTGTGCGTGCGTGGGGGGTGAGGGAGGGGGGCAGGAAAATCTGCTGCTCCGCTCTGCTGAGAACATAAATCACTTTTAAGGAATCATAAATCAATTTTTTGGGGTTTTTTTGGCTGAGTTCTCCAGCCTGTGAATGCAATGAAGCGATGGTGGAGCTCACGCTTCACAGCCTGAGTGTGACTCTGGCAAGAAAAACACTCTCCAAAAGAGAAAGAAGTCTTGAGAGAGTCAAAGTGCTTCATTCAGAGGGGGCAGATGCATGAGGGGGGGTCAGAGGGGACCTGGGAATGAGAAGTATTTAGATATTAAGGGGGGGTTGTGAATGGGATTAGTGCCAGAGCACCTTTCCCATTGGAATTTGGGGGAATTAAGGTCTGAACGTGGCATCAACCAACTTGAAATCCCTTTGGGATGTGGCCACCTTCATGAATTTATCCTCCCTCTTCTCAAGCTCTGCCCACCCCAAGCACCCACCACAAATCCAACCCTCTTGGATGAAATCAACCCCAGGGACCCGCTGGCCACCAGCACCCCAAGAACCATCACTTTTGGTTTGATGAGGGGGTTTTGTGCCACCACCACCCCAAGAACCATCACTGCTGGTTTGATGGGGAGGTTTTGCACCACCAGCACCCCAAGAATCATCACTGCTGGTTTGATGGGGAGGTTTTGTGCCACCAGCACCCCAAGAACAAGCACCATTGGTTTGATGGGGAGGTTTTGTGCCACCAGTACCCCAAGAACCATCACTTTTGGTTTGATGGGGAGGTTTTGTGCCACCCAAAGAACCATCACTGTTGGTTTGATGGGGAGGTTTTGTGCCACCCAAAGAACCATCACTGTTGGTTTGATGGGGAGGTTTTGTGCCACCACCACCCCAAGAACCATCACTGCTGGTTTGATGGGGATGTTTTGTGCCACCAGTACCCCAAGAACCATCACTGCTGGTTTGATGGGGAGGTTTTGTGCCACCACCACCCCAAGAACCATCACTGCTGCTTTGTTGGGGAGCTTTCATGCCAACACCGAGCTCACCAGCGATGAGGCAGCTTGGGGAGGAGGAGTACACGTCTGCAACCCAACTAAAGAGCATTAAGCACTCAACGCTTGAGCTGCTCACGTTGGGGTTTGCCAGTGGGAGCCACTGATTTCCCTCTGCTGAGCATTTTGAACAAGTGCATTAAGAGCTCAGCGTCCTGCCGAGCCCTCTGCGCTCAGCCTGGCGAATAAATGGCATTATTCTGATTAAAAGTAATTTACACAGCCCCAGCACTTGACATTTATGTTGCCAAGGAGATATAAATCTGACATACCCAAGCAGGAGGGTGGGTTCTGCATGGATGGGCTATCCCAAATGAGATGCTCCAACCACCAAAAGCTTTGGTTTGAGGCCAAAGAGATGCAGAGCAGCTCCAGGAGGTTTTTATTAAGGAGGGGGAAAAGGGAATGTTTAGGGAATGAGGATGAGGGAAGCATGTCAACTCCTTCTCCTGGTTGGACTCAGCTGCTAATTTGACAGTGAGTGACGATGGGGTGGTTGTAAATCTGGCTGCAGCCAGCCTGGGTGGGAAACGTGATGGTCCCCAGGGTTTGGTGACTCCAGGTGAGGCTCAACCCTGTGGGGTCTGTCTGCAAAGGTGAGCCCACACCAGAGTAAATATCCCGGTGTGAGCAGGGCACAAGGGGATCGGGGTGACACGTCCCCGTGTCCCCAGGTCCGTCGAGCGCCAGTCGTTCCATGAGCTCATGGCTCGGGGGATCTCTGACTCAGTTGGAAGAAATGAGGGGGAAAAATACTGGTGGAAAAGGGAAAAAAAATTAAAAAGCCCAAAAGAGCAAAAGATCTGAGAACCTGGCTGGCTAATTTGACATCATCGGGTGCTTTTTCCACCCAGCCTCTGCCTTGTGCCACGGCACACGGTGTCCCAAAGCGCTGGTGTGAATTAGTCCTATATCCAAGCTGTGCCTCAGTTTCCCCATCTGTACAACCGCACGCTGCTTGCTTGGGGAGGTCTCGGGGAGCTCTGAAATGAGATATGGGGTGCAAATGGGTTTTGGTGTGTGGGTGATTCACAGATGAGTGGGGACAAGAGCCCCAAAAGAGCCCCAAAAGGGATTCCAGCAAGTCCTGCCTTGAACCCACGGCACAATCCTGTCCCTGTACCCTAAGATGCCCCATTGCACCCCATTTCCCACTGCCTGGGCATTGCCAGCACCCAACATGCAGCACCCAGAGGATACCTCGACCACTTTCTCCAAGCTGCCTATCTCAAGATGGGACAAATCACACATTGGAGCCACCTCTTTCTCCTGGAGGACTCCAAAGGGTGCTGAGGACATCTGGATCAGACACTGTGTCTCTCTGCATTGCTGGCAGTTGGTGAGGGACTGGATCCAGTGTCTGCAGCTCATGGGGAGGAGCCAAGATGGAGACAGGCACAGCTAAAACCCTCTCCTAAAGCACCAGCAGGTCCTAGGAGCAATTGCCATCATGAAAGGTGATGGGGTGACCTACTTGCTGTGGAGTGGAACTCGGTGCTAAGAAGAAAATAAATGCCTTTAACTAAATCTCCTCTGCTCTCAGTGGCCTATATACCAACCTGCCTCTTCAGCAGCAGCAACGTCTCCTCTGCCAAGAAACACCACAGCAATGACCTGTTTCTCCCGTTGCCGGTGCCTCCAGCCCATCACGGTGGCACGAGGAACAGAAGGAGCTTATGGAGATGATGCATAAAGGGTCTCCTCCAACCTCCTCCTTCCCCATTGCTTAATAAGTGATTAATTAATTTTTTTCCCCTTTCCTAGGGATAGCCAAGTAACATTTTCCCCAGGTTTTCTTGTTTTTACTGCTCCAAGGATGAGATTTTTGGAGGAATCCCCTTGACTCCACAACCCAAGAGTGGTTTGACCCCATTGTACATCCCAAGTAGGTCCAACCTCCCTTTCTTAGGAGCGACACAGCCAAGTGTTGTGGGACAGTGGTGGAAAGGGGGATGAGATGTCTTGGCTTTGCAGAAATGTCTTTAATTCCTTAATATCCCCCTTTTTTTTTAGGGTACAATTATAGATTGGCTGCACCTCGGTGCTGTAAATCAGCATCAAAGGCTCCCTGGCGTCAAGAGGAGAACACATGTACTTACAAGACCATGGGTGTTTGATGCTAATAAAAGAAGATTAAACGAGAGGTCGTAATCACCCGCGGAGCCTTCCAGTGCCAAAGCAGCGTAGACAGCCCAGTCAGGCTGGAGAAACTGGGATTGACCCCCCCTCAAACCACCAAGGACATCCCCCACCTCCAAATCCTTCTGTGCAGGGAGTTGTTGAGGTTCTTCCAGCTCTTCATCCCCCCTTCACTCCCCCTCTTCCCACCTCCCACACCCACCACGCTGGATTTTGGGACCATTAATCACCCTCCTGACACTGACAGTCCGGCTCTCTGTACCTGTAGTGATTATCCAAGCTGGGTTAATGACACCTTGGACCCAAGGTATCAATTAGACATGTCAGGATAAGAACTGCCTTGAGCTGATTCAGCCCATCACGACCACAAGGTAGGGATCAGTTCCAGGCTTTCCCCAGGATGAGTTCAAGCCTCTGGGGTTGGGATGGTTCTGAAATGCCCGGGGAGGGGAACCAGACAAAGATTTTGCACCTTTTATTTAGTGTCTCGTGTGCTGGTAACCCTTTCACTTGTGCAACAGCTCCTGCAAGGAGAAGCAAGAAGGTGTCTGGGTTTCTATCTGCTGTGGGGCTGTGTGGTGTGTAGGGATTGTAGGGAAAAGTCAGTTGGATCATGAGGTAATTTGGGTTGCATGGGATCTCAGGAGGTCCCTAGTCCAAGCTCGTGGTGGAAGTAGGGTCAGATATGGGGTCAGACAAAGTTGCTCAGAGCTTCATCATCCATCCACCTACCCACCCACCCTTTTCCTTCAACTTTCTCCCTCCATTTCCCATATTATTTATCTCAGCCTGGTGCATCACCCACCTGTACCAACATTTAATGTCCAAAACCTTCTCCTGCTGCCTACAGACCAATCTGTGTTCTTTTCCTCCCTGATAGACCCCAGCTTTGCAAACGTGACACCTGCAGACCCTGTGGCTCCTGCTGTTGATGGTTTTATTCTCCTTTGCAACCAGATGAGAGCTAAGCAGGAAGGTGGGGGGGGTTTTTAAGCATCATTCCAGAGATGGGGAGGGAAAGTCCTCAGGATAGAACCAAACCAGTAGGTCTCAGTGGTTTGGGTTTGAGTTGCATCTCATACCTTCATAAGCTGTAAGCAGCATCCAGATGAGTGTTGGATGGAGAAGAAAAGCTCCACATGGGAGACAGGAAAAGTTCCCACAGCAAAATCTAGTCTTGAGGGCTTAGGAGGAGCTGCTGAGCCTCAGGGACGAGGATCTTCATTGACAGTTGCTTGGCCAAGGAGTTTTTCAATCAATCACCAGCAAAAGCAGCGAAGATCTGTGGGTCAGACAGGTCTGTGGGGCAGGAGACACCAAAGCAGCCCTAGATGGGAGAGCTGTGCTGCAGGATGGAACTTGCTTGCTATCGACCCAAAACCTCTTCTCCAGGTGGGTGTCTCAGATCTCTTGGTGGGACTCTCCACTCATGGTGTTCCATGGAAATGCAGTGACATCAGGTGGGGTTTGGGGTACACAGAGGCCTGGGGCAGCAGTGGGGAGGAGCTGAGAGTCACAAATGGGATGTTGAATGCAACAAGGGGGCATTTAAAGAACCATTCTTCTGTCCCTTCACCAGTGGTGGTTCAAGGCCCAAACAACACCTACGCTGGTCACATCATGGACAACCCATGTGGAATGGGACACACATGGGATGTGAAGCACATCCTGCTCCCAGCTGCTCTAAGGAGAACTCCAGCACAGAGCAGATGTGCTCGTACATCTTGAGATGTCTCCTACAGATGTAGTTGCTCTTGGAAGACACAAAATCCCACTCTCCAAGTGGGTATCTCTCTTCCTTTGGGTCACCCAAGACGCATGGACTCTAGAAGACTTCTTTCTACTGAAGAACTCCAAACTTCTCCATAGCCTTCCTCTGACACCAGGTGGTCAAGTCAAGGATTTCCTTTGAGGGAGACCAAAACATGACAAAAAACCACCCTACCAGTGCAGGAGGCTCAGGGCTTGGGCAGCAGCGTGGCCCGCGGTTTCTGGCCATGGCCAATGACTCAACGTGGTTGTGGGCTCAGGTTTTTCACATTCCTCCCTGCACACAGGGAGTATTTCCACCCACAAACTGCAGCTCAGCACCCTTCCTCCTGAGAAAAGCCTCCAAGAAGGCAAGAGAACCTCAAAGCTGTCGTTAACATGTGGGCAAGCCGATGAGCGCTTTGTGGTGACAGAGGGCCTGTCTTTGTGAGCTGGCCTGCCAAAAATGTGTCTCTCAAAATGCTGGCAATGACATATTTTTGGGAGCTGGCTGCCTCCTACTTCTCTGGAGCTAGAAAAGCTCCAAAGCCAACGATCTGTCAAAGCCTAAGGGCTATAAACATGTGGTTTTGCCACCCAAGGTCTTTCTCCTTGGCTTTTGCCTTCTCCTTTCTGGGATTGGGTGTTTTCTTCGTTGTTTTTTTTGAAGGGTTTGTGGGAGAGGACAAGTTTAACACAGCCCATGGTTCCCTGCACTGCTTGGGCCTGCAGCTACACTACTTTTGGTCCAAGAACAATGCAAGGGTTGGGAGGCTTTGCCATGAAGCCACAGGTTTGGGATGCAGGACATTTCGGCTCTTCTTCACCACAATGTTGGCCAACCTCTGCCCATAACTCACCTGTTTGTGAGTCCCTGAGGGAAAAGGTTAGAGTTTTTCAGGTGGACCTTGTCTATACTCCCAAATTAGGAGGTCAGAGCGAACTCAGTTTACGTGGTACACGTTGTACAGCTCAAGGGCAACTGAGATTGGGTCATTCCCAAAAGATGTTCAACTAAAAGTGACTGTAATGCCCCATTTTTTTGAGAGAGGTGGAAGAATAAACATTTTTTGTATCTGATCTTCAAGGTCCTCCTTTGATAGCCCAGCTCTAAACCACCTCAGATGACTTACTCCTCCTAGAGAGGTTGGTGTTAGGCTTTGATTAATATTTAATGTAGATAAAGACCCTTCAAGTAGGACAATTGTAGGAAAATCCACCAAAACCTTTTTTTTTTGGACCATTTGCTGACTGGGACTCTAAGATTTCCCTTCCTCCTCCATTTTGGGCTCTTCAAGGCACAAAAGCTGCTCCATCCATGGTGTGATAGCCCAGATTGGACTCAGCTTGCCACACTCTGCTCAAGCAGACAGAAGAATGAATTGACTTCTCTTTTTTTTCAGCAAACTTTGGCACGAAGCAGCTCTTGCTGCTCCTTTTGCTTCTTCATCTCCAGAGCCCTTGCAAAGGTTGCCCAAGCAGGGTTGTGTTTTATGAAGCTCCTGATCATTCTCAGCATCTTTCCTGATCTCTCCTCCAGATCAGTCTTGAGTGAGGTGCTCCAAAGCTGACGCACAGGTAGGACCTGTCTGAGATAAAGGCTGAGATATCAAAGACTCCCGTTATAATCAAAGGTGAGGGAGAGACACCTGCAGAGGGTGAATCACCGGAGATCAGAACCCCAGATAGCGCAGATGAATTGTCCTCTTCGTGTGGGTTCTTCTCCCCACTGCCTATGGCAGGAACCAGGTGGAACCTGCTCAGATTTTGATGGCGCAGGGTTTCCATTGGACACGGGGTGGCATGGGCTGAGGTGGCATTTTGTGCTGACTGAAGTGGGGGTGTCACTTTGTCCCTCTCACTTCTGCATCCCCCTAGGAAGGTGAACACTTGCATTGCCCGGATGCAGTGCCAGGGAGCAAGCAGGATCTGGCTTCCTTTTTTAACCTCTTTTCCCCTCTTTTCCCCTCTTTTCCTTTTTCTTTTTCTTTTCCTTTTCCTTTTTCTTTTTCTTTTTCTTTTTCTTTTTCTTTTTCTTTTTCTTTTTCTTTTTCTTTTTCTTTTTCTTTTTCTTTTTCTTTTTCTTTTTCTTTTTCTTTTTCTTTTTCTTTTTCTTTTTCTTTTTCTTTTTCTTTTTCTTTTTCTTTTTCTTTTTCTTTTTCTTTCTTTTTCTTTTTCTTTTTCTTTTTCTTTTTCTTTTTCTTTTTCTTTTTCTTTTTCTTTTTCTTTTTCTTTTTCTTTTTCTTTTTCTTTTTCTTTTTCTTTTTCTTCTTTCTCTTCTCTTCTCTTCTCTTCTCTTCTCTTCTCTTCTCTTCTCTTCTCTTCTCTTCTCTTCTCTTCTCTTCTCTTCTCTTCTCTTCTCTTCTCTTCTCTTCTCTTCTCTTCTCTTCTCTTCTCTTCTCTTCTCTTCTCTTCTCTCTCTTCTCTTTTTTCTTTCCTTTTCTTTCTTTTTTCCTTTTCTTTTTTCCTTTTCTTTTTTCTCTTTTCTTTTTTCTTTTTCTTTTTTCTCTTTTCTTTTTTCTCTTTTATCTTTTTTCTCTTTTATTTTTTCTTTTTCCTTTTTCCTTTTTCCTTTTTCCTTTTTCCTTTTTTCTTTTTTCTTTTTTTTTTTTTTTTTTTTCTTTTTTCTTTTTTCTTTTTTTCTCTTTTCTTTTTTCTTTTTTTTTCTTTTTTCTTTTTTCTTTTGTCTTTTTTTTCTTTTTCCTTTTTTTTTTTTTTTACCCCACAAAGCCTTGATTCAATTCCAGGACATTTTTTTTTCCAACAGCTCTCAGAACTAGCAGGAGGTGGGGCAGGGAAAAGCTCTTCTCTAGAGCTCAGCTGGGATATATGAGCTTAATTCACCCCTCCAACCCGAGCTCAGCGACGCAGAGCGGCGGCGAGGGCTGAGCTGAGCGGTTCCTGGGGCACACAGGAACGCTGAGGTGACTCAGAAAGCTGCTGCTGGGTGAGGAGCTAGTCTGAGCCCGTCCTGCACGTGAGAGTGGGCAAGGGAGGGCAGGCAGGGTTGGGATCGAGGCGGTGGAGGCAGGGAAGAAAGCTGCAGCTCCTCAGAGCGAGGAGTCAGCTTTGGAAACAGCAACGTTGCTCACCCTGGCCCGGCAGCATGAAAGGAGAGAAGGAGGAGGAGGAGGTTGGGTGGGGATCATCCATCCATCGCCATCCTCATTCTCCAGGTGTAGAGTCCAAGGTTACCTGGGCAGGGACCAGGGATGGGGTGGGAATTGGTCCAGTCCATGCATAGGTGGGTGGACATCTGGCTGGTTGAGTTGAGGTCCCCCCCACGTCATTGCCCATGGGCCAACCCAGCCTGACCCAAATGGCACAAGCTGTGGGCGATGTCCACAAGACCTGCTCTGTGGGATGTCTCAGATACCCTGGGGCATCTGAAACAGCTCCAGACACCTACGTGTGGCCAACCCCATTGAGTCCTTTAGCACTCATGTAATCTTAGAAGTCCACAGGGAAGATGTCCCCATGGGAGCTGCTCTTGCCAGGTGTCCTCTATCAGCCATGCAGAGGAACTTATGACCCCCAACCATCACAGCAGCACATTGGTCTCCATCTCAACAGCATTGAGATGCAGGAAGGCAGATTCCTCATGGGATTCAAACTTCAGCATTCAAAGAGGTGGTGCATGGAGTAGGTGCTCCAATCACCTTCTCTTCAAGTCCCAGAGCCACTGAGTGCCACCCCAGTCTCTGCATCTGGTGGCTTGGGAGCAAATACAAAGTGCTTGTGAGCTGCACCTTCCCCATTGCCTCGAGTCTCAAACAGCCCCTGAAAGCATCACAACGTGGCAAAGAGGAGGAAGAACCCAACCAATGGGCCATAAAGGCAAGAAGACCTTAGGTATGGGCACCGGATAGCAGCTTTCAAGAGCAACATGATGCTCAGGGCTGCACTGATAGGAGCAGCAATACTGGGGTCCCAGTGGGTGGGTTTGGGCAGTTTGGGTCTTGCAGGCTCATTCCCCATGTGGAATTTTCCTACCATGAGGAGGGAGGAGGATCTGGAGGAACCAAGAGACTCCTGTCAAATCTCTCCTCATCCTCTTAGGTAAGACTTTTTCTTGTCTATCAACAGCCATGAAAGTCTTTTTACTCAATAGAGAGACTGGTACCTCCAAAAAGCCACCTCCCATCCTGATTTTGCTACCTTACATGGGCCAGATGGCCCTTACAAGGTATCCACCTCTCTCCACTGGCTCCAGAAGAAGACTGGACAAATTCACACTGCATGGGTAGGGTGAAACATCTCCTGGCCTACACTTCTCCATACCAAGGCCAACACGTTGGCCTCTCCTTTTGGGCTCTTTCAGGATGGATGTAAGGTTAGGAGGTGCCCTGGAGAGGTAGAGGATGGGTTGGAGGAAGCCACTCTCGGCACTGACAAAGCCCAGCCTTGCTTGCCTTCCCTCTGCAGATCTTGCCGTGCAGAGACGTGCACCTGAAGAGGTCATGAGTTGAGAGGAGACGTCTTGGCAGTTGGGTTGGCAGAGGAATCAGGGAGGAGGCAAGGGGGTGGATTTGTTCTAGGCAAGGAGACAACCAGGCAAAAGAGTCATGAGTTCTTGGCTATGGAGGGGCCCATTCCTTGGAGAGAAAATTACTGGCAAATGGCTGAAACATTGAGTGTTTCTCCTCAGCCCTTCCCTCGCTGAGAGCAATATGAAGGCAATTATTAGAGCTACTTCTGAAAGGAAAAGGGGGAGGGAGAGGAGGGGAAAGGGAAAAGAAAAAAAAAAAGAAATAATAATGAAGGGAACAACCTGGAGAGCTGAAAGCTCCTGCCTGGATGTGGGTTTTCAACAAGACTCCTTGGCACATCTGTTTGCCTAACCCAACGCATCACACAGGCTCCCAAAGCTATAATCAGGCAATTTTAGGGTGTGGAACTGGGCACTAAATAAGTACTGAGATAAGTGCACGCATTGTTCACACGCCAAGAGGCAAAAAGAAGAGCAGCCGGAGAGACCCGCGTCGGCCCAAACCCATGAAATCACCAAAGCCTTGAGGGCTTGAGGATGGTGGGGATGGTCCTTGGGGATTGGGTGCTGGTTGGCTTGTAGTAAAGTGCTTGAGGGAAAAAAAGGATGAAGATTGAAAAAAAAAAAAAGAAAAAAAAGAAAAAAAAAGGAGGAGAAAGCAACCTGGCTTCTGCCTCCCCACACCTCCCCACGCCAAAAAAACCCTCGGTGTAAGTGGCAGTGGCGTCATCGTGGAAAGGTGGTGCTTGTCACAAATAAATCAGCCCTTGCCTTTTAGCTGGGATGATAATTATATGGTGTCTTAAGTATCTGTACAAACTGTCAGGGGAAATATATGGTGAGTAAAGAAACTTGGAGCTTGCTAGCAGGGAAATGTTAAGATGTCTCAGCTTAGCTGCTACAAAGGAACCTTGTCTGGATTTATTTGGGGGTGGGAATGATGAAAGGTTGGATTCGTGTCCTTTCTTGTCCGTCAGGAGACTTTTAATGTGGTTGTATAACCCTAATGGTTTTTTTAAAAGGAAAATTAGAGAATTGGAGGTTTGGGAACACATGAAGTCCAGGGGGAGGGAGGGTAGAGAGGTTGGGTCCTGGGCACCTTTCGTGGTGGTGGTGGAAATGGTCCTCATGACCAGGAGAGTGGAGTGGCAGCACCCCAAGTGTTACTGCTTGGCAAATGCAAGCCCAGAAAGGGCAGATGGGGCCAGGAGTGATGTTAATTCAGGATCAAACCCCACGGGGCAAATCCATGAGCGAGCGACCGCGCAGGACTTTCACCCGCAGGTGCAGATCTCATCTCGGGTTGAGGAAATCCCCGGACCGTGGATGATCACAAATGACTTTGTCTGCCACCCGCCTGTCATCAGAGCCCAGAACTACAAGAACTCAGAAAATACCACCAGCAAGGACTGACCCTGGCACTGAGAACAGCCCCAGCCTTGACCCATGGCTGGTTCAGGTCACATTGGGCAGGATATGGCCCTGTTGAGGTTTTGGGCTTTACCAAGGGTGCCCATCACCATAGCCTCTGGGCTCCTGGTGGCTGGGCTGAGTGTGTTGCATCCATGGTCATCACAGTGCTCTGAGAAGCTTCAAAGATACCAAAAGGGGTTTATATTTTGCTTTTTCTCCACCCAAACACAATCTGTAGCATTGTGCAAATCAAGTTTGCCCAAAAAGGCTCCATTTTACTAAAAAAAAGCTCCATTCCTCCTGCATTTCCTTTCCTCTTGGGGCTCCTGGTTTGGGTGAATCCAAGACCTGCCCCATGTGCAGGTTGAGTTCAGGCACAGATATTTTGGTTCTAGGTGTGGCTGCTTACACAAACTATAATTACACCAACAAAACCCCCATGGGGGACACAGTTACGACGGCACCCAGGTGCCAAAAATGAGTGTGGAGCTAACGAGTCCTCCACAGACCACATCTACCCCAGCCAGCACCAGCAGGAGAAGGTATCAGTGCTACCATCCCAACTTGATGGTCAGGGAAACTGAGGCACGGGGTTATGACTTGCTCAAGGCCAACAGGACCAGCCTCACTCCTTGCCACCACCACTGTGTTTCACATTCCTCCCTCTCCTTGGCAGCCCACGGCCGGGAGCTCCTCGCACGATATCCTACGTGAGGACCCGTGGGTGATTAAGCGGAGCCAGGACTCGGTGGCGGGAGGGAGCGATGCTGCAAGCTCACACACGCTGTGGCTGGGTTAATCCCCGCCGCTGTTCGGCTGCAGCCCGGCTGGGTGGCTCCGTGCTGCGGCGGGATCCCAAATGCTGGGGCTTGGGGCATCACAAGGATGGGGGAGATGAGGATCTGCTGAGGTGTTTTCCCACGTTGCCCTGATGCGATGGGTTTGTGGGTCAGTAGAGATGGGGACATGGCCACTCTTGTCCTTGGCCCCATCCCAGTGGCTCTCCAGGGCTCGGAGGAGGTGGAGGGAGGTTGCAAACTGGAGACACACGCCATGTCCCCTCGTAGCATTGTCCTGGAGGGGCCAGATCCTGCTCCAGGGGCTGCATCCCACCCCAGCTCCCCCTTTCCCATGGGACATCCCACCTCACAGCATCATCCAGGGGTTATATCCTGCCCCATGGGGCAGCCCCCTTGTCCAGCTGAACCCACCCCCTCAGCCAATCCCACTCTGCCATCTGTGTTCCTGACCAATCCCGTGCTGCCAGCTAGCTCTGCTTCCAACCAATCCCATGCTGCCACCTAGCTCTGCTTCCAACCAATCCCATGCTGCCACCTGGCTCTGCTTCCAACCAATCCTGTGCTACCACTGACGTTCCCAGCCAATCCCGTGCTGCCCTCTCCAGGGCTATATAAAGCCCCAGTGGCTGCTGCCCCAGAGGGTCTGTGCAAACCCTTTTTGGGGGAAAAAATGGGGTTTTTAGGTTAGTGAGGCCACCTCAGAGCACCCAAACCTGCCCCTCATGTCGGGCAAGGGGCTCCCTGCACCCCACAAGACCTCATCCCCTCCTCATTGCCCCACATGGCCCTGGTGTCACCTGAGCTCGTTAGGGCCTGGTGCTAATTACCTTTCAGAGCAAATATAGGCATGGGGGTCTCCTTAACTCCTGTCCGGTGTGTGACTCATGAAGCTGCAATTAACACAAAGCTCATTTGCATGCTGAGCTCCAGGTAACGAGCTCTTCAGGAACGAGCCAGCATCCTGGTTTTTTTCTGTATTTTATATTCCAACCCCCTCCTATTTCTCCTCCACTCTCCCCAGTTCCTTTCCTTGATTATTTATTGGCCTTTTATTGCAACAGATATTTGCATGAAAAACTGTTTCCTGCTGTTCCCTTCCCACTCCAAGCCATCATCCTCGGGTTGTGATATGATAGTTTCCATGGCAACGCGTTGAGATGCCACAGAGGACCGCGTTGCCTTCAGGTGGGGAGTCGGACAGATGGAGCTGGTGAGAAACAAAGAGAGGAGAGAAGAAAACACCCATTTTTCTATGGTCATTGTGGGCCAGAAATGTGCTGCAAAGCCAAGGTGTGATAGTGGGAGATGCTGAGATGCTTGAGGATGAACCATGGTGCTGAAGATGTCCAAAATTGCTCAGTTCTGTTGAAAGAAAAGGCTGGGAGATTATGGGGAGGGGGTTGCACAAGGACAAAAGGTATGAGGTGGTTTTCTACCTGCATCCCAGAGCACTCCATTTCACCCAGGGATGCCCAGGACCCAGGTGGTTTCTTGGATCTTCCAGAAAAACCCTTGGCATCTCCATTTGAGGGCACTGGGAAAGTGCAACATCACTTCTCCACAGGCAGCTCCCTTAACCCATTCCCCCAACCTCCTAAAAACCTTGTTCTTCTCCAGATCTGCCTGATTTTCAACCGAGGCTGCTGGCTGGTGTTGTGCCTTCCCCTCCTGGGCTGCAGATGGAGATGTCTGGAAATCATTAATCCCAAGAATGCCTCCGGGTTTCTGGCGCAATGAGAAGGGGACGGGGTCGCTCTATAAAACCTGAGCAGCCTGAGAACGGGCGCTTTGCGAGCTCCCTCCTCCTCGCCTTGGCCTCTTTGGCAGAGGTCGGGCTCTCAGCTTTCCTGAATCCATCCTGAACGGCTGCTGCATCTCCAGATGTTTGTCATCCTGGTGGGGCTCCTTGGTTAGGTGCACACCCAACCATAGCCCCATCTTCCAGCAGAGATTTGTCTCTTGGTGTGACCCCATTGGGACCAAATTCTCTCTCTGATGTGGAATAGGAAGAGATGAGACCCATCTTCACTTGGCTTCCCTTGACCACTCAAAGTGACCTTCTCTTGGATATAAGAACCTCAATGTGCTGATTTCAAGGGGTTGTTGTGAAGTTCACATTTTGCTTTTCATCAGGAAAATTGCCCCTGTAAAGGGTGGGATGGGTTGCATTAGATAGAAACCCCAAAAATGCTCATTTCTCACAAGTTTCATGCACTTGGGCAGCTGGGGAGGGCAGAAGACACCCTGACATCTCATCTCCCTACACAGCTATGCCATGCACCCAACCTCCCTTAGACATCAGTGAGTCCACATGGGTGATGCAGAGGTGGAACCTCTGGAAGAAAGCACACCAGTCATTGAATGGTTTAGCCAAGGTGACCTCCAAGCCATGTCCAAGCAACCTCTTCCTCCAGACCTTCCCAAAATCATAGAATCATAGAATCTCCTGGTTGGAAAAGACCTCTGAGATCTTTGAGTCCAACCATACCTGTCCAGTACTAAACTGTATCTCCAAGCACCCCATCTAGCCATCTTTTCAACACCTCCAGGGATGGGGGCTCAAAATGGACACCAGAGCCTTTAGATAGCTGCTGGCACCTCTCCTGCACCATGAGCCCACGTGCTGGCTGCCTCTCACCTCATTTTTTGGATGACATTTTGAGTAGAACTTCATCCCTCCCTTTCCCAGGACCAACCCTTGGTACCTCTGTGCCGTCTTTTGTTGTATTTTGCTTTTTATTTCTTTCCCAGTCTATAAAGGGGCTGTAATAGGTGCTGCAAATCAAAGGTGTCTGGATGTGAAACGCGCCGCCGCGCGCCAATGGGCGCTTTGTGGCCTCGGCACAGCGACACTGATTTCTTTCTTTCTTTCTTTCTCTCTTTCTTTCTTTCTTTCTTTCTTTCTTTCTTTCTTTCTTTCTTTCTTTCTTTCTTTCTTTCTTTCTTTCTTTCTTTCTTTCTTTCTTTCTTTCTTTCTCTCTTTCTTTCTTTCTCTCTTTCTCTCTTTCTCTCTTTCTCTCTTTCTTTCTTTCTCTCTTTCTCTCTTTCTCTCTTTCTCTCTTTCTCTCTTTCTCTCTTTCTCTCTTTCTCTCTTTCTCTCTTTCTCTCTTTCTCTCTTTCTCTCTTTCTCTCTTTCTCTCTTTCTCTCTTTCTCTCTTTCTCTCTCTCTTTCTCTCTCTCTTTCTCTCTCTCTTTCTTTCTCTCTTTCTTTTTCTTTCTTTCTCTCTTTCTTTCTCTCTTTCTTTCTTTCTTTCTTTCTTTCTTTCTTTCTTTCTTTCTTTCTTTCTTTCTTTCTCTCTTTCTTTCTTTCTCTCTTTCTCTCTTTCTCTCTCTCTTTCTCTCTTTCTCTCTTTCTCTCTTTCTCTCTTTCTCTCTCTCTTTCTCTCTTTCTCTCTTTCTTTCTCTCTTTTTTCTCTCTTTCTTTCTTTCTTTTCTTTCCTTTCTTTCTTTCTTTTTATCTCTCTCTCTTTTTCTTTCTCTCTCTCTCTCTTTCTCTCTTTCTTTCTCTCTTTCTCTCTTTCTTTCTCTCTTTCTTTCTTTCTTTCTTTCTTTCTCTCTCTCTCTCTTTCTCTCTTTCTCTCTTCCTTTATTTCTTTCTTTCAGTGTAGAAAAGATCATTTCTCTGCAAAACTAAAACATGATCTCCTGCAACAAAGAAGGGAGCTATTACTGAAAAAAAAACCCCAAAAACCAACCAAAAAACCCACCAAAAACCCTGCTGACTGCAACCAGGCCACATCTCCGCAGTATATTACTGCTGATTGGAATATTCCCTGCATCTACTTTACCATATGTTTGTCCTCCTTCATTTGAGGTTATGCCGCTTTGCTAAATTACATTTTTAAAGCCAAGCAAAGTAAAAAGGAGGAGAGGGGAGACTGCAAAAACACAGGGGGAAGGTTTTTATCCTTGCACAAATAAAACCTCTTGGAAAAATAAAGTACAGCGCTACGCTCACCACTCAAACCCACCCGAATTTCCTCATCGATTCGATTTCGAAGGGGGAAAAAAACCAAAACCAAGAGGGATGGAGGTGTCTCCTATTTTTGATTCCCCTTGGAAGTGAGAGTGGAACAATCTGGCCCCTCTGTTGGTGCTGCTCTCTATTCATAGGGTAATTAGGAAGCCGGGGATGACAGGCCGTTTAATGCCGGCTGTAATCTGTACCTGCGTCTCGCACGACAGCTGGCGCGCTGGAGAAAACGCAGCCATGTTTCTTCGAGATGGGCTAATAGGAAAATCTTGAGCTAACAAGGAAATAAATCTCCCCAAGGCTAAAGTTTGCAGACACAAAAAAAAAAGAAAAAAAAAGAAAGAAAATGGTTTTGTGTGCAGAGAAAGGAATTTTAAACAAGTCAAGCTAAATTCAGCCTGGTTGGAGCTGAGCCGGTGTTGTTGCCGGTGCCTTCAGCCCGGTGCCGGCGGAGCGGAGCTCGGTACCTGCGCCTCCCTGGGTTGTATTTCTTTTTTTTTCCAGCCATTTATGCTGGTATAAATCAAAGCTGACACGTTTTGAGCCGCTGGGTTTATACCAGGCTGTAAAATCCACGGCTGGGCAGATGTGAAAGGACACGGCGGTTGGGGTGGGGGGCTGCTCCCCAGGCTCGGTGTGTGCCCTTTGTGCCCATTCTTGGCACGATCCGGCAGCCTTGGTGAGGGGAAGGCTGTGATGGAGCACCCCAAATCAGGGGGGATGCAGTGAAACCCCCCTGGGTAGGGGATGAAGAGTAGTAGGAGGGATCAAGCACCTTGGCTGGAGGTGCTGATCCATGTGAGATGTCCAAGTTTAGGCTCTGGTTTTTCAGGCTCCAAGAGACAAAAAGACACAAAGATGGGGCTGAAGACTAAAAAAAAGAAGAGACCTTGGTGTGGCCCCGTGGACTGTTTGGAGAAAGATCTGTGGGGAAAGCAGAGATCACTGAGTGCTCCATCTGCATGGGACAGATGGATCCGTGTGTCTCTGTGTCAGAGCCGGGGGTTGACCCTCTCCCTTGGAGACCACATCAGATTCTGAAAGGAGATGTGATTTCCTTGGGGCGTTTTCCCAATGAGGAGTCACCTCCTCAGGTTCTCCTTTCCCCTCCAGATCCCTCCAGCATCTACTACACGTCTTCTGCTTTGCTCTGCTAGATCCACCATCCCTGATTGCCCTCGTGTTCTCTTTGTATCTCCTTGGGTGATGGAAACTGGGAAGAACATAAAGAAGGAGCTGAGATCTCCTGGCATCCAGCAATCACCCCCAAACCCTTCTCACTCGATTCAACCACAAGACCAGGGCTGGTTTCAGCCTCCACAAGGACATCCCTTTGCACAGCATCCCATCCAAGTGGGACCACCCCAAACTTCACCCATCAGCCAGACCTTTAGGTGCTCAATGGGAGCAAGTTCAGGTTGCAGCTCCTCTATCACACAGTCCACAGCCAGGAAAGGGAGCAGGATGGGATCAGGACCCCCACTCTGCCGTGAATTACAGCTGTGGGGCTGCAGAACCCCCAGCCCAGCGAGGACCTGCCGGGACTTCTCAGCCTGGTGATGATTTGCAGCTCGGCCCAGCCCAGCTCGCTGCGTGCTTTCTCCAAATGGATCTGTCTGAACCGGCTCAAGTTCTCCCCAGCACTAATTGATTTCTGCTTGCAGCCGGCTCCCTTTCAGCCCCCCGCTAGCCCCCAGCCCTCAGGAACCCGGAGATAAAGCCCCAGGGTCTCAGTTTCCTGTAGTCAACCTCCAAACATCTGATCAAGTGTCTTAAATTCTGTGGATTTCTTTTTTTTTCTCCTTTCTTTTCTTTTTTTTTCCTTCCCCTTTCTCAGGCATCCCCAGGGAAGTTCCCAGAACCATTCCTCATTTCTTCCAGCCATCTGCTCCGACCCACGGCGAGAAAAGTCTCCCTTCCTCCCCAACCTCCCCTTACAAACTGTGTTAATCCAACCCGGTTGGGTCACACATGGTTTTTTTTGTAAGGGACGTGGGAAATGGCTCCTCAGCAGGAGAAGACCTCAAAGGAAACCTGGAGCATGCAGAATGATTTGGAGGAGAGGTGGATGTGGGGAGAGGTTGAGCTCAGTGCTGTGAAATGGGGCGTCTTAAGGGGTCAACCCCAACCATTTTCACCCCATAAAGAAGAATCCTGCAAACAACTTCTCAACGTCCTTCCAAAGGAGCTGCTGCTCCTCAGGCTGTAATTTAAAAGCTTGGAGGGGGTGTGTGTCCCTTCCTGGAACTGCTGGAGCTCCTCATGCTGTGAATAATATTCCGCTTTTTCCATCTGTGACTTGATTTATGACCCTGCAGCTCCGTTTAGATCTAGGTCTGATTTCGACGGTCGATGCTGGAATGTGATATTTTCCTAAATGTCCCTGTAGTGCCATGAAATCCAGTTATAAAGAAAACAAGGACATGTTTTAACAATAAAACCAATGTGCATGATCTAATTAAATGGCATAATAAAATTAGGAAATAAATGCACAAAGCATGAAAACCTGTTCCTTGAAAAGTGAATCAAATTGGCTACTAAAATGAGCGTTTATTCCTCGTGAAGGAGGTTGGAAGATCTTGTCCTTCTTCTCTGGGAAGGGATCTCCAAGCTGTATCCAGGTTTTGGGAAGGTTTAGCTATTGAAGGTTGTTTTTTTTCTGAGAGTTGGATGGAGCTGGAGGCAGCCAAGAGGGGGAAAAGGAAAGAAATATTTGCTTAGTGGATGCATTGACCTGCTGGAAAACCCATCCCGTGCACAAGGTTAATAAATACATCGCAAAGGAGCTTGAGATGCCAAAGCTGGGGGAGGGTGGGGTTTGCTGCTGGGGTTAACACCAGCCAGACCCAGACACAGGGTTGGGAGACAACATCGACCCCATAGAGCTGCTAATGGCAAAAAAAAAGAGCAAATTTGGCTACCAAACTCTTGAGCTCCTCTGAAGTGTGAATAATCTTAATTTCTTCTTATCCATAAGGTTCCTCATGCCCTCCAACAGCGGGGTGGTGATCTGGAGTAGGGGAAACTGAGGCAAGGGCATTTAAACCAAGAGCTCAGGGGACATTCTCAGCTCATGGCCATGAGTGAAGCCGGCTCTGCGTGTGGAGGGAGGAGGAGGAGGTGATGAGTTTGACTTATTGGCTTAGAGCCTCCGATCCCACTGCTTGGGCAAAGAGAAGAGCCCAGCTCCAGCCAGGCAGCTCCTGGGATGTTTGGGCTGTGCTGGAGACTCCTGGGGTGGAAATTCCAAGTTTGGGGTTTTTTTTTTTTCAATTTTCCATTTTACAAATCTTTAGCAATGGAGCCTGGAGTTCATCAACCTCAACGCTTCCAAGTGGAGAGCTCCAACGTTTGCAATTACTCCAGCAGTGGCACTTGGTCCAAGTCAAGCTGGTGCCAATGACCAAGAGGTTCTTGGGGGAGCTGAGACCCACCTGGAGGTGCCCAACTCTTCCCTTCCACTCTCCTGATGATGCCTCATGTTGCCACTAGAAAATTCCCTTTTCCTTTTCTGCTTGGCACCGTGATCCATCCTCCATCCAGCCCATCCATCAATGGGCTCCACGCGTTGTCCCTCACAACCGTGTCATCTTGCGTCCCCCCGTGGTGTTAAATAATTAAACCATAGCACGTTGTAAAAGAGGAAAAAAATAAAAGAGATGTGTCTTACAGCTGTGGAATAAAATAATTTGGCACCAACACCGCGATCAGATATCGTTCTGGCAGGCAGCAGTGCCAAAGCTGGGTGCAGGTTGGGGCTGGTGGCCTGACAGATTTTGGGTGATCCCAGTGCTGGATTTGACCCTCGTGGCAGAAAGAAAAACTCTCTGGCTCTGCCATGGTGGAAAGATATTTATTTTTTTTTTTCAAGAAGATGGGAAAACCTATTAAAAAATAATTATTGCCCAACGTCAGGAGAGATTGTGAACTCGTAACTCAAGGTGGGAACGCGGAGCGGTTGGGTTATTGCTTTAATCAGCGTTGCAGGGTGTCGATAAGGACACGAGGGCTTATTTATTGCCTAGGTGAGAGCACATTTCAGCTCCCTGCCCCATCCCTCAAACCTCCCAACGGGGACAGAGCAGGGCGAGAAGCTGAGCAGCATCTCCAAGCCCATGGGAGCTGCAAGACCACATCCAAACATCAACATGGTTAGAGCAGGGGACATAAAATGAGTCAAAACCTCAAGAAATTGGGATTTTTAGTTTGACTTTGCAGTTTTCCCCAATCCATTTGGGATTTTTAAATTTGACTTTCCACTTTTACCCACTAAAAAAAAAAACCAAAACCCCAACAACTTTCTGATTTATTCTTGGCCCCCATTTTTCACGCTTAAGGGCATGACACACATTATCATTCACCACCTTCGTTTACATGTAGCAAACATAGGTCAATTTATTTCGAAATCCCCTTTTTTATAGCTCTATTGAACTATTTGCCACATTATTTATACGTTAATGCGATGAATCCCTCCGGATATCACGCTGGCTAATAAATAACGCGACAAATCATTAAGCAGGGTGATAAAATCAAGCCATTTAAAAATACATCAACCTGTGTTGCTTTCGTGTAAAATAAGCTCCAGGGGCTCATCAGCTCGAGAGAGGAGGTGAGAGAAGCCCGCACACGTGTGCAGACACACACACAAAAAAAGGGAAAACACCTGCTTTTGCTGAATTCCCTGGAAAATGAGGATTTGGTTGAGTGGGGGTTGGTGGTTTTTTATGTAGGCTGGAAGAGGAAGGATGAGAGGAAAGGTGGGATGATGGAGGGGTGTGTTGGGGGATGGATGGATGGATGGATGGATGGTTGGGGGTGTGGGGTTGAAGGCAACTGGGTGAAACTGGCCTCCAAAAGCAGGTGAGACCCCAATCCCGCCATCAGCAGGACGGCGCGTGCAGGCACAGCCCGGCTCGGCCGTCGGCGTCCTCCTGGGATGATCACGTAGGTAAGGCGGGCCAAGCTGGCTTGCTGCAACACGCCGAGGTGTTCACAGCTCCTGGCTTTGGGTGAGGGAAGGTGCTGGGTGGGAGAGTAGACCCACAGCCCCGACACTGTCTCTGGGATTTTCCAGAGGAACCGTGGTTGTGGGATCCCAAGTTCCAAGTGGCCAAGATGTGCAATGGTGAACAAGGAGGAGAGGTGGCATCTCACTCACCATCTACTCAAGCAACAGCAAAGTGGATTAGAGAGTAGGTGCTTTTACAACTGCATCCCTGACAGCACACAAAATCTTTCCAAGGATGAGGGTGGTGACCAAGGCCAGCAGGAAGGTGGTGACAGAGGAATGACCACTCCCCTCATCTTGCCTTAACAGAATGCCCAATGGTTAGGGTTGGAAGAAACCTTAAAGATCATCCCCTACCTCTCATCTCATCCTCCACCTCTCATCTCACCCTCATCCCCCACCTTTCATCTCACCCTCATCCCCCACCTCTCATCTCACCTTTATCCCCCACCTCTCATCTCACCCTCATCCCCCACCTCTCATCTCACCCTCATCCCCCACCTCTCATCTCACCCTCATCCCCCACCCCTCATCTCACCCTCATCCCCCTCCCCTCATCTCAGCCTCATCCCCCACCTCTCACCTCACCCTCATCTCCCACCTCTCATCTCACCTTCATCCCCCTCCCCTCATCTCACCCTCACCCCCCACCTCTCAAGGTTCTTAAAACCAAATTTACATCCACAGAAGCTCCATCCTCCCCATCAAACAGATCCACCAGCTCCATGTAGATCCCAAATCAAAGATGACTTTGTTGGCCACCATCTCACCCAAACCCAAGGAGAAAACCCACATAACTCTCCTGCTGGCTGCTCCAGAGCCATCATTTGCCTCTGGCACTTACAAATGATGTAATCCACTTTATTTGTGTGACAACAAAACGGTGATTATAGTAATAAGTATAATTAGCACCAGACAATTACCATAATAACACATTTCCCTTGTTCCAGAGGTACTTTTCTAAACCAGGTTTATTTAATATTTGGAAGAAATAAATAAAAGTTGCTCAGCGAGGTGCAGCAATGAAATATTTCGTTGTGCTGATGTGTGAGGAGCAAAAAGCAGCTTCTGCCAGATGCAAATGTGGACTCTGAGGTCATCAGGTTGCTCTTCACCTGAAGCTCAAGAAAATTTTCTCCCAAAGAGCTTCTCCAGGCAAGTGATGCAGCTGGGGAGAAGTGGGAAATATGTAGGATAACCTGGAAAAAGTGTTCCAATGTCATCTCCTGATGGATAGAGCCCATCAAGCTGGTGGCTGCCCCTTGGATGTGCCATGTGGACCTCCAGAAGACTCTGTTTTAGTGGCCACCATGGAAGGATGGTCCCCAAATGCTTGTTCAAGGCTCAACGCTGTCGCTTTTGAAGATGCTAAAGGGAAGTGGAGCTTGAAGAGCCACCAGCTGCAGCCAGGACTGATGAGGGGATAATGGCATCACTTAAAAACCTGCTTTCTTCTTGTTTTGGGTTTTTAAAAGCACACCCTTGGCGTCCATCTGCAGAGCAGGGAAGCTTTTCCAGGGAGCTTGGATCTGGAGATGCTCCAGGGCTGGGAGTTGAGCATCATGCCAAAGGCTTAGCTGCTCTGCTGGGGTCTTTAGGCTGGGTTTTGAACCCAAAGTGGTTAAAAATAGTCTGGGAGACGCCTTCCTGCTGTGACAGCCTTGTCCCCAATGATGGGACGTGCCCGGCTCCAGTGGGGATGAAGATGTCACCTTTGTTGGACCTCATGTCCCTCCACTGAGTTGAACAGGAGATGGAGAAGCTGTGGGAGCACTGTGGTTCCCTGCTAACCCACCCACCCCAAAAAATCTTCTCCTGCTCAGTCTCCCATATCCCAGTGTCTCTCCCTGGTGTGGATTCTCTGGTGGCTTGTAGGGTTGTGCAGCTTTTCCTTCGCCGTGCCCATCTTTGCATTTAACCCCTTCCAGCCATATTTCCTGAGCTGTTTTTTTACATTTAACCCCTTCCAGCTTGTCCCCAGGGCTGGAATCTGCAGGACATCACCTCTTGCTTATCTCCTTTCCCTAAACTCTCCAAGTCAAGCTTTGACCCAAAGACATTTTCTCTTTCCTGCCTTTGAAATGACTTCTCCTGACCCTACAGAAAGCCCTGAGTGTAAACACAAACCTGGCTTTGGGATTTTTAAAAGATTCTTTGAACAAAAAAAATCACTTTAGGGCTATTATTCCTGCAGCCTTATTATTTTCAGATGCCTTTTGGCAGCCAACAACCAGAGTTAATACGATGCAAACGCGACGGATCCACCACAACTGAACTCCTTACGTCCTGGAGTAAGGCTGCACCCTTGATTTCTTCACAACAACTTGTTGGAAAGACACCAAAAAAATCTCTTCTGCAAAGGATTTTTTTTTTTTTTCTTAAGTCTGGTTCAACCAAAAGTTTATGAGTGAGAAGAGAGTAATGAAAATAACGTGAGTTGGCATCGTAAACGTGCACGCTCAGCCGGAGGAACCGAATGGAGTTTGGAACAAGCTGTGGAAGCACCATGGGATCGTGTTCCTGCAATCCTCCCAACCAGCCAAATGCCAATAATTAGCCATAAATAATACCTGGGTTCCTCACAGCAGGTTCATCCACTATAAACATGAACCAAGCTGGAGAAATAACCCCAGGATGGAAAACAGCCTGGTAGCCAAGTGAGAAGTTTTGCGTAGACGGAGTCGTTGCCAGATTTCCAGTTGTTGGATATCAACAGTTTCTTGGCTTGTTTCTGTGGCTACTTGGCCACCAAGCAGCCCTGTCTCCATGGGGGGGTTCAGGCTGCTCCATGACTGCAGTTCTTCCTCGTGTTGCTTCCAAAATTCTGGTGGGGTGCAGGTGGGGTTTGCTGTGCCCATGAAGGTGGGAGCATGGGAGCTGGTGGGGGCCTTGTTGTGAATGAACAACCCAAGATCTATCTAGGTGGACCAAAGTGTGGAGCAATCAGGGGGGATTTCACCTGCCACCAGCCCCATTTTCAGCCCAGGCTGAGTCTCAGGAGACATCAAGGTGGTTCAGCCCAGGATGAGTCTCAGGAGACATCAAGGAGGTCTTTTGATCTACAATCCCCTGAATTATCAAGTGACAGTGAAGGGAGAGGAGAATCAACCCAAAATACACCTTTTCTCAGGACTCCTGATGTTGAAGATGACAAAGCCTGGTCATGGGAGATCCCAGAAGCGCCACCAAGATGCTGAGATGGAAACTCAACCTGACCCCCTGCCCTGGACCTTTGTCTCCCACCACCCAGACAAGCTGGGATGGAGTCACCCTGGATGCCAGCTCACGCTCGATTCCCCTTCGCAGGAGCTGCCAAAACTCAGTCTAAATAGAGGACACTGGAGCTGGGCAAGTTCCCAGCCAGGACCTCTCAGCTGTTATTTATAAAAGCTGCTGCTTTCCTTCGAGCTGGGCTGGAGGACGAGGAGGGCTCCCACAGTCTGGGAGAGGCTGGAGCAACAAGTCTGATTTGGAGACAGCGCCGTGTCCGTAACCCTCTGCAGATGTTCAACCAAAGCCATTTCGTCATCAGCTGCTTTCATTTTCTTCTTTTTTATTTATTTATTTTCTTTTTCCCTTTTTCCCTTCCCATCTGCATTTTTCCCCCCCTTTTCTTCCCAAGCTCCAAACCCCACATGCTGTCCCCACCCTCCATCGGGGACAACCTCCCTCTGGCCCTGCCTCAGCTTGTCCCCATGGGCCAAAATGTCTTTTTAGATGTCACAGGGAGGTAGAATTGAGTCAGGACGCCAAATCCACAGGTCACAGGGATGCCCAAGGACCATGACATCCCTCAAAGGTCCCTTTCAGCTGTTTATCTCCACCCCAGTCCTCCCAGCATGGGTGGGGGGACCCTGGGTTGCTCAGGGTGGTGGAGGCATTAGGGAGCCATCAGCTTTGATTTTTTAGGAGAACAAACCTGGATCTCTCCTACTTGGGGGCCACTTTCCTGTTTGGATGGGTAAATCTAAAGCAGAGACAGAAATTTGTAGCAAAAAACCCCTGGGAAGGGGGTAGAGTGTGGAAATGCCCCATCAGTGGCCCCATCTACTGAAGTAAGAGGTCCCCCATGAAGGGTTGTGGGGCTGGATGTGGGGTCTGGAGGACAACATGGGATGGGACATCTGGGAGGGACGGTGCTGTGGCTCATTGCTTGTAGCCACAGGGGTGGGAAGGGTCTAGGGGGAGCCACTCTGGGAAATTCATCTCCTAAAAAAGGATATTGGGTGTCAGCCCTGAGGTGAGCTGGGCAGGAGGGTGAAGAAAGGCCATTTTCTGTCCCAACATAATTCCTCCTTGTCACTCGCCGCGAGGAGCCGCATTCCAGCACCACCAACCGAGGCAAACCTTCCCAAAATATCTCTTTCACAACAAGTTATGGTTTTCAGCTTCCTCTCTTGGGGTAAAATCCTTCCCTACCCCCCATCCCTCCATCTCAACGTCCCTTCCAACCAGTGGAGAAATGAAACACAGGATATTTTGCCCCAGATCTCTCCGGTTGCAGCCAAGAAAAGACACGGCTCGGTCAGAGCCAGGCGTGGCCCTTTGCCAGCTCCCATGAATGGGATGTTTGGAAACCAGTCACCATTTTTTGAAGGAATTCTTGAAGAGGAGAAGGAGGAGGGGCAGGAGGGCTGCAGGGTTGGGTTGGTTTTTTTTTTAGAGACATCTCTGACATCATTTATTTTAAAAGTAGACAAAAGGAGAAGGAGAAGGAGAAGGAGGAGGAGGAGGAGGAGAAGGAGAAGGAGAAGGAGAAGGAGAAGGAGAA
>OU015554.1:1383446-1534432 GCA_907165065.1 Caprimulgus europaeus | reverse complement strand
GTGGGTGGCTCATAGAGCCTGGATGAAGAGCGTGGGTGGTTTGTAGAACCTGGGTGAAGAGATGGGTGGCTCGTGGAGCCTGGGTGAAGAGCATGGGTGGCTCATGGAGCCTGGGTGAAGAGCGTGGGTGGCTCATGGAGCCTGCGTGAAGAGCATGGGTGGCTCATAGAGCCTGGGTGAGGAGCATGGGTGGCTCATGGAGCCTGGGTGAAGAGCATGGGTGGCTCATAGAGCCTGGGTGAAGAGCATGGGTGGCTCATGGAGCCTGCGTGAAGAGCATGGGTGGCTCATGGAGCCTGGGTGAAGAGCATGGGTGGCTCATGGAGCCTGGGTGAAGAGCGTGGGTGGTTTGTAGAGCCTGGGTGAAGAGCATGGGTGGCTCATAGAGCCTGGGTGAAGAGCGTGGGTGGCTCGTGGAGCCTGGATGAAGAGCATGGGTGGCTCATAGAGCCTGGGTGAAGAGCATGGGTGGCTCATGGAGCCTGGGTGAAGAGCATGGGTGGCTCATGGAGCCTGGGTGAAGAGCATGGGTGGCTCATGGAGCCTGGGTGAAGAGCATGGGTGGCTCATAGAGCCTGGGTGAAGAGCATGGGTGGCTCATAGAGCCTGGGTGAAGAGCGTGGGTGGCTCATGGAGCCTGGGTGAAGAGCATGGGTGGCTCATGGAGCCTGGGTGAAGAGCATGGGTGGCTCATAGAGCCTGGGTGAAGAGCATGGGTGGCTCATGGAGCCTGGGTGAAGAGCATGGGTGGCTCGTGGAGCCTGGGTGAAGAGCATGGGTGGCTCATGGAGCCT
Organism: Caprimulgus europaeus; assembly: GCA_907165065.1. Next base: position 1,533,638 of record OU015554.1, on the reverse strand, counting down.
GGGTGAAGAGCATGGGTGGCTCGTGGAGCCTGGGTGAAGAGCATGGGTGGCTCATAGAGCCTGGGTGAAGAGCATGGGTGGCTTGTGGAGCCTGGGTGAAGAGCATGGGTGGCTCGTGGAGCCTGGGTGAAGAGCATGGGTGGCTCGTGGAGCCTGGGTGAAGAGCATGGGTGGCTCATAGAGCCTGGGTGAAGAGTGTGGGTGGCTCGTGGAGCCTGGGTGAAGAGCATGGGTGGCTCATAGAGCCTGGGTGAAGAGCATGGGTGGCTCATAGAGCCTGGGTGAAGAGCATGGGTGGCTCATGGAGCCTGGGTGAAGAGCATGGGTGGCTCATGGAGCCTGGGTGAAGAGCATGGGTGGCTCGTGGAGCCTGGGTGAAGAGCATGGGTGGCTCATAGAGCCTGGGTGAAGAGCATGGGTGGCTCGTGGAGCCTGGGTGAAGAGCATGGGTGGCTCATGGAGCCTGGGTGAAGAGCATGGGTGGCTCATAGAGCCTGGGTGAAGCGTGAGAGTGGCTCGTGGAACCTGGGTGAAGCATGAGAGTGGCTCATAGAGCCTGGGTGAAGAGCGTGGGTGGCTCATAGAGCCTGGGTGAAGTGGGTGAGGATGGGATGCCCTTGGATGTGCCTCTCCTGTAGCCGGTACCACGACTGAAGAGCAGCAGGTCTGCTCCCTTTGCTCCGTGAGGACTTGAAGACCAGAGTTACCTGTGGCTCTTGGGTGCTCTGTGCTTGTCCCTGTGTTTGGTTTCTTTTTGCAGTGACTGATTTTGCTCTCCCTGTGCTCTTTGCCCCCCTTGCAGAGCTGACCTGTCCGGGCTGCGACACCACTAACGAAGCTGCTGCAGGATGAAAAGATGGCAGCGCGGCTGCTCGCACCACCGGGCCCTGAGAGTTTCAAGCCCTTCACTCCGGAGTCTCTGGCCAACATTGAGAAACACATCGCAGAGCTGAAGAAGAAGCAGCGTCCCAAGCAAGACAGCAGCCACCGGGATGACGACGAAGACAGCAAACCCAAACCAAACAGTGACCTCGAGGCGGGGAAGAATTTACCTTTCATCTACGGGGACATCCCCAAAGGCTTGGTTGCTGTACCACTGGAGGACTTTGACCCTTATTATATGACCCAGAAAGTGAGTCTGCAAGAAAGGAGTCGCTTAAAACCACCTTTTTCGTAGGAAATTGCAGGTTTGGGGATGGTTTAAAGTGGAAGACAAAAGAGCGGAGTCTGTGGATGGGTGTGGTGTGTTTTATTGTATATTTTTCTTTGAGGTTTCTATGATTGATCTTTAAGCACCTGCTTGGATGGAGTAAGGAGAACAAGGTCTGGAAACTAAAAATAGCTCAAGGTGCACTAATGTGCCAATTTGAACCATGAAGGCAATGAGAAGAATTTAATTGAGGGGTGACAGAACAGATTTAAGTGTCTATTTCATTACTTGCATGGGATTCGGCCTGAGTGTGATCGCTGCGAAGCAGTGGGATGTAGAATCATGACAAAAAAAGAAGTGAGATAAACTAATTAACTCTCTTTCATCTTCATCATGTTTCTTTTTGAAATGTTTGTCTGTGGAAGGAAGGTGATGTGATAGGAAACATTTCTGGGTGCCAAAAATGTATTAAGAAATGAAGTGTCGTGAGGGAAGCGGTGAGTAAGCAAACACCGTGCTGGAAATGGAGGGGAGGGATCTTCCACTGGTGAAACAAGGAAGAGCATGAGCACTGATTTTCTTAGAAGGCTGGATGACTTAGGACTGAGCTTCTTTAGTGCTGTTTAATTTTGTTGCTTTCTTTGATAGATATTTAATTGGAATTAGCTGAGATAATTACCATCTCCAACTCAGGTTTAGCTCTGCCGCTCGAGAAGCCGGAGGTTTGATCGTGCTCGTGCCAGCAGCTGTGATGTGACCACTCAAAACTTGAGTAGAATGGTTGTCATGTGGAATCAGGAAGCTGTCATGGGTAACAAAATGTCTCTAGACTTTGTGTTGGGGCAGACATTTGTTGCCACACTCAGGGCATTATTCACAGGAGATCGGCTGAATTTGCCGCTCCCGCTGGGTAGAACCGATCGCTCTCTTCTGCGTTGACACTGGTGAATTTAATGCTGATTTCTTGTGTCAGCAGTGCTGGGAGTAGAGGGCTCTGAAATACGTGTTAAATACTGGGCAGGTTGGTCTTCAGGTGGATGTTGGACTTCAGGAAGTGTTTTGGCAGCTGCTGTTGTCGGTGAGGAGGTAGCTTGTGCTATCCCTCAGAAATATTTTCTTTTTATTAAACAAATATTTCTTTTTATTATTAAACAAATATTTTTCTCTTTATTAAACAAATCTGATGTTGCCTGGTTTTGATGTGGGCAGGCTGGGAAAAAGAGACATGCAGGTGAAGAGCAGCTTGCAGGTAAAGAGCAGCTTGCAGGTAAAGAGCAGCTTGCAGGTGAAGAGCAGTTTGCAGGTGAAGAGCAGTTTGCTGGATCTCTTTGTGTGTGGTCACTTGCACCCAACCAAAGTAGGTGTTAAGAAACGTTGCTACAAATCCCAGCAGAGTGTTTTGCATCTTCTTTGTCTTCAGGTAGTTGAACAGACAGTGTCTGTGGGAAATTGGGCTGTGTTCTTGCTGGCTAAGATAGGAGAGCAGTGCTGAAAGGGTGGTGGGCACTGCCGTGTCCTGGAGCGTTGGGTGAAGGCCAGCGCTTGGTTGTCTCAGTGCTCCAGCAGAAGTAGGAGGCAAAGGGGAACACTTTTAACCCTCACGCTTTTATCAGTCTCCATATTTGCCTCCCAGCACAAGAAATCTTTCATTTTTAGAGGAAAAGAAGCCACATTCCCAACTTTGAAGGCATCTGCCGTGTCTCCAGAAGAGCCGTGCGTGTTCCTGCTCACTTGGTGCGCTCGCCGTGCGGAGGTGCGAGCTCCCCGCGGAGCTGGAGCAGCTGCTGGTGGAGGGGAAGGTTCTGGAGATGGGAAACAAACTCACACAGCCCTGCCAACCTCGTCCTCACTGTTCTGTGAGAAGAGCCTTGATCTTCCCATAAGCCCTGCATCCCCATTTTGCTGGCTGTTTCTCTTGCATCCACTCCAGTGTGGCGATGGTTTAGGTCCGTGCTACTTCTTTGCTGCTTCAAATACTCAGTGACTTCCCACAAAGAGGTTTGTTTTTTTTTAAGGCCATTAAAAAAAGACCCTTCTCTGAATCATCAGGAATTGCAAATCTGCTTGAATCATGGGAAGTTTTCCAAGGTTTTCTTTTCTTTTTTTCCCCCTTTCTCCAGCATTTGCCAGGAGGTTTTGCATCATCGCTCTTTTCTTTCAAAGCTGAACGTACAACGTGCATAGGAACAAATCAGCTGCTTGCTTTTCCTTGCAGTAGGACACAGTGCTCTTGGGTTATCTAAAGAAACTGAAATTGCATTTTAACTAGAGAAGCTGAACTTGCCAGTGGCCTGGTAACTGATATTTAAAGGGGAATCAGTGTGACCTAGAAACAGACCCATGGCACAGGGAGTCCAAAGTCCTGGGTCCAGAGCCCAGCCCTGCGAGTGATGGTTTTGTCCGAGCTGCTGCTTCTTTCTCTGCTCAATTTCACTTTGTAAAATGGGAGTAAGGACTCTTAGGGGAATCAGGAAAGTCCCTTTGCTCACAGGTAGTAGGTTTTGGAGCTAATTGAGCTCCTTTTTGTCTTTATGTGAGTACCAGAGAGAATTTTTATCATGATTCTTTGTTTTGTGAATAGTAATTGTGATAGAAGCGATACTTGCCCATGATATTTGTTATGGAAACCTGAAACATTTCAATTAAAAACCCCAAAGGCAGGTACCTGAACTTCCTTGTGTGCAAACAAAATTCCAGGCACTTACCTATGTGAGCATCTCTGGCAGTGAAAGCAAAGCAGCTGATTGTGTCACAGTCTAGTTTTCCTTAAGTGTTGGCTTAAGCAATGGGTAAGGACCATCATCCTCTCTTATTTCCACAACCTTATTAATATTTCTATTTTTTTTTAATGTTTTTTTTCCATCTTTTAGACCTCTCTCTCCTTCACTTCCATTTATGGTCTAGGCCATCACTCCTACTAAACAGCTCCTTGCCCTGTTCTGTCCCATTAAATGTGACTTTTGCCAGGTTGTGCTCATTTTCCTCAGGTGACTTCCCTTTTGCTCTGGGTGAATCTCACACTTGCTCCAGAACAAGGTAAAGGTGCTGATGCTCCTGCAGTGACTCCTGTTACGAGGCAGTAGAAGGTGCCTGAAGATTCTGGGAATTGAGACCATCTATAAGCTGAGATGGATTAATTTCCATGGGAAAATTAACCCTGTAGACTATAGACATCCATGACCATCTGAGGCTGGAGTGGGATGGCCTGAGGTCACCTATAGCTTGCAGATGAGCACCTGAGGATTTTCCTAGTGTGTGTGTGCCAGTGGAGTGACTTGCAGCTTGCTCCAGTCACATGCACCGTTTGGAAATGGGCCCTCTGGTCCAGAATGTCACCTTGACACTGGGTGGAACTGGGAAAATCACAGGGATGTGAGACACCAGCCTGGGGAAGGCACCTCTGGCTCGAGCATGTGCTTCAAGGAGCCTTCACTGATGGCTTCTGCAAGGCAAGGAAACAGCCCTACAAGGTTAGGATACCATCAGTGGCTTTTGCATTTCAGTGAAGCCTCTGAAGAAGAATCAGGACCCTCTCAAAATTCAGCCTCTTCTCTTCATTTCCAAAAGCTGATTACCTTTTCCAGCTCTTGTGTGTTTAATGTTATTTTTTTTTTTCTTCCACTCCATCTCTCTGGTAGACCTAAAAGGAGTAGAAAAGGTCACTGTGCCTTTCCAAGCCCTGAGCAGGGTGTGCTGAGCGTGGCACGGACCAGGAGGTGAGAGAATCTCTGCTGCAGTCACCTGAATAGCTGCATCCACTGGTGCTGAGGAGAGGGAAGGAGAATCATTTCCACTTCTGAGGCAGAGTTAATTTCTTTATCTAGGCAGATGGTGAGGTTGTTGGAACTTTAATCCAGGTCAGTTTCTCAATATGGCATTGAGCAATATTTATTTTTTATAATACATCTTTTAGGAATGTTTTATTTGATAAATTAAAAAAAAATAATCAAGGGTTTTCCTATTTTGGGGCTTGAAACAAGAAATAAAAGCAAGAGCAAAATGTGGCAGATATTCTTCACCACTGAAAAGCTTATGGGGAGAAAGTAAGTTACTAAGAAAGAATAAATTTATCCTTTTTTTCTGCAGGGGGATGGAAAAATAAGTATTAAATAATGTGTTTTCCATACCAGGAAGTACAAAACAGACTGGAAAAATCTTTAGCATTGATGTTTAATTCTGTGTATAAAGAGTGTGTAAGCTCTGGTGTGCCAGAGTTCCCTGTACATTGATTTTGAAAATAGCTTTTTAAAGTGACTTGCTGAGGGTGTCATCAGAACTCTCTTGCTTCACATCAGCAGTAAGGCAGTCACCAGTCACCACTGTAGGAATGTGGTTCCATGTGTTCTTGGGCTCTTCATAAAGCTGATTTCTTCTTCACTCTTCTGCCCACTCCTCTTCACTCTTCAGCCCTTACAGGAATGCTGTAAAACCTGCATGAAGCAGGGGTGTGGTTTCAATCTTCCTCTGCCTGGGATGCTTTTGGCCATGGCTCCATCGATGCTGTCACGCTCTCCTGAAACCACAAACCAAAAGATTTTACAAATCAATTTAACAAAGATTTCTCTTTTGTGATTTTCCTCCTTTTCACATGGGAACTGTTTCTAAGGTTTCTGGAAAATGGAGATTCTCAGCCAACTTTAGGAAAGCCAGAGTGGACAGAACCTTTTTTTCACAGCTCTCTTAACAACAAGGAGACTTCTGCAAGTTCAACCAGACTTCATCTCTGAGAAGACTACAAAAATGCCTTTCTCCAGGGATCATCTTTCTCTGAGTTTTGAGCTTTACCTCAGCAGATCTTAAAAGGGCTTAAGGATGTTCTTGGACCTGGCCCAGCAAACATTTTAAGAGCCTGCAGCCATTTTGCAATGGGAGTTTTAATATGTCAGCAGCATCGAGAAAAACTAAGAGAAGGCTTTAAATTGCCAAACACTCTTTGGCTTTGGTGCTCTTCTGATGAGGCCAAGCAGGGATTTACCCAGGGTTTTATAAGATGTGGAGGGAAACTGGAGCAGTGGGTCTTGGAATGACAGAAGCCATGAGCAGGATGGAATGTGTGGCACCTTATTTGTGTTATGGTTGTACTGAGGGTCCCAGTTATGATGGGTTTTATTGACAGGAATGAGTTCAACCAGCACTATGGGCTAGAAAGTGAAAGCTGGGCAGAGCATGGAAGAGAAGACAAGGAGCTGCTGTGTGTAAGGTCAGGTAACAGGTGAAGGACCAAGCTGGCAAGGAGAATGTGGAGTTCACATCTGGGAGGCGATTGCCCTGGTCACTGGATGAAACCAGCTGGTGTTACAGCAGGGAGTGCCAAATTTCTGGGTCAATCCTTGTGGAACAGCTAGTGAGAAGGTGTGTTTCCATGTCATCTCTCCTGTGTGCCATCTCTCTGACCCTCCACAGAGAGCAGGTCGCATCCACCTTCCCCACCTGAGCCTGGCTTGTTCTTCTGGCGCAGGGCTGAAGTCTTTGGGCTGGTTTTCATCTGTGGAGCAGCGTGGACGTGCCCGGGTCTCCATGTGAAGAGTTGTTTGACTCCTGGCTCCCTGAGCCGTGTCTGAGCAACCCACTGGGCTCCTGCATGGTGATTTTCCCCATGTGGAAATGGAGCCACCTCACAGAACCACAGCCTGGGGGCTTGGGGGGGATTTCTGTCTCTGCTCAGCTCACCTCGTGCCCAGTCACACCGGAGATTCACTGCTTAGGAGATGTGGCTGAGCTGAGAGCTCGGTGTCGTGTCAGGGACACCACAGAAGCCTGTGAGCATCCAGTGTGGTGGGTGTCCTGCTCCAAAGGCTCTGTGAGGGACAGAGAAAGGAGATTTAGAAGTGGATAAAATATGAATCCTGGGAAGTTTGTGATGTCTGGGAAAGAGAAAGAACCAGTTCTTAAAACCCAGCGTCCCTTGCCCGCTCTGTAATCTGCGATTCTGAAAAACCTCTGGCCTTTTAGAATGTTGCTACATGCCAAGGTAATCTGTTCATTAATTCTTGATGCTGCAATTGAAGAGCTGGCCAGGGTTGTCTTGAAAGTGCTTTTGTTGGGCAGTGCATTAGCGGTTGTGATAACTAATCCTCCTCGCCCGGTACGGAACCACAATCTGATTTTGATTGCCTTGTTCAGATAATTTCCTGCTCCGTGGGCTAATTTAGCCAAACGAGCTCAAATACGCTGTTTGCACTTTACTAAGAGGGAAATGACAAATTTCCTGGGAGTGATTCTCCTGGGGAAGCACAGCGAGGGCGTTGGCAGAAAGCCCTGGTGGATTCCCTCGCGCCGGGCTCCGGGCGGCTCGGGGCTGTGCCAAGGGGTGGGCTGGTGCCGGGGAGCCGGCTCCGCTGCTGCTCCGGCAGCATCCCAGGGGGGATGTCAATGGGAGGATGGTGCTGGGGAAAGGGCTTTGGCTTTTCAGTGCACACCAACTGCCTTTTCCCCGTTGGGTTGAGCTGTAGGTGCATTGGGTGTGCTGGAATTAAGCAGCCCCGGCTCTGATTTTGCCTCTCCAGACGGCTGCGCGCGATCCTGCCGGTGATTTCGTTTGCCAGCGGGGAGGGGAAGTGCTGGGTCTGTGTTTTGAGGCTGGTGATGGAGAGATGAGACTGGTTCTGCCTCACGTTCCCATGATTCATTCCACAGTTGCTGTATGAAGTAGTGAACCTCAACACCTCACTAATGAAAGGCAGTGAGAGCGCGTGCCTGTGCCTGGGGTCAGTGCCCCAACCTGGAGTGTGCTCAGAATTACCTGGGAGTGGGGATGGTGGGTGTCTGACTTGAGTCTGCTCTGGGACACAACTCCTCCAGTACCTGAAGGGGCTACAAGAAAGCTGGGGAAGGACTTTTTATAAGGGCAGTTAATGATAGAACAAGGGGTGATGGCTTGAAGCTGGAAGAGGGGAGGTTTAGATGAGATGTGAAGAAGAAATTGTTTGGTGTGAGGGTGGTGAGACCCTGGCCCAGGTTGCCCAGAGAAGCTGTGGCTGCTCCTCCCTGGAAGTGTTCTCGGCCAGGCTGGATGAGGCTTGGAGCAACCTGGTCTAGTGGAAGGTGTCCCTGCTGCTGGCAGGGGGGTTGGGACTGGATGTTCTTTAAGGTCCCTCCCAACCCAAACCAGTCTGGGGTTCTGTGAGCTCTCCCATGCCGTTTTCTCTGTGCTTACCTGTCAAACCTTCCTTTGCAGGTGAGCTGCTGTCTCATAAAACCCTTTGTTGTCGTAGCTGTTAGCAAGGCTGGGGAAGGAGGCTCAGGCTGCACCAACCCTGTTCCATAAAGGTGCTCTTGTGCACGGGGCAGTGACGGGAAGTTTGGGTTCAACCACTAATTCTTCTCCTGAGCTTGTGATCTGTGGTTGCTTTGAGCCTCAGTCCTTACCTGTTGGACAGGGGCAATAACACTGCTGCCCTCACACGATGACAGTGCTCTTGGCTGGGAGATTTTGCTTCTGCTCTGCCTGTGGTGTCTCGTAAATGGAATGGTTTGGAGTGGAGTCATTCCTGGTGAGCTGGGGGGTGTGTTTTATCCTAATGGGAACTTCAGAAGGGAGATTATTCCTTAAAAAAGCAGAAAATGATATTTTTTTTTAACCATGGAAGTTGTTTGTCTGTCATTGTACAATTCATGCTTTGATTTCCATGCATTAACCCTCTCTCTCTCTCTGTGTTTCTCTTTGTTTCTCCACAGACCTTTGTAGTACTAAACAGAGGGAAAACGCTCTTCCGATTTAGTGCCACACCTGCCTTGTACATTTTAAGTCCTTTTAATCTGTTTAGAAGAATAGCTATTAAAATTTTGATACATTCATATCCTTTTTATTACTGAGTTAATTTTGCCTTTGTATATTTACTGAAAAATCTCTTGACCTGTTGTCTTACTGCTCAAGCAGTGTCTGTGGGTTACAGCTCTGCTCCTGGAGAGGTGAGATTGGCTCAGAGCATACACAAATGTGTGCTTTTTTGAGTGGAAAAGCGTGATCCTTGGGCCATATCCAAGCAAGTAACCATTTGATTTATTTCCCCTGCTCTGTTGTACCTATCTGTATCTGTTCTTCCATCAGTTCAGACATGGGTAAGTTTGGGACAGATATGATTTCAGTTTATGCTTCACATGAAGAGGAATTGAGCTTTAAGTGGCTGCTAAGATGGTTACAGAGAATTAATGTCTGGACAAGGACCCCAAGGCACCTCGTGTTGTAATTAGGCACTGACTAATTTCTTGCTCTTTTGGCATCTCTCAAACTTCCTTCTTAATGGCAAGGCTATTCAAAATGTTCCAGTGCAGGGCTTCAGACAGCTCTGATAGCTTTGGAAACATCATCTCATCTGTTATTAAGGGTGGGGGAAAAAAAAAAGTAGTTTATTGAGTGAGCTGCTTTGCCTTGTTTGTTTATTTTTAGAAAGTAAGATGGAAACACATTCACTGGTTGTTTTAGAGGCTTCCATATCCTGATTTCCCACATCTCACCTGAAGAAAAAGCTTTTTCCATCTTCTAATGCTTCCAATTCAACTTGGGATCTGAGGCTGGGGGCGTTTGCTTTGGCTTGTGTCTTATTTCTCGTAGCTTTTCCTCCCCTCTGGGTGTGCTGGGACGCAGATCTGTCAGGCTGAGACTGAGATGGGTCTTGGGCTTTGCCCTAAGATTTGAGTCTGCTTAAACAACTTTGGAAATCAAACAGCTTTGGATCTGACCCTGAATTTCCTCATTCTGTTGATAATTCAGTAGTTAAAATGTGCTTCTAAAAATCAAACTTCTAATTCTGCAGTGGTGCCGCCCCTGTGGCGCTCCTCGAATCAGTTGGTCCAGCAGGTTCCACCTGCAGATGTGACACACAAAATCCTGGACATTTGGAAAGATTAATGAGATTTTCCCCAAGTTTAATCCCAGCTCTCCATGGATTCCAGCACTGCTTCCCTGTTGGATACATTAGCAGACAATATATTGTGATGTTACTGACTAGGTGCAGTTATTTGGGGAGATGTTTGCATTTTGGCATGTGAATTGCTAAGATCATACCAGAAAATAGAAAATAAATTAAATGGTGATGTAAAAAAAACACTTTTTATATATAATCACTCCAGTCTTATTTCCCATGACTGCTGGAAGCATCTTGGCTCTTATTTGTAGCCCACACAGAACAGACTGGGAATTGTTGTTGGATTTTATTGGAGCCCAGTGATCTCCAGGGAGTCATAAAGTGATGTAAAGAGCCACCCAGTGTCCCTTTGATCCTTGACTTTGCTCTACAGTATTTAGCATGATCATTATGTGCACTATTTTGACCAACTGTGTGTTCATGACTTTTAGTAACCCTCCTGAATGGTCGAAGAATGTGGAGTAAGTACCTTTTGTTTGTGTTTTTAAGCATCTCACAGAATATTGCTTTTTCTTCTGTTGAGAAACCTGTTCCTACTCATGTTTAAGTTAGCATGGAAAACAAATCATCTTTTACATCCATTTTATTTAGACAGAACTGTTTGTAATTCATCTTTTTTCACGACTAAAATGCCATTTCTTCAGATTTCTCAGCACACCTCTCTCTCTGTTCCTCCCAACAGGTACACATTCACTGGTATTTATACATTTGAATCACTTGTGAAGATTATTGCAAGAGGTTTCTGTATAGATGGCTTTACTTTCCTGCGGGATCCGTGGAACTGGCTGGATTTCAGCGTGATCATGATGGCGTAAGTGGTGTTTTCAGATTATTTCAGGTGTTTTTTGGCATATGGAGACCTTAGGAAGAGGGGTTGGATACATAAAGTAAAAAATAAATGAAGAAAAACTTCAGCAAATCCCCAAAAAAGATTTCTTTCTTGATTTTTTTTTCAAAAGAAAGCTTTAGCCTGGCACAGAGTCTCAAATGCAACTGCATGGACTTAGTGGAGTTGCTGTGGCAAAAAAGATGATTTTCTGTAAACTGCCTTTATTAATATAAGACTTTCTAATAGCACCCAGCAGTTTAGATTGCTCACAGGCCAGAGTGGCAGCTTGGTCTGTAAAGCACAGGACTAAGAGCCAAATATCCTTAAATTCTACTCTCTACCACCCCTTCCCTCCTTGTGCTTATTAAAAAGCACAGACCTACCTGTGCTTATTAAAACTTCCCAGGCTGTGACATAAGGTTGAACAGTTATTGACCCATTTCTGGTGTGTTGTCACAAAAGGAAACACTTCATTTTCCTTCTTCAGTCTTTTCTCCTGTGCCAGATCAACTTGCCTTGCTCTAATAATGAGGATTCATGGGGATGTCTGAATTCCCAGCTGAACCAGGAGATTCATGCTAGATTTCTGATTTTTTTAATGTTTTTTTTTCCTGTGTTGATCATTGCTGAGGCTTAGTGCTGCTGCTGAAAACCAGGTGTATGTCACTGGTGTTCTGAGGCACTGGCAGAAGAATTTTTCCCCTTTTACATGTGTTTTTGGAATATTATACATGTGAATATTTGGGCTCTCATAGTCAACAATGGATGCTGAAAACTGAGGGATCACGTAGGAAGGCCCAGGAGCCTCATTTTCCAGGGTTCAGAGCACTTGAATTTAATTGCAGTAAAATACTTTTATTTTATAAAATGCCCTTTTTGGGGGGGGGGCCTGAATTCTGCACCCAAGGTTATTGATTTTCTTGAGCTTCTGCTTCTTTTTCTCTGTAGTTTTTTTTCCTGTGTATTTAAATTATATGCAAAGAATTGGATGTTGTACACACAAGGCAGATGACCAGTAACTCCCTGCCACTGGTTTTGAGTGCAGAACAGATGGGGATGTGCTGTGCACAAACACACCTGGGTGGCTCAGGAGCCCAGTTCTGTGCACACAGGTCCAGTTCCATCTGTGAATTGTTTATTTCCTTTATTTCTGGAGAAATGACCATGTAACAGCATGTCAGCTTTAAAAAGCCCAATGTATTGGTCTGAAAGAAATGTGCTAAATCTCTAGCTGATCTAACTCTGTAACCTCCTCATTTCCAGTGAGGTTGCTTGTAGACTTCAATCCTTTTTTGTGTCAAGGGCTAGAGCAAGCCTTGGTGTTATTTAAATCCCACTAGCAGGGTCTAAGTTTTCATAAAGCACTTGAGGCCTTCCTGCACCAGGAAGAATCCTGAATATTGTGCATTTCTTGTGCTTTTTCATACTGTGTTTCTCCCCAGACAGCACAGAGGAAATATTCTAAGTTGTGGTAAAATCCAACTCCGTTAACCTTAGGTGAATCCTCTGTGGATCTCGGGTTTATCCCCATGTAAAATGGGGGTAATCAGACCTCCCTGTGCTTCACAGATAGGTAGTAAAGCCTGAAGGGTTAAAATGCTACTAAAGGGTTAAAATGATACTAGTCAAGGCCAAAGATGCTCATAGTTCATTAAAAACACGAGGTGAATACACCTGAAACGATTGAACTGAGGTGACGTGTCCAGGTCTCCTCGCGTATCTCAGTTTTAGTTCCCATCTTCTGTAGGGACAGCATTAAATTTTCAAGTCCTGTCTAGGTGAGAACACCTGGACAAGCAGGTTGCAGTGTGGAGAGACTTAAACTGTGGTTTGGCTCTGAAATTTTCTGTCTCTCTCTTATTTTTTTAAATTTATTTATTATTTAAATGCCAATCCTAAAGCGTTTTGAATAACGAGCTGTTTCCTCCAGACAGAGAACTGCATGAGCAGGAAGGAAACCCCAACCCAACGGTGCCATTAACTCTGGTTTAATTCTGCAGGTATATAACAGAGTTTGTAAACCTAGGCAATGTTTCAGCTCTGCGCACTTTCAGGGTTCTGAGAGCTTTGAAAACTATTTCTGTAATTCCAGGTAAGGTTGGTGTTAGCTGTTGGGTGCAGGCCCCTGTGAGTGATGTATTGCTTTGTCTTTGTAGTTGTTGTTATTTTTGGGGGTGTGTGTATTGTCATTGTGTTGTTTTTTTTGTGTGTGACCTCCCTCATTGCAGATATGTCACAGAGTTTGTGGACCTTGGGAATGTCTCAGCATTGAGAACTTTCAGAGTTCTCCGAGCTTTGAAAACTATCTCTGTCATCCCAGGTGAGAACCATTCGGCACTCAAGGCTGGTCCTGCGCGTGTGTCTCTCTTCCATATCTCCCCCCTCATCCTGCATTGCTTATTGCTCACAAATGGCACCAAGATCTTCTTGATGGGCTTTGCAGTCTGTGTAAGCAGAGTTGTTTGACATTAAGGCTTCTGGGCCATCAAACCATGGGGTGAACAGCCTGCTGTTCCTCCGTCCTTTATCCCTCTCTGCGCACGTGGCCATCCGATCTCCGGGGTGAAAGCCAAGCCTAAAGTTAGTTCCACGTGAATAAAGACCCCTGTCAGCCTGAACAGTTTCTTGCTCAGTGAGTCATCAGTGTTTTAGAGTTGGTTTTGGAATAACTTTGTAAAGCAAGTGAACAGAACCCAACCGAGGTGAAAACCTTTCTGCACGAGGCTACCTCAGTGGCTTGGAGTCAGATGGGATCTGGGACAGGTTGTCTTCTAGGTAATGGCAATGAGCTTGGCTTCCTGTCCTCAGGAAGGGTTGATGCTGCTGTTTTGAGATGGACTGAGCTAAACAGAGCATTTGCACTACCAGCTTTTAGCCCTTCCTTTATTTTAAGAGGCCACAGAGGCATCCTGGACAGAGAATATGATTCTGATCCTGAATTCGTGTCTAGGAAAGCCTCGTGCAGATGGTTTCTCAGAAGTGTCCCTAATTTTAAGGTCAAAACTCAATTTCCATAGGCACCGAAGCATCTGTAGTTTTCCAGTTTTCAGGTGCTTGACCTGTCTCAAGGTAGGCACCCTAAATCATCACTTTGATTGAGTTTTGGTCTTCTGTTTCTTTGTGTTTTGTTTCTTAATGCATTAACTGATCACAGTTCTTTTGCTTTCTCAGGCTACACTTACACATTTGGCAGCAAAGAGACAATGGAATTGTAGGGGGCCATCACTTTTGTCCTCATGCCAGACTGCTAACCCCATCAGATGTACATGGCTGTTGTGCATGATGTTCTTGAGTGGCAGCTGCTTTCCTTGCACCAAATGAGAGTATGCTAGAATCATCTTCTTCCTTAGTGTTTGGCAGTGCACACACAAAGAGCACAAGGTGTTTGGTGATGGCTGTTAGCGCTGCCCTGGGCGCATCTGAAGCGCAGCCGAGGGTCTCTCAGCCTGCTCCAGGCTTGCTCAAAGAAAAGCATCAAGGTTCAAATGAGTTTTGCTTTTATAATCAGAGCAAAGTGATGATGATGATGCAACTTTAATGAGCTGGTTACTCAGTGTGTGACAGCATGCCTTGTGTCCCTATGGAAAGGAGCAGAACAATTCCATTTTGTGTCGTTCTCTTCGTGCTGCTCAAAACAAATGGAGTTTTCCTTTAACTTCAAATGACAGCCAGGGGAGGGTGTGGAATCCAAAGTTCAGTGCAGCCATACTGTTAATGAGAGGGATGATTTGCTGAGGGGGTTCCTCAGCTGTTTGAGTGTTGGGCACACTGAATGCTGGAACAGTAAATGGCAAAACTCTGGTTATTGGTGTCTGGGGTGGGATTGCTCCCGCTGCGGCTCTGCGGCGCGTAGGTAAAGCACAAACCTTGCTCCCCTCTCCTTTATGTGTCCAACAATGAACAGTGTAAAGCATTTGTGTAATTAGCTTTTGGGGTTATTTAATATGAATTTAGGCATAGGGTGCTCTTTATTGGTTTTAGTCCTCTCGTGTCTCAGGGAAGAAGTGATTTTTAGAATACACTTAATATTAAAATCTAAAGGGGTTCCACTTCAGTGTACACAGTGGAATGGAAACGTTAATGCTGCGCTGAGCTAATGAGAAAATTATCCTGCTGTTATGACAAGTGCTAACTGTGTCTGCTGTCAATAATTGGAATTGTCTTTAGTGTGTTTTTTACATGAGATAAAAATAGGAAATATTACAGGAATATTATGTGCTACTGGATCAGGTGCAGGTGGAAGGATTTGTGTAACAGGAACAGACTGTGGTACAGTATCAAGATATTTCTTTCATCTGATGGCTTGATAAACCATCTTAGATCTAAAGCTTTTTGAGTTATTAGTGTTTTAATTGACTAATGCCCATTAGTCAATTAAATTGACTAATTTAATTGCACTGCCAGCCTGTGACACACCTCAGTTAAACAGGAGCCAGGGGTGAATCTGGATCTGCCGTACCCGAAGGCGACGGCTTCCTTTGGAATTGTATTTGTCCTTTGAGTGGACTGGGAACATTCTTGCTACCAGTTTATGATTTTGGTTCAAAACTCTCTTGTCCTCATATGCCTGTGAGAGAGCAACACACAAACCAGAACCCCCAGCGCTGGGTGTAAAGGCTGCGTGCGTGGAGTGCTGTGAATGGGGAGTGGACAGCGCACGCACACGAGTGCTGGCGTGGTTTTGTCTGCCCGAAATAAGAGTGAAAACCCCACTTTGTGCTGGAACAGGGCTTTGGCATTGATTACAAGTTTTGAAGATTGAAGTAAAAGGTATTTTAAAACGTGATTCCTCCAAAATAATTCGTTTTTATTTATGTATTTTTGAATCTTTGTGTTCCTGTTTGGATCAAACCTCTGTTGGTGTAGAAAGGTTTCTTGTCAAGGGTTTGTCGTGTGGCTTCAGCCAGAGACTCAGATCTGATTTGCCCCAAATTCAACTGGATCTGTGATTTTTATTTATTTTTTTCCCTTCACTACTTATTTATAAATGCAAGATCATTCTATTTAACATCAGAAAGGCTGAATAAAGGATCCTAATGCTGCATTGTTTCTGCATCCAGACTTCTTGTTCAGATCTGTCTCCCAAAAGTGTCAGTGCTGAGTTCTTCCTCCAGTTCATGGATGGTTCCTCTTACAGACCAGACCAGTTTGGAAAACCAGCAGAATTCCTGACTTACTCCTAAGCTGACTTTTAATATTGAGCCTTGCCTCCTAGTGGTGCTGATGGCCTTGATAAAACCCAAAGAGCCAGCACTCTGGGTGAAATCCTGCCCTACCCATAATGATCTGAATGGGAGATCCAGCTCCCACAAGGAAAGGGAAGCACTGAAACAGTTCAGTTAACCAGTTGAAATTTAAGATGTAGACAGTTCAAAGGTATTTTGGCAGCTGTTGTAGTTTGTGCCACTAAGCCAGGCTTAAACACAACTCAGTGTGCCCATGGAGGGGTTTGTAGTGGTGTGATATTAATTTAACATCTTTGTTTAGACAAACCCAGCTTTTATGGCAGCATCTCCTAAAGGTGCTTTGCATCCTCTGCCTCAAGGCTCAGGTGTTCACAGGGATGAGGCTTGGTGTTTTGGTTTGTTCAGACTATTGCTAGTTGACCATTGAAACCAGTGAGCTTGGTTCATTTATCTCCTGTATCCCTCTGTGTGGAGAACCTGAATGCAAGTGGTGGTTCCCAGGAACCTGACTGTTTTATAGCACCAATCTTCTGCCACCCTATAGTGGCTATGAGGTGCTGCACAGATTTGAGTTGTCCAGGTCTTTTCATTCTACAGGAGTGATTTCTAGTCTTGTTTTCTTCTCTGCAGGCTTGAAGACCATTGTGGGTGCCCTGATTCAGTCTGTGAAGAAGCTGTCGGATGTCATGATCTTGACAGTGTTTTGCCTCAGTGTCTTTGCCCTGATTGGGTTGCAGCTGTTCATGGGCAATTTAAGGAACAAATGTGTGATCTGGCCCATCAATGTGAACGAGACCTTCCTGGATAACGGCTCTCGGGGCTTTGACTGGGAGGAGTACACCAACAACATGTGTAGGTATTTCTGCAGCGAGACTCCCTAACACCTGAGGTGGCTTCTTGCTGCTGAGCCCGATTCCTGGCGTGGCTCGTGGTGTGGTGTGTCCAGCTTTGCACAGTACACACCCCTTGTGCAGATATTTTGTCAGTTTTTAGAATCCTGGCGTTGTTCAGGTGTTTCTGGTTGAGTTCACCCTTTAGAAGGTCTTAGCTGTGCTTTTTTAGCTAAATATTTTGGTTAAAATACCTTTTTTTTTCAGTTTTGTTTCAGGTTTAAAAACATTTCAATGCAGCCAAAGGGAAGTAACTGCCCATGTAAATCTCTGGGCTGAATCTCAGATCCTTCACTTGGTTTTGCTGAGTTCTTCAGCAAATGCACGTGAAGTTGGTGCCTGTTTCTGCTGGGCAGCATCCTCCTCGCTGGCAGGATTTCAGAGCTGTAAATGATGCTGCATATGATAAAGGAACCAGGCTCCAAGTTCTTGTGATACTCAAAATACAACACTGACTTCCAGGAAGGTGTTTAAACTCGGGCACAGCCAGTGGGGCTGATGGTAGTGAAAGCTGAGTTAGTTATTGATAAATTTATCAGTCAGGGATCTAGAGGGCTCTTGAGGGAAGGCTTTTACAGTGCTGTAGCATGTTAAATCCTCTCATACCATATGTGTGTGCATTGTAATCTTTTCTTTTTCATCTTCCTCAGCAAATTTTTACATAATTCCTGGTGCCACCGATCCGTTGCTCTGTGGGAACAGCTCAGATGCAGGGTGAGTGTTGAGCTTTATCAAGCAGAGACTCTAATTGCTGTGTTGGCTCATGATGGCAAAACCTTTGTAATATTTCCTGTTGCTTCCTTTGTTGGTTCTGATGTTATTTCACATGTGAAAGATTTCACTTAATCTAATTGTTAATCCATTGTTACTATCTGACTAATACAGTGTAAGCTGACATTTTCTGTGTCATCTCAGGAGACAGGTACATCTGTGACTGCCAGGGGCGTTATTTCCCTCTCAATCCAATCACAGAGTGTCAGGGATTGGAAGGGACCTCCAAAGCTCATCCAGTCCAACCTCCCTGCCTGAGCAGGAACACCTGGATGAGTTCACACAGGAAGGTGTCCAGGTGGGTCTGGAATGTCTCCAGAGAAGGAGACTCCACACCCTCCCTGGGCAGCCTGTCCCAGGGCTCTGGCACCCTCACAGGAAAGAAGTTTCTTCTCAAATTTAAGCAGAACCTCCTGTGTTCCAGCTCACACCCACTGCCCCTTGTCCTACCACTGGTCATCACTGAGAAGAGCCTGGCTCCATCCTCCTGACACTCACCCTTCAGATATTGATCAACATTAATGAGGTCCCCCCTCAGCCTCCTCTTCTCCAAGCTCAAGAGCCCCAGCTCCCTCAGCCTTTCCTCATCAGGGAGATGCTCCACTCCCTTCATCACCTTGGTGGCTCTGTGCTGGACTCTCTCAAGCAGTTCCCTGTCCTTCTTGAACTGTGAGGCCCAGAACTGGACACAATATTCCAGATGTGGCCTCACCAGGGCAGAGTAGAGATGATGGAGAGTGGTCTAGCAATGACTTCAGCCAGCTCCTCCAACACCCACGGGTGCATCCCATCTGGACCCATAGATTTATGGATGTCCAGATGGCTTAATTGGTCCCTAACCCAGTCCTCATCCACCAAGGCAAACTCCTCAGAGAAGTAGGGGATGGAGGTTCAGAAATGGAAACTTTCCATCTGCTTCCAATTGTTTTTTCACCCAGTCCTTCAGCTCTAAAGACCCTTAAGGCAAAAGCTAGTCCCTTTGGCTCACGTTGGGTGCAAAGCCTCATCTTGTTTCCGTAGGACAAAGATGAACAGGGCTCTTCTGAAACCCTGTCTGTCAGCCTCCTTGGCTGCTCTTCTTCCTTGGCACAGGAAGCAGAGTGCATGCCCTTTGTTACAAGGGTTGTGGACCTTGTCACCTTGCTCTATCCCTTCTACTGCCTTGCTGCCCTGAAGTGGTTGTTGTCTTCTCCACAGGCAATGTCCGGAGGGTTACACGTGCATGAAAGCAGGACGGAACCCCAACTACGGCTACACCAGCTTTGACACTTTCAGCTGGGCTTTTCTGGCTTTGTTTCGCCTTATGACTCAGGACTTCTGGGAAAACTTGTATCAGTTAGTAAGTAAACACGAGATGGGAATCTGGGGACAAGACAGGAGAGGAAATGAGAGAAGCTTTATTTGGTTCCTCCTGTCTGGAAGAGTAACTACACGTAAAGGTGCTCGATGAGACACTGTGTTGAGGAGGAAGGGGACAGTACCTGTAAGCAAGTGTTGTACTTCTAAGGCCAGAAGGGATGGGAGGTCCTCAGTGTGTGTAGAGCTGAACTGGGAATTAATTCTGGAAGGACCTGGCTGCCTGCTGAAGACTGTGAGCAGCTCAGCTCTGCTCATGGAAGGCGCTTTGGAGGGCAGAGTGTTTCCTTGTGACCTGAGGAGGGTTTGGGGATCTGGCTGAAATGGCTTTTCTTGGATCCTGTTTTGTTTAAGGGAGTCTGAGCATTGAGTTTCACACTGTACTTCTGGATCCTTTTCAGTTTGCATCCACTGGATGTTCCCTTCAGAGAAGAGGAGGGATGTCACCTTTAGTGTTCATGGCTAAGGAATGTGCAGTGTCTCAGTGCTTTGTGGGGGGAGTGCTGAGGTGTTAAATATTCAGCACCTCTGTATTTTCTTAGAAGCATTCAGGTCAAGAAAAGTTGGGATCAGTTCATGTATCAGCTGTCACTCTCAAATTGCTTCCCCTTTTCCTTTTCCCTTCCCTCCACCATTCTTTTCTCCATCCAGACCTTACGAGCAGCAGGAAAAACCTACATGATCTTCTTTGTCTTGGTGATCTTTGTGGGATCCTTCTATCTGGTTAATTTAATCTTGGCTGTGGTAGCTATGGCTTATGAAGAGCAGAACCAGGCCACGTTGGAGGAGGCTGAACAGAAGGAGGCAGAATTTAAAGCCATGTTAGAACAATTGAAAAAGCAGCAGGAAGAAGCACAGGTGAGTGTTTTGATTGAGTATTTTTGGGTGTATTTACATATTTTAAAATGTATTTGCCTGTTATTACAGGGCAGTGGCATATAATCAAAGCATGCAGCAGTACCATGGCTGGCTTGCCTTGGCATCTGGTCCCCTCTTGACTGGGGTTGATATTAAGCACTTCCTTGCTGCTTCTGGTTTTTCCTGAATTACATGCAAGCTTGCTGTGTTTATTTTGTACTGGAAATCTCCCTTTAAGGAAATTTTAAGTGTTCCCAAAGTTTCTATTCAAGCATAGGAATATCTTTGCCAGACAGACAAGTGCATCTTTGTTGGTCCTTCATCAAGTGCTTGTAAACAAAGCTGGAGGCCTGAGAGAGATTTTACTGACTGTGAAAGTAGACAATAAACATTTTCACAAGTCCTGGCTGCAAAGTTCTTCCAAAAGACAGAAAAAACATCTCAGTCTTGCCCCAAAGACTTGTGCTTGCCTGCACTAAGCCATTCTCTTCCTTAGGGCAGCAAATGGAGTATTAATCACTGAGATGTGATTTATTTTTCCCTTCTTTGCCTTCCCCCTCAGGCTGCTGCTATGGTCACCTCGGCAGGGACGGTGTCTGAAGATGCTGTGGAAGATGATGGGGGGGGGAGGATGTCTCGGAGCTCTTCAGAGATTTCCAAACTCAGTTCCAAGAGTGCAAAGGAGCGTCGAAACAGGAGGAAAAAACGGAAGGACAAGGAACTGTCAGAAGGAGAGGAGAAGTGTGACAATGAAAAGGTGTTCAAGTCTGAATCAGAGGATGGCATGAGGAGGAAAGCATTCAGGCTACCGGATAACAGGCTAGGAAGGAAATTCTCCATCATGAACCAGGTATTTTTAATTTCCTTCTCTATTATTTATGCTTGCTTGTAGTCAGGATCATATTCTAGGTTAGATCCCAATTCACATGTCAGAGGAATCTTCTCATTGTCTTAAACTCGCAACAGATCAGGAGGAATCTTCTGATTGTCTTAAACTTGCAACAGATCAGGAGGAATCTTCTCATTGTCTTAAACTCACAACAGATCAGGAGGAATCTTCTCATTGTCTTAAACTCACAACAGATCAGGAGGAATCTTCTCATTGTCTTAAACTCACAACAGATCAGGAGGACACTTGCAGAGCAGGTTTACAGCCCTTGCACACACCTACCCTGGCATGAATTTCCCCTGAGTGGTGAATCTGACCAGGTACCTTCTTCCCCAGCGTAGCTCAGGCAGCCAGGAGTGAGCAGCCTCTGAAGTACAGCCCAGGCCAGAGCCGTGATGGTTTGTGTGGACCTGGAGAGGGGGCGAAGCCACTTGAGCAGCGCTTGGCAGCTTTGTTTCCACGCCACTCACGCTGCTGTCCTCCTCTCTCTCCTCCCTCCCAGTCCCTCCTCAGTATCCCGGGCTCCCCTTTCCTCTCCCGGCACAACAGCAAGAGCAGCATCTTCAGCTACAAGGGGCGGTTTCGCGACCCGGGTTCGGAGAACGAGTTTGCCGATGACGAGCACAGCACGGTGGAGGAGAGCGAAGGCAGGAGGGATTCCCTCTTCATCCCCATCCGCGGGCGCGACCGAAGGAGCAGCTACAGCGGTTACAGCGGCTACAGCCAGGGCAGCCGCTCCTCGCGGATCTTCCCCAGCCTGCGCCGCGGCGTCAAGAGGAACAGCGCGGTGGACTGTAACGGCGTGGTGTCCCTCATCGGCGGCCCGCCCTCCAGCATGCCTGGGGGGCGCCTTCTGCCCGAGGTGAAGCTGGATGAGTGTGAGGGGGTCAGTGAGGAGATGGTGTTGGCGTGGTCTGTCCTCTTCTGTCCTGAATGCCCTTGCAGTGAAGCAGGCGCCTTGGCGGGATGAGGGTTGGTCAGTCTGACCATGGACAATAAAGTCTGTATGGGATTAAACACCCTGTGCTTTAACTTCCCCTTTTTCCTTCTCAAACTCAGTGACCCACCTCCTTCTCTCCCTGACTTCCTGGGGAAAAAAAAAGGCTTGGAATTGAGGCCTCAATTAGGGGACTGATGGTAGTGGGAACCTCGGCGATGTCAGGGCAATCAGTGAGGAGTTATTTAAAGCGTGGAAATGGGGAAACCAACCAAAGTTTGTTGCAAATGTTCTCCACAACAAGATAAAATATTTGGGATTTAAAGGGGAATACCAACAACCTTTTAGCCCTTGCTAAGTTTTGCAAGGGAAGCTGTTAGTAAAATAAGGATTTTTAAAAAAATAATTTAAAAGAAATTAAAATGTTCCTTGACTGTGACTCTTTGTAAGCAGTTGATTGAATGGGTATTGAGCAACCTTCTTAATGGAGCAACGTTTCAGAATACAGGAGAGAAAGAAAGCTCAAAAAAGAGAATATTAGTGAGTAGGGTGTAAAAGAATCTGAATGAGATTGAAACAACGCTATCTGGGAGATCCCCAAGTCCATTGTTTCTGAGGAAAATCTGGTTACTGTGCCTATAAATTCCAAGCTGTTTTTTTAGTTATTTCACTTCTTGCAACCTGTTTGACTTTAATTACTTGTGTTAAGCATCAGTTGCTACCTCCTCTTGTTTCTCCCCTAGTTAGTGTGTTAATGCAGGGTTTTGCTTCAGTGTTTAATTCTCTAACCCGGGGTGAGTGTGGTAGGAATAGTGACCTGCACGAGGCATGCAAGAAAGAGGAAGTATTACTTAGCAGTTGTTTTGCTAATGATATGTAGTGAGAGTTCAACATGCAACAAGCAATTTACTGTTGTGGTGGGAGAGCTGCATGGACTGGGCAGAGACCTTGGTTCACAAGGAGACAGGGTCAGGCTCCTGTATTGAGCCATTATCTGTTAGTACAGGGGATTGTCTGTGCCTAAACAGGGGCTTGGCATTTCCAGAGTGATCTTAGGAGGGAAACCATGAGGTGCCTTTAGCTGTGCAAACTCTTTGACTTGAGAGGAGCAAGGTGATCTTCACAGGGGTGAAATCGAGGTGTTCAGGTCCCTGTTGTGTTAGAAAATCAGCTTCATAATGGGCTGAAGTGGGAGAAATCCCACTGGTTCTGGGACAGTGATGTGGCTGAGCTTCTTTTCTCCTAATTTTCAGATTCAGATTTTGAAGTCAATGTTGATACTGGCCAGTGCTCAGTTCCTAAACCTTATTAATCTGAGTGGCTCAAATGAGGCTGGGGTGGAGTTCACCTTCTGCCCGGACAGGTTGTAAAGTGAACCAGTTAAAAGAGTCGCTGCCTGTCTCTGCTGTTTGGTAGTAGGATGGACTATAAACTGCTTTGTACTACAGCAGTCCTTGTTAGAAATGTTCTTTAAAATACAGTCCTTCATTTAGCTAAGATGACAAAGCACTGGTGCTAGCAGAAATGATGGCTTGAGTTTTGGTTTGTATGTAATGTAGGCAAGTGGGAAGGATAGCAGGAGCAAAGGTGTTTGTTTTTCTCTCCTGGGCATCCATGCCATATTTCTAGGCTGAGTGCTGTGTAAAATCCTGGGAAGACTGAAGAGTTTGTATTAATCAGCATGTGAATTTTGCAGGGTACTACTGAAATTGAAATTAGGAAGAAACCTGGTGGGTCTCTCTTGGTCTCGATGGATCAGGTGAACGCGTCCTATGGAAGAAAGGATCGAACCAACAGCGTAATGACCGGGCTGACAAACACCCTTGTTGAGGGTAGGTATGGGCTGAAGGTGTGCCTGTGGTGTTTCTCAGTGTGTAGGTATCCATTGCCCTCTCGTGGTGTGCTGTAGGACCCATCCACCTGGCAGTTGTAGGATCCTCACACCGTATCTGCCCTGGGTTCCTGTGTTGGAGCCGTGCTGGTTGTCCTCTGCATGGCCAGAGGTGTGGCTGGTCACAGAACACAGGTACAGACACATGTGTCCGCTGAGTCTGTCCAAGAAGGTGCCAAATGGTAATGTTAAACTTCATGAGATGGTTTTGTAGTGGTTTAGGGGCTTAGAGTGGTAGCTGGTCTATAGGGGAGCAGGGTGTAGGGGTGTAGGTGGGGAGTCCTTGTCTGTTTGGGCAAGTGCTGCACAGCAGAGATTGATTTTGAGCCTTGGGTACCTGACAGAGGACGAGTGTGCCCTTCAGACCTATGGAATTTAGCTGTCCCTGTTCTCAAGTAGTGCATATTCCTGCCTTGGTTTAGCCTAAACCTGCTTCTTTTGCATCATAATTGATACAGGAGCATTTCTTAGCCTTTATTTTCCTTGGGTTTGCATCTGAATTACGTAGATACAGAGGTCAAGACCACAGAGAGTTGAAACTTCTCAATAATGAATCTGCAGTGTGGAGATGAGAGGAGTAAGGCAATGTCTGATACAGATCTTCTGTCTTCTACCATCTCCCAAGGACTGGAGAGACCCTCCTTTGCCTCCAGTCCATAGGATAAAATTATTTGAGCTACACTAAGAGCTGAAATGTGCCAGCTGTCAAAAGAGAAAGGGACTTCTGCATGAGGGAAATTCTGCAAAGGACAGCACCCAGAGATGAGATTTCCAAATCTGTTATGCAGGAACCAGCAAGAATTTATGAACAGCAGCCATATGAGGTTGATGATCTCAAATTCCTACTGTCTCCTGCAATAAAATTGTATGAAAACTAAATATACTTAGAAACAGAGCAGGGTTCTGCTGCTGCTTCCCTCCTGCGCACACGCCTACAGGCTACAGCGCCCCGGGCCTTCTCTTTTAACTTTAGAAATTCCAAGGCAACTAAATACCAAGCAACCAGAGAACCAATGAGGAGGAGAGCACCATGGTCCTTCCCCTGCCCATAAAAAACCAAAACTGGAGCACAAACAGCTGTGCAGCCTGAATGGAACCTCTGGGAGTCAAAGAACAGCGGAGGGGAATTCCTGATTTGTGCTTTTTTTTTTCCCCTAAGCACTTGAAATATGCCAGTGTGAAATAAAGGACATGGCATCATGTTTGGTCTCTGTAGCTGGCTGGGGTTAGTCTGAACCAGGTTGTTCCTGTTTCAAACCCTTTGCAGCATTATGCCACGTGTTTCCTCTTTTAGACCATGTTTGCATTCAGCACAGAATTAAAGTTATTTAAAAACTGGCACCCAAGGCAGTTTGGAATCTGTAACTTTGATTTAATCCATTTTACCTTGCTCAGTTCTGAGTTCAATACAGCCCTTCATTTAAAATAATTGGGATTGAATCAGAAGGTCCACGTGGGGCTGTAGAGCTGCACTTGCCTGGTGACCTCGTGCAGGTGTGATGGAGCTCTCATGTAGGGACAAAGAAGTTAGCAAAGCTCAGGCTTGGCCTCACTCTTCTCTGGTGGTGATCTGCATGATTGACCATGATCATAAGGTTCATGGCTTCATAATTCTTTGTCTTAAGCTATTGCCAAGCATCCTGGAGTTCTTCTGGTCTGAGTGTTGTATGGACGTACGGCAAAACTCTGCCCCAAGAGTACTGAATTGTTGTGCAAGCAGGGGGACATCGAGGGGGTTCATGACAGGCAAGATCAGACATTATTTGAGCCATGTGGAGCATCAGGCAGATCCAGCAGCCTTCGAGGTGAAGACTGAACTCTGTTGCTGTTTTGTTTTGTGACTGCAGAGCTGGAAGAGTCCCAGAGGAAGTGTCCCCCTTGCTGGTACAAATTTGCCAACATGTTCTTGATCTGGGAATGCCACCCCTACTGGATCAAGCTGAAGGAGATAGTGAACTTAATTGTCATGGATCCTTTTGTTGACTTGGCCATCACCATCTGTATCGTGCTGAACACCTTGTTCATGGCAATGGAGCACCATCCAATGACCCCAGAGTTCGAACATGTGCTCTCCGTAGGGAATCTGGTAAGAGAATCTCGGTGAATATTCCTTACAGCTCTGCTCCTGCTGGGATCCACTGCTTGTTGGTGTAGACACAGACTGAAAGAACCATGACTCCAGACTCTGGAGGACACTGAGTGCTGTGAGCTTGCCCTCAGTGCAGTCTGTGGCAACTCAGAGATGTTTGCTAAGGGTCCACTTCTCTGGTCAGAATTTGTTTCTACTTAAAAATCCATCTGTAAATTCCAGATGTGCCTGAGTAGTTCAGTGACACTTGTGCTGTGTCAGAGGAGAAAAAGACATCTGCAGACAAGCACATGGCATTGCCTGCATGTTTGGTGTGACAAGGCATGGTTTGATATTAAACCTGAAGATCAGAAAATGAACAGAAGTGAATCCTTGCCTGCTCTTTGTCTGTCTCTCTCCTTACACCTCTCCAGGTTTTCACTGGCATTTTCACAGCAGAAATGTTCCTGAAGCTCATTGCCATGGATCCCTACTATTATTTCCAAGAAGGCTGGAACATCTTTGATGGATTTATTGTCTCCCTGAGTTTAATGGAGCTGAGTCTAGCAGATGTGGAAGGACTTTCTGTGCTGCGATCTTTCCGACTGGTATTCCATATTCCGGTTCTCTTTGAATATCACTGGCTTGGAGCTACTTTAAGAAAGGTTTTTACATAAGAAAAGGGAAAACACATTTTGTTTTCTGGTTTTGGGGAAGACAGAGATGGAGTAGTGTCATTTTTCTGGTCTCTTCTTACTTCCAAACTGCTGTTTACAAGATCTAAGGAGCAGCTCGTTGCATTTAGGCAGTGAAGGATGACTTGGGAGGTCTCCTGGTGTAGAGTACTTGGGGAGATGGACCATGTTAAAACACATCTTATTTCCTGGGGTGAAATTTGGCAGGTTGCACATGACAGGGTAAGAAAAGCATTGAATACCTACAGCTTTCATCTGCTTTAACATGTGCTGTCAATGGTTAAGCTTTTGAACATTAAATTATTAAATTAAGCTTCAAGGTTAGATTTTTTGGGTGCAGAGAACCACAACTGAAGTCAGATTTTGCAAGGGGCACAGTACTCAGAAGCTCCCTCTTATATCCAACCTCAGAAAGTCTGTCTGCAAATGAGGTTCTCTGGAAATTAAACTTGGATTGTGTGTTCTGGATGTGCCAGGAAAACCAGGAGAAAATGAGAAGCATTCAGGAAAGAAAAGAGAAATTTCTGGTGACACACTCCCTTCAAATAAGTCTCCTGACTTCTTGTCATCCAATTTAATATACTTCTTTGTCATTTAATTGTCATACAATTTAACATACTTCTTTAATGGTGCAGAGTTTGCAAAGGAAAGGGAAGGTCCACACTTTTCCTTTGTAAAGTGAGATCACCACGTGGGGGATAAGTAAATACAAAATACAGGAGGGCAGATTCAAGGAGACTTTAAGCATTCCCTACTCCCACTGACCTCAGCAGCAGAAGCATGGACTGATGTTTAGGTGCAACACAAGCTGGTTGACATTTAGAAAGCTCTGCTTGATTTTTCCTCTTTGTTTAAGGTGACATTAAATTGTCATTTGTCTGTTTTTTGGTTGTTTGTTTTGTTTGTTTTGTGTTCTTTTGTAGTTGAGAGTCTTCAAACTGGCCAAGTCCTGGCCAACTCTGAACATGCTGATAAAGATCATTGGTAACTCAGTGGGTGCTCTGGGGAACTTGACTTTGGTGCTAGCCATCATCGTGTTCATCTTTGCCGTGGTGGGCATGCAGCTCTTCGGCAAGAGCTACAAGGAGTGCGTCTGCAAGATCAATACGGACTGCGAGCTGCCCCGCTGGCACATGAACGACTTCTTCCACTCCTTCCTCATTGTCTTCCGTGTGTTGTGTGGGGAATGGATTGAAACCATGTGGGATTGTATGGAAGTAGCAGGACAGGCCATGTGCTTGATTGTCTTCATGATGGTCATGGTCATCGGAAATCTAGTGGTCAGTAAATGGTTACTGATGGTCTTTCTTGGTTGGGTGGGATAGAAGATGGGGAGACCACAGGAGTAGGGAGTAAGGATTTGTGAGTGTGTTCCAGCTCTTCATGACCTTTGACATGAGAACAGTCCTGTTGACTTTGGCTTTGGGAGCACAAATCTGAAGGGTTTGCTTTGCTTGATTAAGGCCTTAAACAGTTGCCCACGGAGAAAGCATCCAAGCACTTTGCAACAAGAGCTGGAGATACAAAACCCTCAGTCAAAGGGGACAGGCTTTGCCTGAGGGAGTAAAATAAGCTTAAAAGAAGCTTAAAAGAAGCAGAACCTGGCTTTTCAAATGCCAGGAGAGGGATAACTTGGTACTCAGGGGAAGGTCCTGAAGCATTAAAATCAGGTTGGAACTTTGTTCTGAAATCTGCCCACTGGCTCAGTCGTGAGGAATAGTTGTGTGCAAAAATGGGCTGGTGTGGGAGGTTACACTGGGTCAGGATGTTTCCTTCTGGTCTTAAATTTTATGAAGAAAAGTCTGTGGAGGAAAATGCAGGCAAGGAAGAAGTAGTGTGAGCAGTTGCATGTCTGAAGTAGGTGTTGTGAGCTCTCTCTGAGAGGACTTATCTCACCAGGGGGTTTTGACAGGTCTTGGGGACTATCACAAGATGTGGGCAAGGAAACAGAGCTGGGAGTGGTCACTCAAAATGCCTAGATTTGGCCTCTTTACTTTGAGTCAGAGATGGGACTAAACCACCAGTAATGATGAATTTAAATCCCTTGGATGGCTGCTGCTTCTTAAATCCCTCTCTTCAACATCTGCAGCCTGGATCCTGCCAGAGGCTCTATGTCAGGGGCCCTTTTACCTGCACCCAACCCCTGTGACCCCGGGGAACACATTGCAGGGTCAGTCCCTTGTTCCTTGAGTCCTGGGTTGGACTTGGGTTGAAAAGCCTGGGTTGAAAAGCCTTGATAGGTCGGTGGTTTAGCAGGGCTGGTTCTCACTGTGGTGTTTGGAGGCTGAGCTCTGCAGCCCCTGTGAACATCAGCAGGACTTTGGGTGGCTCAACAGTCATATTGAGCTTTGGAAATAGAACCCTTGTGTGTCAACTGTGCCAAGCATGACCTCTTCTCTTGCAGGTGCTGAACCTGTTCTTAGCCTTGCTGCTGAGCTCCTTCAGCGCAGACAACTTGGCAGCGACAGATGATGACGGGGAGATGAACAACCTGCAGATTTCTGTGATTCGGATCAAAAAGGGCATTGCCTGGACCAAGGTGAAGGTGCATGAGTTCATGCAGGCTCATTTCAAGCAGAGAGAGGCAGATGAAGTCAAACCCTTGGATGAGTTGTATGACAAGAAGGTGAACTGCATTGCTAACCACACAGGGCCTGACATCAACAGGGACATTGATTACCAGAAGAACGGCAACGGGACGACGAGCGGCATCGGGAGCAGCGTGGAGAAGTACATCATCGATGAGGACCACATGTCCTTCATCAATAACCCCAATCTCACTGTCCGGGTGCCTATTGCTGTAGGTGAATCAGATTTTGAAAACCTCAACACAGAAGATTTCAGCAGTGACACAGATCCTGATGGCAGCAAAGAGGTAGGGTGAGATGCTAAAAATTCGTTCTAGTCGTTTGATGATTCGTGTGAGTGCCTGGAAACATCTTGGGAGGGAGAACCAGATAGTTCCAGCACAAACCTTCTGTTTATGGTCTGATGTCTTTCCACTGAAGACAGAAATTTCTTGTGCTAGTTGCTCTGTGGAGAGCCACAAATGTGTGTAAATCTGTATCATATAAATCCTTGATACTGTCCCAGATGCAATGAGTTGAAGTGAGGAAACAACTTTCATTACAGTAAATCTGGGGAACAAATTGCTGGGTCATCATGAAGCTTCATATTTCTTGGGAATTAATGAAAGATTGGGTTGGATTTTATTTTGTGTTCAAGAAACTGGATGATACCAGCTCCTCTGAAGGTAGCACCATTGATATAAAACCTGAAGTGGAAGAAGTCCCTGTGGAAGCACCGGAGGAGTATCTGGACCCAGATGCGTGTTTCACAGAAGGTAAGATGACTTTGAGCTGTTCTGGGGACCTGTCTCTTACCTTAAGTTGAGGTCTCAGCCAGGATCAGGGCTGGCTGTCAGCTTGTCTTGAGACCCTTCTTGGACCCTGCATCACAGGTGAACTGGTTCAGAAGAATTTACAAGGTGAAGGCCTTGGAGATGTGGTTGCCATTGCAAGAATCTAGATGACCTGTAGGTAGGGCAAGCTGACCATTTACCTTGAGCACTTTGAAGCAGAAGAATCTGGCTTCTGATGGAGTTTTTTTCCCTTCTGTTGCTGGCCTCAATGTCTTTCAGCAACTGATCCATCCCAGGTATTCCCATGGCAAAGATGCTTTAAATGGTTCAAGGTTATTTTATCAGCAGCTTTTCCATTCCTCTCTGTCAGGTGCAGGAATACTTCACCAAACAGAACAAGCTTAATCTGTTCAGATTGATGTTAATTGGGGTGCTCAGATACAGAAGTGGTGAAAGTAATCATAAAACCCTGAAGAAAGCAAGAGTTTTAACTGAAACCATATTTAATAAATGATGATTTTATGTGCTTGCATTATCTCATCTGTTAGCCAAGAAAATTTGGGCTCACACTCCTTTGTGCACTGTCCCCGTTCCAGGCTGTATGCAGCGCTGTAAGTGTTGTCAGGTCAACATTGAGGAAGGGCTGGGGAAGTCTTGGTGGACCTTGAGGAAGACTTGTTTTCTGATTGTGGAACATAACTGGTTTGAGACTTTCATCATCTTTATGATCCTGCTGAGCAGTGGTGCTCTGGTGAGTAAAGCACAGATCAGTGTGGAGCTCGGTTGTGTTAAGCTGAGGGGTATCTGGGTGGGAAGGATGTGTAGGAAACGTGGGGAAAAAGGGAGCTGTGATGATTCTTACCTGGAAAACAACTCAGCTCCATTCTGGTAGGTGCTGTCCAAAAGCTTTTTGGTTTGTTTAAATTAAGAATGAAGACTGAAAGCCTGCAAATCCGGGTTCTGCTCACAGCTTGTCTAGAAACGTGAGGATTTGGGACAACATCAGCCAGTGTCTGGGTCTTATTTTCACATTACTGAACAAAAGTATTTTTCTTTCCCTTTCTTCACTTTCCCATATTTACAGAGCTTCCAGGCCTCCTGGTGTTACACAGACACCAATAATCACTCTGTGTGTTTGGTTTTTCACACAGTCCACTGTTTAGTAGACAAGAGTTGTACCACAAACAACTTCAGGCACACGTGATGACTTTCAGGATAGAAGTTCACACAACAGTTTGTATCCCACAGCAGTAGCCTGGTTTTCTTTGCATGCACAGCTCTCATGGTAATTAACAGTCATTTATTAAGTTATTTATTCAGGACTTTCCTTTTTTTTAGGGTTTTTGTTTCTTTGTTTGCCATTGCAGTGTTGCAGCTCCTAGAGCAGAGAAGGGACTTTGTAGAAGTAGCATCATTCCACTGCTCATCTCGGTATTGTTTGAATAAGCTTCTGGATAATGACATTAAACTATGGAATAAATCTGCTATAATGACATGAGTACCTGATTATTTCCCAGGCTTTTGAGGATATTTACATAGAACAGAGGAAAACCATCCGGACCATCCTGGAATACGCAGACAAGGTCTTCACTTACATTTTCATCCTGGAGATGCTGTTGAAGTGGTGCGCTTACGGATTCGTCAAGTTCTTCACCAACGCCTGGTGCTGGCTGGATTTCCTCATCGTGGCTGTATGTATCCTCTCCTCCTTATTTCTGGGTGGAAACAACAAAAAAAACCCAACTGTTAGTTAGGAGAAATGCTGGGGTCATGTTTTCTCCTGAGAAGTGTCCTGACTGAATCGTGATGAAGGGAGTGGAGCATCTCCCTGGTGAGGAAAGGCTGAGGGAGCTGGGGCTCTTGAGCTTGGAGAAGAGGAGGCTGAGGGGGGACCTCATTAATGTTGATCAATATCTGAAGGGTGAGTGTCAGGAGGATGGAGCCAGGCTCTTCTCAGTGGTGTCCAGTGATAGGACAAGGGGCAATGGGTGTGAGCTGGAACACAGGAGGTTCTGCTTAAATTTGAGAAAGAACTTCTTTACTGTGAGGGTGCCAGAGCCCTGGGCCAGGCTGCCCAGGGAGGGTGTGGAGTCTCCTTCTCTGGAGACATTCCAGACCCTCCTGGACACCTTCCTGTGTGATCTCATCCAGGTGTTCCTGCTCTGGCAGGGGGATTGGACTGGATGAGCTTTCGAGGTCCCTTCCAATCCCACCACTCTGGGATTCTGTGTATTTAGTGAGGATTCCATCCCAGAGATCTCCTAAGTTTCCAAAACCAGGACAAAACCCTTGAGTCCTTTGAGTGTTGGTGTTGTTTCCTCTGTGACTGTGGGATTCCTGCCCTGCAGATCCTAGTGAACCTGCACAGACAAGAGAGGCTTTCCCAGCCCTTGGCTCTTTGGCTGTACTGAAAATTGTGTTTCTTAGCCTGGGTGTTGAGCTCCTGGAAGGTGTTAACAGTGGGAGAACTTGTGCAGCCATGGTATTCCTGGGTGACCCCTTCTCTCTGTCATCATTTACTTCTGTTATTAGCAAGGGTGGGATGATGAGACAGGCAAAGCCTTCCCATCCCACCACCTAACGAGGTCAGTTCTGAACGCTGGGTGCACACATTTGTGAAGATCTGAGTACTTTGAAAGCTTATTATGTAAAATGAAGCTCAGCATCATCCTCCTTCTGTTAAAAAAGTTCAGGAGAGAAAAAGCAGGATCATCTCAAACAAGAAAGCTTGCTGGTCAGGGATTGTGGGTCAGTCTGGACAGGTCAGCACACGATCGCCCTGGGATTCCCCTGCAGAACATCTTGGCAGGGAGAATAAATTTGAGAATTAAAAGGAGAAAGACAGTAGAGAGAAGTGCTAGCAATAAATTTAACTCTGAAGCACAGCAAGGGCATCTGAAATAAGTGGGATTTATGCTGCCAAAAGTGGCAGAAAATGATGGGATTCAATAGGACTTTTAAGTTCAAAGAATGGCAAAAAAAAAGGAACTTTAGAATCCCAAGTGCTTTGATTCCTTTAAAACATCACATCCAGCTGTGACAGTGTCCTCAGTGACTGCCCCACGAGCAAGTAGCATTTCTATTTTTTTTTTTCCCCAAGCTTCTCATCTGGAACATTTTGAATATAATTCAGTTATGCCAAGTTGCTGTTCAGTGACATTATCACTCTGGAAATATTTCAGAGTAGGTGGAGGAGCTATGCTTGAAATTCAGGAGCAGGAGTGACTCAAGAGGTCAACATTTCCTGTGGAAAACTGATTTTTATTTATTTATTTATTAAGTCCTCTTAACACCTTTCCTTTTAATACACATTTTGGAATAGTAACCCCTCTTTTCTGGAAGTGGCCCTGTGTCTCTTGCTGAGTTAAGAGGAAATACAAGTGCTAACATGGAAACTCCTTGTGAGCTTCCATCTCTTCTGTACTGCTTTGAGGAGAGCATTTCAGCAGATGAAATTCTTTGGGCTCCTGGATTAAAAAGAAAACCAGCAGCTGAGGACAAAAATAGTATTCAGAGTCCTTTGTGCTTCATGTTGAATTCCAGCTGTTGGGAACAAGGGAAGTGCTGTTTAATTGACAGATATGTTATAAATTTGATTTGCTTCCCAATAGTTGGCTGCTGGTGGAGTAACGAGAGGAACTTCCCCATCAGGTGGCACAGGTACAGGGAGGGAACAAGTGCAGGTGTACAAAGCACCTGAATTCATGGTGCTTGAGGAGAAATCTCTTTTTTCACTTGGTATCATAGACAGGAGAGTTGCACATTTTTATCTACAAAAATAAATCTGAAATGTGAATTGGAGATGCCAAAATTTTACTCACCAAAATCTCAGCTGTACATCGTGTCCTGTAGCTGCTAAACCACTTTTTAGAATTATTTTTAATTTTTTTACTTGTAATTTATTTCCTAAAGTGACACAGGTGGGGTTTGAGCGAGGTCAGGATGGCAGCAGTAACTAACAGAGAAATAAACCTTTGCATCATAACAACCCTCTTGAATGTTATTTTTCAGGTTTGATAGCATTGTCAAATAACCCTCCTCCTCTGATTCCCAAAGCTTGCTGGGTGTATTTGTGAAGACAGAGTCTTTTTCTGGGTAATAATGAAGGTTTCTGCTTTTCAGTCAGTCTGGAATTCCTTTTGTCTGACATCGGTGCCTGCTGTGTCTTCTGTCGGAGTGTCCCAAGAGAATCATACTGAAAAGACCCCATGAAAGCTAAAAAAAAACCCCTTTTAGTCATTTTACTGCTGTGGTTTTAGTTCCCTACTCAAGAGTGAGATGTTATCCTGGGGGGTGAAGAAGCTTTAAAAGTGAGGAATCAGTGGAGCTTTTACCCTGGCTCATATTTACAGGATAAAACTCTGTATTTCTCTGGATATGGACTCAGACCTCCAAATCCCATCTGTAGTTTAAAATCTGGGATGGAGATTTTAATGTTGCTGTGGGCTTGGTCCCATCCTGAGTAGGCTGATCCCCTCCCCCCAAAAAAAAAGGCTTTGTTGTAAACCTTTGGGACACCCCTGGTGTGTTTTTAATCAGTGTAATTCAAAAATCAGAAAACCCCATGGTAAAACCAGAGAGCCATGGTGTCATATATTGTGGCCACTTATTCTGGGGGGCAGATATGAAGACAGAAAAAGTGTTGAAGCATGTGCACAGACAATAAATAAGAGGAAATCTCTTCAGTTTTCCCTTCTATGTTCATGTATTTGAAATCCAGTCCTGAAATTTCTTTGGAATATTTGTGGAATAAGAATTGTCCTTGTAATTAATTTTGTATTATTATTTGAATATCCCTTAAAAAAAAAAAATAGGAAGTGTCTTATTCTGAGAATGAAACTAAAAACCCCTCACCTGTTATAGGAGGAGGTCTCACATTTTTCCATTGTTACTGTATATTGATGTCTTTTTTTTTTCCCTTTAAAAAAGCTTGACATATCTGTTCTTATCTGTGTCTGTAATGCAATACTAGCCAAAAAAGGAAGACAGTGGGGTGCAGATGAAATGGTGCCTGTAGATTCTCTTTACATATGGCCAAGTTATGTCTGATTTAAAGCATTGACTGTTGGTTTGTGTGGGGAACAGGCTGCTGCCCTAAATCCACGTGGCAGCTCAAAAAGCAGAGGGCTTCACGCTCTCAGGTGGTTGGGAACTGTTGGTTAAAGATAATCAATCACTCCCAAGTGTGGAGCCTAAAGCTGACTGCAGACTGCTCAAGAAAATGGGTTGTCTTTGTGGTGATGGTGTTGAAAATTGACTGTAAGAAGCTTGTGTCGTGGTGTCAGTGTTTGAGCAACCACACAGTGGCTGCACCCCCCAGTTTGCCCGTCTCTATCATGGGTTCCCGTGTCCTCCTCATGCTCACAAATGTCCCTGTGACAAAAACAAGTGTACAGCAGCCACTCTGTGTTACAGGCAGAAACAAACACACCCCTCCTTGGGTTCTCAGGTAGTAGAAGTTGGGTTGGGCTGTCTCAGCGCTGCGTGTGTTCACCTTCTTCCAGGCTTACTGTGGCAGAAGCAAGCTCAGGCACCTCCCGTCCCTGAAAGGCCGCTGGCAC
The DNA here is from genome assembly GCA_907165065.1 of Caprimulgus europaeus. Next base: position 1,498,329 of record OU015554.1, on the reverse strand, counting down.
GGGTGAGGCAGCACCACTCCTCGTGAGCAGGGTGGTTTGCTGTACAAAAGGAGAGCAGTTTGTGCAGTGTGTGTATTTATCTGTATTCTTTCTCATAGGTACCTTTAACATTTGTCTGGCTTAAATTTAATGGGAGCCGCTGGGATCCTGCAGACAGGAAAGGGCGAGGGTAAGGTTTTTGTCATCGTTTGGACTCTTCTTTCCCACAGACCCCTCTCTCCGTCTGTGTGTCTCTGCCTCTCTCTCTCACTTATCTTTTTCCCCTGTGTTCTTTTCTTACGCCTTTCTCAACCTCATTATTTCCTTCCAGGTCGTTTCAGTCAAGTGAAGTAGGCAGCTGGTGGCATGTCTTCGGTATTTATTATTATGGGGGCCACCCAGGCTGGCAGTCTGGGCTGGGCAATCAGTGCTAGGGGATTCATTCTAACAGTCTGGAACCTTTTTTTTTTCTTTTCTTTTTTTTTCTTTCTTTCTTTTTTTCTTTCCTTTTTTTTTTTTCCTTTTTTTCTTTCTATTTTCTGTGTAGGTCTCTTTAGTCAGCCTTATAGCTAATGCCCTGGGCTACTCGGAACTAGGTGCCATAAAGTCCCTTAGGACCCTAAGAGCTTTGAGACCTTTAAGAGCGTTGTCCCGATTTGAGGGGATGAGGGTAAGATGCCATTAGCAGCTGATCCTTCTGCATGCCTGGGGAGTGGTTTTTTTTAAGCATGCTAGAACTGATCAAAACTGATGGAAAAAAAAACCCAAAACAATTCCAACCAGAATCATGATGCAGCTGCTGACTCGATCACCTCTACCGTGGATGTCCCCTCACCCTGCCCACCGCTGCACCCTCCCCTCTTAAGAAAGGGAGATGCATTAAGCTGCCTCATTACATTAATTACTGGCCCAAACCACATGCCATTTGTAGATGATGTTAACACTTGGCTGTTCTCATTGAGCCTGGCTTGACCTCTAGCATCCGAGGGGGCTTCTCAGCTGGAATTTTTTCTCTCTAGGGAGAATCACCAGGTGCAAAGAAGCAGAATTTGAACCACCTCAGTGTTCCCAGCCCCTCTAGACATTGGCCACTGGTGGAATTGGATTGGAAAGACTCTCTCTGAGGGGTTTTGGAAAATGCAATCTGCCTGCCCTGGGGGTAAAAGGCTGCTTCCTTTCTTGGATCACTCAGGTCTTCAGGAAGGGGCTGGTGGGGAGCTCAGCTGTTTGCAAAAAAAAAACCCCAAAAAAAGCCCAAAAAAGGCTTTGGTTTAATTCCTCTTGTTGCACCTTGTTGTTCTCAGTCCAGTCTGATGGTGACTGGAAGCCTTGTCTGATAGTGAAGCTTTTCCTTTCCACTCCCTCCCTTTTACCATGCTTTATGGTCCCCTGTCCTGTCACTGTGGAACGAGCAACGAAGCACAAGCAAAGCATTGAACTTAACAAGCTTTCCTCAAATTGTTAGACAGCACCACTGTCTTGGGGGTTTGAAATTACTCCAGTATCTTGCTACTTTGCCACTAGTATTCTGTATTTCAGTGCTTTTTTTTTTTTCTTTTCCCATTTGGGATTGAATTAAGTCTTACAAGAACATGCAAAAAAAAAATTGTATGTTTGTTAAGTAAAGTATATGTTGCATTAATGGGTTTCCCAGTTGCTCTGAGAACAATCTTGTGGATCTTTTGTGCTAAATCCCAGTTAGGTCACAATTAGAGATAGTACAAGAGGTAAAATGATGTATTATTATTTGATTTTTAAAAAAAGGCAATCATAGTCACAAAGTTTTACTTCAGGGTCTGACTGGAGCAATTCCACCTGGATCCTTCTGATCTTTGAATTTGCTGTGGTGTAACTGAGCACAAAACACAGCTTGAGAGAGGCAATGGTATCAGGAATCCTCAAATTCCATAGGAAGTGATAGAAATAAATATAGATATCACCCCAAATCCAAAGAGAGTTGTTTGCTCCCTAACAGTGTCATCCTGGTATTATTTCTTTGTGTCATTTAGCTTAATTCTAAACTTTATTCTGTAATAACAGGCACAAAGGATGAAAAGTTTCCCACTGAGATAAAGCCAGAGCTTTGGTTGGGCTGGGTTCAGGTCCTGCCAGAGTGTGATCACCAAGGGGAAAGCCTGACACCAAACCTGCAGATATCAGAGCTGGTTTTAAGCCATGCTGGAGGGGAGCTGAGATTTCTAATGCACAATCAGGAAATTCTTATGCATAAAGTGGGGGATTTTCACAGCAAAATTAGCACTGCAGCCCTGTTAAGTTATCTAAACCCAATGATTTTCCTTTATTTTGACTTGAAGACAAGTCTCGCTGCCCCGTGCAACCACACCAATTCTGAGGCAGAGAGCAGAGATCTGAAATGCCTTTGCAAAGGAAACATAAAATGTAGTTCTTTGCTTTTCTCTACTCCGTAGTAATCTGCATTTTCAGGAGCTTGCTCTGCTCTTCAATTGTTCAGGGAGTCTGACAGTGCTGCTGTGGCACGTGCATGCCTTCTCGTCAGTCTGCACACAAAAGCCATGTTCCTTCTCTCAGAGCTTTTTGAATGCTGGATAAACTGAACCTGCTGGAAGTGGCCAGATTGCAGGAGGATACAACATGAGGAACTGGAATGAAGCAGCGTTTTGGTATGGGGAGGATTGGGAACCAAGAAGGTGGTTTGCCCTTGTGTTGGTGTTCAGCAGCAGAGCATCATGTTTGGGTGAAGGGAGAATGAGAGCAAAGATGTTCTGTGTAGAGCTTATATGGGCAAGTAGTGACAGAACAAGGAGTGATGGCTTCAAACTGGAAGAAGGGAGATGGAGATGAGATGTGAGGAAGAAATTCTTCACTGTGAGGGTGGTGAGACCCTGGCCCAGGTTGGCCAGAGAAGCTGTGGCTGCTCCTCCCTGGAAGTGTTCTGGGCCAGGTTGGATGAGGCTTTGAGCAACCTGGTCTAGTGGAAGGTGTCCCTGCTGCTGGCAGGGGGGTTGGGACTGGATGAGCTTTAGGGTCCCTTCCAACCCAAACCATTCCATGAGCTTGTCTGGAGGGCCTGACTCTGACTTGTGTCTTCACACCTCCCTGGGTACACAGTGATGAATTCACAATGTCATTTGAGAGCTGTTGTAGTGCTGCTCACTGTCTAGATCTCTGTTGTCTTCAATTTCCTTCCTGCTTACCATGATGCAGGATGGGTGCTTGCTGCAGAGCTGATCATGGGTGTGGTGGTTGCAGCCAGCAAACGAATGGTGTGGGAGGAGAGGGGACACTTGATGGTGGCCAGGACCAGTTGTGGCTCAGGTGCTACTGCCTGAGGACTCCCAAATCACCATGTAATGGAGTAAACTTCCAAAACTGAGGCAAAGGGGTAAAAACAGTTTAGATTCTGTTCCTCTATTAAAGGAATCTAGATTAGGAGACCATCATAAAAGATTTAATGTCCTGCTGACCCGACTCTATTAAAAGCCTGAGAGCTTTCATTTGGTCATGTGTTGGCCAGGGATGCTTAGGGACATGGTGCTCCCAAACTGTTGAAAGGCTAAAATTAGGAGATGGTGGAAGATAACAAGCTCTGACAAACCCCCATTACCTCATCCTGCTGTGTTTGCTGCAGTTTGGAGGAAGGAACATGGCTTTTCTGTCCCCTTGAGCCTGCATAGCTGCATGCTCAGCTGTCTGCCTGAGACACCATGATTGGCCTTGCTTAGTCACCAATATAACCTTTGATGTTTATAATCATTCACTGCTTAGTCTTAACAGAGCAATGCTGAGCTTGGTCCTGTCCCCACCGAGGTCAGAGCCACGTGGTTTGCTGGTGGCCTGGCTGGGAGCAGGAGACAGGCTTTGAGGTGATAACAGCCTTGTTTGAAAGTGGGGAATGGCTGGAAGGGCCCCTGGCTGCTGAGAGCCATCAAATCCACCAACAAAAGCGTCCTCAAACTTGGCTCTGAGAAACCTGTAGCTAGGAGCCTGTTTGTGATGAAGAACAGAGTCTGAGCCTCACTCAGTAACATCCCCCCTCTCCCTTTTGACGACTGAAATGATCTTAAATCGTTGTTTGACTCAAGAAGTAACTCCAAAAAAATAAAAATAAAAATCAAAATCAAAGCCAGCAAATCAAACAAGCTGGCCTGATTTATTTTGGAAAAAAAAAACAAACACAAAACAACAAAAAACAGAGCTTCAGGAGGTGGCTTTTTGAGCAGAATATCTTATTTTTTTTTTTAATAACTGCTTGGAATAAGTTCACTGCCAACTTCTGCGTGGAGTTAAACGCCACCGACCCGTCAGTGGCCTTACCTCCTATTCCCCCCATCCAAAGCAGCTGTACTGATGCTTGCTGTCTCCTGCCTCCTGTTTTATACTGACATTTTTTCCCACCCCTTCCAACACAGGTGGTTGTCAACGCCTTGGTTGGCGCTATCCCTTCCATTATGAATGTGTTGTTGGTCTGCCTTATCTTCTGGCTGATTTTCAGCATTATGGGGGTTAACCTGTTTGCCGGGAAATATCATTACTGCTTTAATGAAACAGCTGAGCACCGCTTCGAAATAGAAGTTGTTAACAACAAGACAGAATGTGAAGCCTTGATGCCACCCAACTCCACTGAGATTCGATGGAAGAACGTGAAAATTAACTTTGACAACGTTGGGGCAGGATATCTGGCTCTGCTGCAAGTTGTGAGTTTGAGTTTCCCCATCTCCCTCGTGGTAAATACCAGCGGCTCTCACTGCTCTTTGATTGCTCTGTGAAATGCAGCAGCCCATTAATCCCACTCCACTTTGGGTCTGGGGTAGAATTCCCAGTTTATCTTTTATCCCTTTACCTGGTGTGGGTCTGCCAGCACAGCACGTGGCCCCCAGTTCTGTCCTGCAAAGAGTCCACCAGACCTCTCATGAGACAACAGTGAACTTGGTTAGATTTGTGGAGATGAATTTAATGGAATCATGAATTAATTAGAATCGTGAATTAAATTAATAGGATCGTGAATTAAATTAATAGGATCGTGAATTAAATTAATAGGATCGTGAATTAAATTAATAGGATCGTGAATTTAATTAGTAGGATCGTGAATTTAATTAGTAGGATCGTGAATTTAATTAGTAGGATCGTGAATTTAATTAGTAGGATCGTGAATTTAATTAGTAGGATCGTGAATTTAATTAGTAGGATCGTGAATTGAATAGACTCATGAATTGAATTAATAGACTCATGAATTGAATTAATAGACTCATGAATTGAATTAATAGACTCATGAATTGAATTAATAGACTCATGAATTGAATTAATAGACTCATGAATTGAATTAATAGAATCATGAATTGAATTAATAGAATCATGAATTGAATTAATAGAATCATGAATTTAATTAATAGAATCACGAATTTAATTAATAGAATCACGAATTTCATAGAATCACAGATTTCATTGAGAGGAAATGAAAATTCTGAATTTCATAGAGAGGAAATGAAAATTCTGAATTTCACTGAGATGAAATGAAAAGTCTGAATTTCACTGAGAGGAAATGAAAAGAGAAATATTCAAGTAATATTAAAAATCAATATAAAGGGCAATCAAGAGTGCCAGGAAATCCTGGCTGGTGCAAATCAGAGTTGTTCTTTTACTTTGGGTGAATTTTGTTTTAAGAGAACATGTGTTTTTATTTTTGCTAGGCTACTTTCAAGGGCTGGATGGACATCATGTATGCAGCAGTAGATTCCAGAAAGGTAAAGTGCATGAACCACAAATTCCCCTCCCAACATTGCACTGTGCTATTGTGCTTTGGTAAAATCAAGAGTTAAAAAATTGTAGAACTGTGCTTATATTCTGTATTTAATGCATTTAATGTATTTTATTTATATTAATGTATTTAATGTATTTAATTGTGGTTTTGCTCTGGTTAATGTGCTAAGTTAAAAAAAAAAAGCTCAAGAAAATAACCCAAAAGGCAGAGTTCTTGGGGTTTTTTTAGGGGCAGGGAAACTCCTGCTGGAGTAGGAATACAGCAAAGAAGGGAATACAGTGAAATTCTGTATTTCATCATCAGAATCAGTGATGAGGAGGAATTAGCCAGAAGATCCTCCATGGACTTTGCATCTACCTGGGAGCCTGAGTTCAGTCTGAAGCCAGTTTTGGAATGGTGTCTGGGTTGGAACTCTTTCTTCAAGCACTTTCCTTGTTCTTATCTGCTGGAACCATGCAAAAACCATTCCTTCCTTTTTGCTTTTCCTTCTCTTCTCTTGGTTTTATATGAAAAGATTTTAAAATGGATTTTCTTGCCCTACACTGAAGGCAGGGTTGGAAACAAATATGTCAAAACAGTGTAAAAAAACAAATGTTCTTCTATCAGCTGATGGTCTTCCACATCCTCCTTCAGCAGAGAGGCTGCTGCCTTCACTTTGACAGCAGTGCCTGTCATGAAAATGATCATTTCTTCTGTGATTTGCAGTTTACTGTATATTTTATGGGCACTCACCTCATTTACAGTGAAAGTTTATAAATTGTAGGATTTTATGCATGCACAGGCAGTGTGAGGACCTGGTTCTCCATAGGTGACTACAGCTTCATAAAGCATAACTGCCATAAAGCTTGGACACATGACCAATCTCATTGTCATTCTATTTATATGATGGCTTTGAAATGTCATTTATTTCTCTTCTCATCTTCTTTTTTTAGCAAGAAGAGCAACCCAAGTATGAGGACAACATTTACATGTACATCTATTTTGTTATCTTCATTATCTTCGGCTCCTTTTTCACCCTGAACTTGTTCATTGGTGTCATCATTGACAACTTTAATCAACAAAAGAAAAAGATAAGTGATCTGTGTTGGCTGGTTGATGGGGAGCTGAGACCTGGTAGAGGAATGTTGAGTTTTCAGGCTGAGTTTTCTTATTTTCCTGGAAAATAAAGGCCAAGGCTCTGCACGAGCAGAACTGCTGTGACTTAGTGCACCACTCCCACCCCAGAACAGGCTTGGGGGGTACAAGAGGCAGCCCAAAGCTTTATGGAAAACTGGAGCCACATGGGACATTTGCTCCAGAACACTTTTTCATGCATTTCTGGGTTGGTTTTTTTTGTCTTGAATCAAATACACAGACTGGCAGCAAGATGTCTTCCTTCCCCCCCCCCCCTCCATCAGATCCTGCTGTTCTTTGTAAGCCAGGCTGAGGGTTGGTGTGGATGCTGTACCTGCTGAATGGCCTGAACACCTCTGCTACCTGTATCACAGAGGAGATAGAGGGGGTGGGGAAGGATGCAATAAACCAGGTTATTCACAGGAAAAATATTCAGTTGTCTTTTAAAGGAAGATTAGTAAGCCTTGGGTATTAGTAGAAGTTATTGCTGTCTAAAATAGCTGCCACCAACTTCCCATATGGCAGGCATCCTCCTGACTTAGCTGGGATGTTATTCCTTTCCCTTCTGATGTGTGAGCTGATTGTAACCAGTTTTCCTTTTGCCCCTTTACTTTGGAGGTCAAGACATCTTCATGACAGAAGAACAGAAGAAATACTACAACGCCATGAAAAAACTGGGCTCAAAGAAGCCTCAGAAGCCGATTCCCCGACCTCTGGTGAGTGTGCTATAAAGGGAAGTGACAGGGGGAAAAAAATAACTGCAGCATAGGCTTTCAAAGGAGCTTTGGCTCCAAAAACATCCTTTGTTCTAGCTCATGCTGGGCTCCACAGCACCATGTTCTTGTCACTCTAATTCAGGTGTGATCTGAGAAAGGTTAAAATGCCACAGCTGTGGTTGGTGTTAATCACTTGGCTCCACTGAATGGACAAAACAATCCAAAAACCCTGCTTGGCTGAGAGGTGAGAGCAGGAGGCATCAGTGAGCAGGGTCTTGGACAGTTGGACAACCTGGTGGGGTGACACTGATGAAGACCTGAGCACAGGTCCCTGCTTTCTGAAGGGCTTTGCCTGGGATTCTGGGTCCCTTTGACACTGCTGTGGATAAGGGATCTCCTGCTGCTGCCAGGATGCAGGAGGGGTGGTTGAAATCTAGTTCAGGTACCCTGCAGCCAGAGTCATGACTGCAAGGCAGACCTGGCTGCTTTCTCCAGGTGTGACTGGAAGGTCAGCACCCTGCCTTTGGCCTCGACATAATTGTGTCATTAATAAGAATTTTCAGAGCATGTTTGGGGTAATAGAGAGCATTTTCCTACCTCTCCTACAAGCAGATTGATCTGTGGCTAGGGTTTGCCTTGAAAGCTTCATAAGACACTAAAAAACTTGGGTTCTCATTGCTGTTTCCACCAACAGTGAAAGCATGTGTAGATGTTTTGTTCAGGTGTGTGTGGTTCATTGTCCCCCTCTCTCCTCTCGCACAGAACCGCATTCAAGGAGCCGTCTTTGACTTCGTCACTCAACAAGCGTTCGACATAGTCATCATGATGCTCATTTGCCTCAACATGGTGACCATGATGGTGGAAACAGACACACAGAGCAAACAGATGGAGGACATCCTGTACTGGATCAACCTGGTGTTTGTCATCTTCTTCACCTGCGAGTGCGTGCTGAAGATGTTCGCCTTGCGGCACTACTACTTCACCGTCGGCTGGAACATCTTTGACTTCGTGGTTGTGATTCTGTCCATCGTGGGTAGGTGCAACACCAGTCAGCTAGAGGTCTGTGAGTGCTGGGCTGGCTGTCCTCCTTGCTGTTTGCAGAGTAGAGTGTGTTCCTGGCTTTGAAGGGGATGGATAGGCAGCAGGACTTGTGGCTTCTCCTTTGAGCCTTGTGAAGAGACTGTGGCAGAGTTTGGCAGCTTGAAGGCCTGACTGATGCACCCTCCTCCTCCTGTTCTGGCATCCATTTCCAGTTGTGTGGAGTAAAACACTTGACAATTAGTCTCCTTGTCTTTAAAAACAGACATTTTACCTCATCAGAATGTTAGAATGCTTACCAACTGCTGAAAATAGCACTGCAGTGCTTCCTACATCAGCATGTGACCTGCACTTCTGTTTTCACTTTGGTTGAGTGTTGAATCAAACAGTTTCCTCCAACAGGTTTGGGGTTTTTGTGTGTGTGTGTGGTTTTTAGCATCTAATCTGTAAAATATGCACAACCTGACAAATAAAACAGGGGCACTCAAAGCTTGGCTGGATGCAGCTCTGCCCCAGCCTCACAAATAAAGCAGGGGCACTCAAAGCTTGGCTGGATGCAGCTCTGCCCAGGCAGACTGACAAAATACCACCATTTCTAAGCAGTCCTGCATTCTAAAACACAGGTTTGGCTGCTGCTTGAAATAAATTTTATCTTACACATTTTATAGCACCTTCAAAGTAGAGTCCACAGCCTGACTCCCACGGCAGAGGGAGGCACTGAGAGCCACACATCTCCAAGAAGCAATTTGCCCATCCTTATCCAGGTGGAATGAGTCTGCAGCTGCACCTCCCTCCTTCTCCACTTAGGAGAACTCTTTAGGGAGCCAGAGCCTCCAGCTAAGGCTCAGCTGCCTGAAGCTGAGGCCTCTTGGTGGCTGAACCCCTCTGAAAATCCAGCCAAGGTGTTCTGTGTGCCTAGGTTTCAGCAGAAACAGCATGTCTCCATGCTCACCCTTGTTTCTTCTCTTCTCCTTTAGGAATGTTCCTGGCTGAAATCATTGAGAAGTATTTTGTGTCCCCCACTCTCTTCCGAGTCATCCGCCTGGCTCGCATCGGCCGTATCCTGCGCCTGATCAAAGGGGCCAAAGGAATCCGCACTTTGCTTTTTGCCTTAATGATGTCCTTGCCTGCCTTGTTCAACATTGGCCTCTTGCTGTTCTTGGTCATGTTCATCTTCTCCATCTTTGGCATGTCAAACTTTGCCTACGTTAAGCATGAGGCTGGCATAGATGATATGTTCAACTTTGAGACCTTTGGCAACAGCATGATCTGCTTGTTCCAGATCACCACGTCAGCTGGCTGGGATGGCCTCCTGCTGCCCATCCTAAACCGGCCTCCAGACTGTGACCTAGACAAGGAGCACCCTGGGAGTGGTTTTAAGGGGGATTGTGGGAACCCTTCCGTGGGGATCTTTTTCTTTGTCAGTTATATCATCATCTCCTTCCTGATCGTGGTCAACATGTACATTGCCATCATCCTGGAGAACTTCAGCGTGGCGACGGAGGAGAGCGCGGATCCACTGAGTGAGGATGACTTTGAGACCTTCTATGAGATCTGGGAGAAGTTTGACCCTGATGCCACACAGTTCATAGAGTACAGCAAACTGGCAGACTTTGCTGATGCTTTGGAACATCCTCTCCGCGTCCCAAAACCCAACACCATTGAACTCATTGCCATGGACCTACCTATGGTCAGTGGAGACAGGATCCACTGTTTAGACATCTTGTTTGCCTTCACCAAACGTGTCCTGGGGGACAGTGGAGAACTGGATATCCTGAGACAACAGATGGAGGAAAGATTTGTGGCATCCAACCCTTCCAAAGTGTCTTATGAGCCCATCACCACCACTCTGCGGCGGAAGCAGGAGGAGGTGTCGGCGGTGGTGATCCAGAGGGCTTACAGGGCTCGGCTAGTCAGGAGGGGCTTCATCAGCCGAAGACCTGTCTCCACCAAGCTGGAAAACGGAGGAACCAACAGGGAGAAGAAGGAAGGGACCCCCTCAACTGCATCCCTGCCCTCCTACGACAGCGTCACCAAACCCGAGAAGGAGAAACAGCAGCGGGCGGAGGAAGGGAGACGAGAAAGAACGAGAAGACAAAAAGACGTCAGGGAAGCCAAGTATTGAGACAGAAACAACAAAGGAATTTTAAACAAATCATAGAATTGTACAAATGACAAAGATTTGCAAGTGAAAAAAGATTGTTTACAAACTTCATGAGAATATATCAATAGAGAACAGCCGTGGAAACACTGACCTTGAAGATCTGATACCAAACCTCGTCTGCTTCCCCTGTGCCAGCCTTGCATCTCGAGCAGTGACCTACCACCTGGTGAGAGGACCCTTGGAAACAAACATTGAACCACAACTGGAAAAAAAAACCACAAAAATAACAAAAAAAAAAGGATTTTTTTAATTGTTTGGGCAGGTGGATACTGCATGTTCCACATCAGTCAATGCAACTTAGGACAAACAGCAAAATAAAACACACACACACACACACAGAGGAATAAAACCTGCTGCTGGGATTCATATATTTGCCAAAGCAGCTTAAAAAAAAACAAAGAAGAAGAAAAAAAGAAAAAAAAAAAATTTATTTTCCCATTTTGTTGATTATTATTGAAAGAAAACCCAGAAGTCACCATGTTAAAGGGTTTGTTGATTATTATTGAAAGAAAACCCAGAAGTCACCATGTTAAAGGGTTTGTTCATGCAAAATTAGAGTTGCATTTAGTTAAGCAAAAGAAAAAAAAAAAAAAGAGGATAAAAAAAAAAAAACAAAAAATAAACCAAGGAAAAAAAAAGGAAAAAAAAAAAAAGAAATAAACCACCCATTTAGCCCATGCCATTGAATTGTCACAATTTCTTTGATATTTGTTATCTACATTCTCCTTTCCACATGGGCTTTAGATGGGGTAAGTGGGTGCCTTCAGCCTGGAGCCACCTCAGGTTGATCCCCACCCCCCCCTGCCACCCCTTGTACCCCCCAAAATAATAATAATAATTAAAAAATCAACACAGAAGTGCTCGTTCAGTGCATAGAAACGGTTGCATGATGGCATGCCGTGACCAGGAGCTGTGCATGAGGAACCACGACCCCCCCAGCCCCCCCAGACCCTGTCCCCAGCGCTGTGTGAAGCCAGAAATTGGAGACACCCCCGTGACACTGGATTTGGGGAGAAACTTTCCCAGTTCTCGAGCCCCTTACCAGGATTTCCCAGTTCTTAGCAAGCTTTTATAGGAGAAAAAAACCAAACAAGCAGGTGAAATTGTGTGTGGATGTTTCACAACTTGTCTTTTTTAATTTAATTTTTTTTCATACAGATATCTTTTTTTTTATTATTATTATTATTTTATTGATTTATTTATTTTTTTTGCACACTGAAATAGAACAAATCAAAATGCTGCTCTGGAGATAATAAAAACTGAGAATGGCTTCTTAGAGGATGTCACTGGCAAACCAGAATCCAGGGCTTCAAAACCACTCACTGCAGTCATTTGTGTCCTGCAATATTTATTAGTAATATTAATTATTATTCAGCCGCTGGCCTGAAGCATAGATTTTAATTATTATTAATTTTTTTAATGATCTTTTGATAGAGATAAATGCTAAAACTAGCAGTGTGTCATTTCACCTGGTAGCAATCTGGTAGAACTTACCCAGAGCAACCCCAGGAGCGGGGCTGTGGGACGGGGACGTCGCTGACTGTTGGGGTTCCTGCTCCGGGGGGGCTTTGGGGGAGCCCTGAACCTTCCCTTGCTACCAGGTTTTTGCAGCTCTGAGCTTTGCTGCCACCTGGGTTCTCTCTTTTCTGTGGGTTTTTAATGAGCCACAGCACAGGGCCAGCCCCAGTTTGGGGTGCAGGGTGACGAGCTGGTGTCCCCGTGCCATCACCTTCCCATTCCCGCCAGCCCCATGGACCAGCCCCTCCAACAGCCCTGGGGGCTGGGTGGGAATCGGAGCTACCTCTTGCCTGGTCCCCCTGCAGTAATAAATAACACCCCAAAACCATCCCCATCCCCCTCCAGATCCTTCTTTTGCTCCATGCCCAGACCCTGGACATCCCCCAGACCCCGGACATCCCCCAGCCCCCGTGTCCTGGTGCCTCCCAGCCGCTGTTCTGCTGGAGGTGGTGGCTTCTTCCCCAGCACTGGGTGTTCTCCTGGGGTAGGATGGCAGCACTGATGCTTGTCCCTTGGAAGGAGGAAGGAGAGGTCGGTGCTGCTCAGCTCAGCTCAGCTGAGAGATGCTGAACTCAAGGATTGAACGTGGATCAAACTCAGGGTACCCAGAACAGCAGGAAAATAATGATAATAAAATAATAATAATAATAATAAAAACCAAGCCAACAACTTGAAGGCAGGATGAATCTCAGCTTGCATCATCTTACAACCCAGAAAATTACTTTAAAAAAAACCAAAACAAACCCAAAACAACCAAAAAACCCAAAACACAACCAAAAAACCCAAAACACAACCAAAAAACCCAGCCCCGAAGCAGAAGCCATCCCGCAGCCGCCTGTGCCCAGCCCGGTGTCCTCAGGGCGCAGCCGTGGTCCTGCTGCAGCCACAGAACCTTTTCTGTCCTCTCAGCTCTTGCCCCACCTGCTCCTAGGGTAGGATGTATCATAATCATCATAATAATAATTAAAAAATGCCATACACCTGTACAGGCTCCATTGTAAACAGCACAAAAAAAAACAACCAAAAAAAAGGAAAAAAAAAAAAAAGCTGAAAAGTGTGGTTGAACTTTTTAAGAGAATATTATAAATACTGTAAGATATCATTTTATTTTATCAGCATGCCTTTTTGTAAATACAAAAAACTACCAAAAAAAAAATATTAATAGAATGGCTTCTGGCTCATGCCATTGTCCTTTTTTATTTTTTTACCTATTTTTCTGTTTGCCTGAGATTTCAGCTAGCCAGGAAACATCTCCCCAGGGGAAAAATAAAACCCATAAATGTTCAAAAAAGGACAAACAGAATGAAAAACCCCCACCCCAAAACTAGAGTTCAACAAAACAAAACAAACAAACAAAAAAAAGCTTTATTGCAAATGATCTTAAATGCAAAAATACCTATTTTTGGGGTTCTGATGTGCAATAAATCGAGCGCCTCCGTGCAGGATTTGGCTCCACTTCATCGTTCTTTGGGTGCTGGGTGCGTTGGGTGTCTGTGCTGGCGAGGTCATGACTTAATTGCTTAGAAAAATAAAAACAAATTTAAAAAAAACAACCAAAAAATCCCTTTAAACCATGTATTTATAGGTTGGAGGGGTTTTAGCATTAAATACATTAAATTTTTTCACCAGTCGCACCGGCAGCCGCCGAGAACCAGCGGGAAGGAGCCGGTTCGGTGGCTGGAGCTGGTCTTTGCTCGAGATAAAAAGGATAAAAAGTTCCTGAGGGGTTTGGTGGTTTTTTCCTTTGGTTTTTCCTCCTTCTCTCCCCCCACCCCCCCGGGCAGGGATCTCCCTCTGCTGCCGGTCACGGCTGCCACGAGCTCCACGTTTCTGTGCTCCCTCCACGGCAGGAAACTTTGGCCAGAGAACTTCAGGGACGTTTGTGGGGTTTTTTTTTGTGTGTTGTCTCCCCAAATCTCCACATTTCAGTGGGATTTATATCCTGGATGAAAGGTTGTGGGAATAAAACGAGGGTGGTGGTGCCAATTCCACAATCAAGTGGGTGTTTCCCTCCCCCATGAAATAAATCCCCCCCTCTGGGTTCGTTTGTACCCGGGTTCCTCAGAGGGGGAGGGTGATGCAGAAATAAACCAAATTCCAGCTGCTTTGTTCACTTTTCCTGTTCTCACCTTGTTTTGTTTTGTTTTTAATTTAAAAATCTAGAAGCCAATGTTGAACAAAACCAATTCAAATAAACCCATGATGTGAGATAGAGGCCACACCCGAGTTCTGAATTATTTCAGTTTTCCGCCGCAAAAATAAATAAATATTTTTTAAAAAATAATAATTAATAATAATAATAATAAACAAAAAATGTTAAAAGCTGTAAAAGACCAATAGTGAAGATTAGTGTATTAGAAATTGCATGGTGGCTCATAACGACCTTAACCCCACGGGATGAACAATTCCGTGACTATAAGCCAAAAAAGAAAAGAAAAGCAAAGAAAATAAACATTACCCTTCTCACTCGACCCAGGAAGGTGTCTCAGTGTCCCACTTCTTTCACTGCTTCCATTCTCCTTCTCCTCCATCCCTCTTGGTGGCACCCAAGGTGTGCAGAGAGGGCAGAGTCAGAGGTTGGTGGAGTTTGGTGTCACTGGTGTTGGGTCTCCGTGGGTGCCTGGTGGCCACGGCTCAGCCTCGGTCTCCATCCGTGGGGAGGGGGTGGGGGGGGTCAGCACCTTCGTGGGTTCATGGGTGGCCTTCAGCAGGTTGAGCTGGACGTGGTGACATCCCGTGCTCCACACATGGGGACAGCTCTGCTGCTGCTGTCCACGCTGGAGCTGCAGGGGAGGACTTTGCTCCACGGTGCAGAACCCTGCAGCCCCCCCCCCCGTCACTGGCACTAAAGTCACTTAAAATGACCAAACAGATCCAGAGCCACCAGTGAGCCCTCCCCTGTCCTTGGCCACACGACATGCAGATCCAGAGCCACCAGTGAGCCCTCCCCTGTCCCTGGCCACACGACACCAGGGCAGGGTGGGAGCCAGCAGCTCCCGTGCACAGGCGGTGCTGGGGGACATCCCACTGCCACTCACACCACTGCCCACCACGACTTCACCTCCCTGCTCTCACCCCGCTTTCTCCAGAGCCAACGCCTTCTCCGTGGGGTCCCACGTGCAGTGACAAGTGGGGACCCCACCCAGGCTTGGGGCACAAGCCCACGTGCACCCAAAGCACAAGGTCCTGCTGCTCAGTGGTGCTGGAGGGCCCTAAACGGGAGTGGCAGCCAGCAGCAGGTGACCCCAACACCCACCCCACAGCAGCATCCCAACCAACTTCCCCCACTTTTGCCCCAAAGAGCTGATTTCCCAGCAACCACTAAAGCCACCAGGCTATGGACAACGTCCTTCCCATCCCAAATCCCACCTGGGATCCAAACCACGGCGCTTTTCCAGCCACCAAGAGGAGAAAGTCACCTCTAGAGCCACCAAACCAGGACACATATTCAGGCTTTTCCTGCTTTAGGGACCTGAGAGCTCCACTGCATCGTGGGGACACATCTGCCAGGACCCCTCTGCGTGTGCTTCCCGGCATCAGCCCCCCCCAGCAGCGCTGCTCCAGGGAGAGCTGCAACCCCCGAGCAGCAGCTTCGGCCGCCCCTCGTTCCGCTCCAGGGTAAACGCTGTCGTCTAAAGCCGGCAGCTTCGGTGTCCTCCAGCCAGCACCGGGCCGGGGGCCACCCCTCGGGCTCCCCACGGCCGAGGCAGACGTGCCACAGTGTGGGAGGACGGGGCAGCAGAGGACAAAAAACAGCCTTGAACCCCCAGAGCTGCGATTCCCACACGGGGCTGGCGAGTGAGGCGGCCACTGAGCCCCAAACTGCCCCTCCCTGGAGGAGCAGCTCTGGGCCAGGAATTGGCTGTGCTGGTGCTTCAGGAAACGGCACCCACTGAGCTGTACAAATTCAGTTTGAAAATAAAAATTAAAATTAAAAAAAATAGAAATAAAAATAGAAATAAAAATAGAAATAAAAATAGAAATAAAAATTGAAATAAAAATTGAAATAAAAATTGAAATAAAAATTGAAATAAAAATTGAAATAAAATAAATAAAGTGTTGCATAAATAGGATCAATATTGAACTGTTTTGTTCATCTTCTGAAGTCTTACTCACGGTTATTTGTCCTTCACTGTCTTCTCCAACACTTGTGTTCCACCACAAACCAGCTGGAGATTTTCTTGAGCCATTTCTTGAGACAAAATCGAGGTTTTCATTTTAATGACAACAACACAGAGGGGTCACAATCGGCTCCAAAGCACCTCGTGCCCCCCACGAGCCCACCACTCATTTGTATTTCCTCTGATTTCTGCTCATTGCTCTGGTTTAGTTTCAGAAGCTCAGAGAGGACGGGGACACCCCGGGACGGCAGAAGCTGTGGCGGGGGCTGGGGGTCCTCGTTGGCTTTTCCCCACCAGCACAAACCCGAAGGGGTCACCTGGGGATCTCCAGCTTCCCTGGCTTTAGGACCATCCCCCCCAGGAGGCAGCTCAGCGCCAGGGACGGATAATTCAGGGGGTCCCACCCTGCCACACATCAGCAACACAAACCCCCCCCGAGCCGCAGCGCAGCGCCCAGCCCGGGGGTTTTAGCTGCTGCCCAGAAGTTCCTCAGCTGAGAAAGAGAAAAAACAACCCAAATTAAGAGAGAAAGCAAGAAGGGAGCAGAACCCCCAGACCACCAGCAGCTCCAGAAGCTCCTCCTCACACCCAGCTCCAGCCTTCAGGAGAGCCAGGTCTGGGCCAGGGTGATTCTGTGCAGCACAAAACAGCTCAACTGCAAAAAAAACCCCACACCTTTGCTGCAACACTGAAGCAGGTCACTGGCCTTCTAATTAACCCTTCCCCCATGAATAATTAACCCCAGGTGCTGGCTCAGCACAATAACCTGGTAGAGAGATTTTTTTTCTCCTCCCAGTTTTGGGGGTAGGAGGTGGTGGGACCCCACACTGGGTACAGGGGGCTGCAGTGAGGATGTGGCCAAGGGGGCTTTGCCTGGCTCTGTCCCTGCCACAGGGCACCCCAGCACCCAGTGACAACTGGGGACATCGCCAGCACAGCCAGGGATGGTGGGGACGGCTGGTGGACATCCGGCCCTGGGTGCTCAAGCAGGACCTGAGCCACGGGTGGGACCCTCCCAAGTGGGGCTTGAGCCACGGGTGGGACCCTCCCAAGTGGGACCCTCCCTGCCCAGGGGGACACACAGGGTCGGTCTCTGGATCTCAGAGTCTCCACGAGGCTTTATTGGGTCCCATTTTCCCTCCAGGGTCTCCTGGGAGATGCTCCAGTGTGGGAGATGTCCCAGGCTCAGGTGGCATCCGAGCCCAGCGCCCAGCGGCAGGAGAACACGGCGGCCGCGGCGAAGAGGACGGAGGCGATGAAACCGCCCAGGATGCCCGAGACGACGGGGCCCACCCAGCCCAGGAGGCTGCGGGTGTACGGGGGGGGCGGCCGCCTCTCGAAGCGCAGGTCCCCCAGGTCCCCCAGGTCCCTCCTGCCCCGTGTGCCCCCGTGGCGCTCGCTCTGCAGCAGCAGGGAGGAGGTGAGGTGCTGCACGGCGCGGCCGTACTCCTCCACGTTCTTGCGCAGCTCCAGGCTCCTGTCCTGGTTCAAGTTTTTCCCCAGCTCCCGGGCGATGTCGGGGCGACCGATTTGACGGAGGCCACGAACCAGTCGGTCCCAGGTTGTCACCTCTCCCGCTGTCACCAGCCAGTCCCGGAGAGCCTCTGAGCATCCCTTGGAGCTGCGGAGGCCCCGGTGGCGGCGGCGAGATGGGTGGATGGGGTTGTTCTCCTCGGAGAGCTGCTCCAGCTCCTGCTCCCCCATGTCCTTGTCGGGTCTCGCCAGCCACCCCCGGAGCTGGCGGCACTCGGCGAGGGACATCAGCTCACCGATGCGGCTCATGGTGTGACGGCCCACGTTGGCTGCCACTGTGTCCTCACTCTGGCCACCCACCACCAGCAAGAGCAGGACAAGTCCCACGGGTGCCAACATCCCTTGGGTGCCCCTTGGCATCAGGGTGGCCCGGGAATGTGGATCCCCTGTCTGACGTCACAAGCCACCGTGTTCCAGGGACACATCCCCTGTCCCCTGGAACATCATCCAATGTCCCCACCCAGGGCTGAGCATTTTACAAGGGCAGGGAGTGACAGAACAAGGGGTGATGGCTTCAAACTGGAAGAAGGGAGATGGAGATGAGATGTGAGGAAGAAATTCTTTGGTGTGAGGGTGGTGAGACCCTGGCCCAGGTTGGCCAGAGAAGCTGTGGCTGCTCCTCCCTGGAAGTGTTCTGGGCCAGGTTGGGTGAGGCTTTGAGCAACCTGGTCTGGTGGAAGGTGTCCCTGCTGCTGGCAGGGGGTTGGGACTGGATGAGCTTTAAGGTCCCTCCCAACCCAACCATTCCATGATGGGTCCCATGGGATCCAGCTCGGTTGGGCTTTGTCAGGGCTCAGCAATCACCGTCCCCACCTCCCCGCTGGCACTTTGGCAAATGCGGGGACATGAGGTGGCAGCTGCTCCTCTGGGATGTCACCATCACCCGCTTCCATCTCCCAAAGGCCCCGAGGCAACGGCAGCAGCTCCCTCATCCCTGCCCAGGGAAGGGGCACGGAGCCCCCACACAGCTCGCTGCGGACGCACGGAGCGGAGGCGAGTTAAACCGGGAGGGAGCAGCCGGGGACCCCGTCACCACGAGGTGGCGATGCAGCCACGGGCGCGTCCCCTGCAGCGCGCCCGGTTCCTCATCAGGGTCGAGATAAAGCTGCGACGTCCCCACATCGCCCCCAAAAGCCGCAGCGCGGAGCGTTGGGTTCCAGGGCCGCGGTTGGTGTCCGGGGTTGGAGGATCCGTGCCGTGCTCCGTCCCCCGGCGCTGCCCCTGCGGAGCTGCCGGACCGGGTCCCGGGGCCTCACCTCGCCACCAGGACTTTTAGGGTCTTGGTCAAGGCTCCTGTGGTGGCTTCACAGATTTTATGGCATCAAATCTCCGCGAGGTCAGGGTCCAGCTGCAAACTCATCTGAATCCCCCGGGACGCTGGGCAGGGCCCCCCGGACCTCCCTGCGCCGGCCCCTCCCCGCCCGGGGCTGAGCCCGGGGCTTTCCCCAGCTGGGGCGGGCAGGGAACCCCCCCTCCCCGTGTCCCCCGGCCCCCCCCAGCCACCCCTCGTACCTGCAGACACCGGGTGGGTCCTCACCAGCAGCAGCCAAACCTGACAGACCCCCCCCCCGACCCCCTGAGGCCCCTCCCCAGGAACCTGGGGGGACCCTTCCCGGCAGGGACCCCCCCTCAGAGGGACCTCAGTGTCCACAGAGCCCAGGCAGCTCCTCCAGTGCCTCTGCCCTAACGAGGGGAGGGGGCACACCTGGACCCCCCAGCACCCTAATGAGGAGATGGGGCACACCTGGACCCCCCCAGCACCCTAATGAGGAGATGGGGCACACCTGGACCCCCCCTTAGCACCCTAATGAGGAGATGGGGCACACCTGGACCCCCCCAGCACCCTAATGAGGAGATGGGGCACACCTGGACCCCCCCAGCACCCTAATGAGGAGATGGGGCACACCTGGACCCCCCCAGCACCCTAATGAGGAGATGGGGCACACCTGGACCCCCCCAGCACCCCTAAAGACATGGGGCACACATGGGTGCCCACCTCAACACCCTCAGTGAGGGGAGGGAGCACATCTGGACCCCCCAACATGCCTAACAAGGGGAGGGGACCCTCCAAACACCCCTATTGAGGGGAGGGGGCAGATCTGGACCCCCCCAAACGAGGGCAGGGGACCCCCCCCCCCCAACACCACTAACAAGAAGGGGGTGGGGGAAGCCTGATGCTCCCCCCTTCCCCTGGCTACAATACCCCCTCCCCCCCCCCCGCAATAGCCCCCCCACCCCTCCAAGAGCACCCCCACCCATGAAGCAGCACCCTAAAAAAGCCAAGGGGGGGGTAAGGGGGGAGTGAGGGCTGGGAGCAGGAGCTGCAGGTTCAGGTAATCTCTTTAATACTGCGTTAATATTTTCTCTTTTTTGGGTTTTTTTGGTGTTTTTTTTTAAATACAGCATTTTTTTGAGGTAGAGAACATTGCAGGTTCCAAAGCTTTTTCTTTCTCCCACATTAACAAGCCATGAATTAAATATTTTCATGTACAAATACGTTGCAAAAAATGAGGTAGAAATGGTTACAGAGAGTGTACAAATATGATAATTATTAATAATTAATAATAATAATAATAATAAAAAGTCTTCAGGAACCCAGTACCACTTTTTGGAGGGGGGAAAAAAAAAAGGGGGGGGACACACACACACATCTGTGCCACTAATGCCCTTTGCCCACAGGCTGCTCATCCTCATGGAAATTGTCCCCCTAAAAAAATGAGGAAAATAACCCAAAACTGGCAGACACTTCGCTGCCGTGATATTGGGGAGACCCTGAGGTTATTGGGGGGATGCTGCTCCAAGCAGCAGATGGAGCCGGGGGGGGGGGGGGGGGGAAATTGGCCCCAGAGCAGCTGTATCCCCCAGGATAATAGAGAAAAAAATAATTAAAACATTAATATTTTATTTAATTGGGGGAAAAAAGCAAAAAACCACCCCAAAAAACCCCAAAACAGCCAGGCAGGAGGGGGTGGGGGGGGGGGGGGGGGGACCAGGCTGTGCCCTGACCCCAGCCCATAAACAGCACCCACAGCCCACGCTCATCCCTGGCAGAGGGGGGGTTTTTTGGGGGGAGAAAACAGTGTTTTCCCCAAATGTTACCCCATGCCCAGGCTCTGCTGGGGCTCCTCAGGGCCCAGGGGTGGCCACCGCCGCGGGAAGCCAAAACCCCGGTGTTTTGGGTGAAAAAGAGAACGTTGTGCCCAGACAGCAGCACCAGCAGACCCCCCCCCACCCCCCCTCACCCAGGCCCCACGTGGGGTGGGTGCCCCCCCCCCCCCCCCCCCCCCCCCCACCAGGTTCCTGGGGGTCCCCAGGGTGCGGTGGGAGGTTGAGGGACCCAACCTGAGCCAAAAAGTGGTGCTTGGTGACAACTTCAAACCATGGCCCCAAAACCCTCCCCGCTGCGGCGCGACCCCAGCAACCGCTGCAACAACGGTCAAAAAACCTACAAAAAATAAAAATTATGGCATAAGATACGTGAAAAGCACCCAAAATACATTCAACTTCCATCTTGGTAACAGCTTCAAGTTTTCTGTTTGATCTTTTTCTTTTCTTTTCTTTTCTTTTCTTTTCTTTTCTTTTCTTTTCTTTTCTTTTCTTTTCTTTTCTTTTCTTTTCTTTTCTTTTCTTTTCTTTTCTTTTCTTTTCTTTTCTTTTCTTTTCTTTTCTTTTCTTTTCTTTTTTCTTTTCCTTTCCTCCTTCCTTTCTTCCTCTGCTCCTTTTGGAAGCAAACACACGAGGCAGCTTTGTTTCAGGTTTGAAAACTCTTTAAAAAAAAAAAAACAAAAAACCAAAACTCTCTTTTTTTTCTTTTTTTGCCTTTTCTGAGAAGATAAAAAGAGTTTTTTAAAAACACATTCTTTCCTTTTTTTTTCATTTTTTTGTTGTTCTGAGGTATTTTTTTTTTTCCTGAGTAGTTAAAAAGAAAAATAAAAAACACAAAACGAAACGAAAATCCTACAGAGCTTACAAAAATCATAAACAAATCAAACACAGCTACTCTAGCACAGCACCTCCAGCACCAAACCCCAAAATTCCCTGGGTTGTGTCACCCCCTCCCCTGGTTTTGTGTCCCCCCTCCCCTGCTCCCTCCCCTTCCCCACTCAAGGATATCGCGGCGTGCGAGGGGGGGGCTTCGCTCAAACGAAGCCTGAGGTATTTCTGGTAGGAACAATCAAAGCAATTAAAAAATTAATTAGCATCATCATCATCATCATCATCCTGGAGCTTCTGGGTAGACAGGGGGAGCTCGTGCACGCGCCGCCGCGGAGCCGCATCCCCGGTCGCCTCCGGCCGCGCTGCTGCTCCGGGGGGGGACAAAGGGGACAATAATAAATATCCTGAGTCAGAGGGGACCCCGGGGGGGAAAACCCGGCTGGGTCCGACACCCTGGAACCAGAGGGACGCGGAGGTGCTGGGGGGGCTGGCGGGGGGGGGTCTGCGGTGCTTTGGGTGAGGGGTCCGGTCCTGGGGTGGCTCCACAGAGCCCAGCTCCGCCCCTCCAAACCCCGCGTCCACCGGGCAAGTCCCAAACGCAGCCGCGGAGCCGGGGGGAAGGGTCCGTCCCCGCAGCCCCCCGGCGCCGCGCCCTCAGAGCCTGGTGCCGTACATCTTGTCCCACTCCAGGAACAGGTCCAGCTCCTCCTGGGAGGCGGCGGGGCGGACCTTGCAGAACGCCTTCTCCAAGTCCTGGTAGGACGCGGGCTGGATCTGCCCCGGCAAAGCGTGCAGCGCGGCGGCCCCGGCGTGCTGGCAGAGCTGGACCAGCTCCCCCCCCGAGAAGCTCTCGGTGTGCTGCACCAAGGAGGACATCTCCCGCTCGCTCAGGCAGGAGCCCTGCTGGGCCAGGGCGTGGTGCAGGATCTGCCGCCGAGCGATGCTGTCCGGCGGGGAGATGTAGAACCGCTTGGTGAAACGCCGGTGGGAAGCCTCGTCCATAGCGCCGGGCCGGGCCGTGGTGCCGATGATGACCACGTTCTGCTCGGAGGAGGTAGCCACGTTGTCCAGGTAGGAGAGGAGCTGAGACTTGAGGTTGCTCACCTGGCTGCCATCCTCACCAGCCCGGGCCACCAGCAAAGCCTCGACCTCAGTGATGAGCAGCACCGCGGGCTGCCGGCAGCTGGCCACGAAGAAGACGGTCTGCAGGATCTTCTCGGCTTCAGCTTTCCAAGTGGAGAGCAGGGTGGTCCCGCTGAGCTTCAGCAAGGTGGAGCCCAGCTGGGTGGAGATGCACCGGCTCAGCATGGCCTTCCCCGTGCCCTGGGGCCCGAACAGCAGGATGGTTCGGGGCGGCCGGCTCGTCCCAGTGTAGGCGCCGGGGCGCAGGATGGGCCACACCAGCTCCTCCTCGATGGTGGCCTTCACAGAGACCTGCCCGGCGATGTCCGTCCACTGCACAGGCGGCCCCCGCTCCACCACCTTGGTGTTCACCAGCTCCAGGACCAGGGGGTCAATGTTCTTGGGTTGCTCCTCCACTGCTGGGTTGCCAAAGACCGGTGCTTTGGGGGGCAGCCGCAGCGGGAAGGGGGGTCCCGACTCGGCCGCCCGCTCCCCGTTGGCGAGGGGGGGGCTGAACTTCTCGAAGGGCTCTGCTGGCCGCAGCGGGGCGTCCCCGGTGCCGTAGGGTGGCGAGACCACGCTCTTCATTGGTTGCCCGCTGTACTTGCCCGCGTGCTCCTCGGCGCTCCCGGCTCCTGCCGGCCGCTTCCCGGGCTTGAAGGTCACCTGGGGGGACTCGGCGCTGCCGCCGAAGCCGTTGCCCCGGCACTCGCCGTTGTCTGACATGGGGTAGGGGGACTTTGGCTGCTCGTAGCTGTATTTCCTATACCTGCCCTCCCCCTCGTCCTCCCCACCGGAGATGTCGAACGCTTTCCTCTTCAGAGCACCGGCCGCCTCGGTGCCGAGGGGTGGCACGGCCAGGGGGGTCAGGCCAGCACCCTGGTAGCCATAGGCGGGCACCCCGGGCGGGCGGGTGGTGGGCGGTGGGGCGGGGATGGGGGTCGGCGCGGCGATGCCGGAGGGCAGGTAGGAGGCCGAGGGGTGGGGCGGGTGGATGGCCCCGTAGCCCGGCTGCGGCGGGTAGCTGCCCGCGCCGTAGTTGTACACGGGGCCGGAGGAGCCGTAGCCCGGCACCAGCGCGGGCGAGGGGTGCGGGGGCTGCAGGAGCCCTGAGCTGTGGAGGGCAGGGGGGTGCGGCGGGGGGAGTGCAGCTGCCGGCTGGGTGCAGTAGCTGGAGGGCAAGTAGGTGCCACCATAGCCTGAGGGATACTCCTGAGATGACCCCAGCCCAGCGGAGCTGGCAGCGGCTCCTCCGCAAGAGTTACCGGGGTACATGGGATCAGCGAGGTTGGCGGAGACCACGGGAGAGCCACTGAGCCCGATGGCCCCACTGCTCGGGGGGACAGTGGGTGGCACCACCCCCTTGGTGCCGGGGAGGCCATCATGGATGGGGGTCAGGGAGTAGGTGCCATCGGAGCCGTGTGCCACCGGCCAGGGCTCCCCGTCCCCCTTCTGCCCGTTCACCGGCCCGAAGGCTCCGTCCCCGTAGCCGCTCAGCGCCGAGCGCTCGTAGGGCGCCTCCAGCACCCCCGAGTACTTCTCGGCGTACCTCTTGAGGAGGTTGGAGGCGGTGAGCGCCGAGATGTCGTCGTTGGCCCAAGCGTAGTTGAAGCGCTGGCGGGTGCTGGGGTAGAGGTCAGGTTTGTGGGCTGGTGAGGAGGTGGTGGAGGAGACATCGAGGTGCTGCTCCGGCCACTGGTTCAGGGACTGGGCATGCTCTGGTGACCAGTGCATCTTCAACAGACCTGCAGGGACAGGACAGCGCAGGTGAGAGCAGGGGCATGGAGACAAGCACCTCTCTGCACTGGGTGTCTCCAGAAACCACCATCCTTGACCTCATCGCACCTCCTGGCTGCAAACCTGTGCTCTCAATCCCAGCACTGCCTGGGTTGGGAAAGCCCTTTGAGCTCATCAAGTCCCATCATGAACCCAACACTGACCAGTCCCCCACTGACCCATGTCCCTCAGCACTGTGTCTACACGACTCTTCAATCCCTCCAGGGATGGGGACTCCACCACTGCCCTGGGCAACCCCTGCCAATGCCTCAGAACCCTTCCAGCAAAGAAATTCTTCCTCACATCCCATCTCAACTCAACAATGCTCATGCTCTAAATTTTCCACCTTGGCCATCACCGGTGCAAATATCCCCCAGAACCAACAGCCACCTGGAGCAGAGGATAATTATAATATTATAATTATAATGCATAGAATATTAATGATGTGCAGCCAGGTGGGTGGGGAAATAGGGGCTGCACTGCACACACTCGCTCCAGGCTGAACCCAAAACCTTTCCCACATCCCGTTGCTCACCGGTGCCGGTACCGGCGGGCTCTGCCTGGCCCCAGCCAAAGGGAAGACAGAAACGCCACAGCCGTGTCCAGACCCACACCTGCAACGGCAGCGGGTGGGAAACGCATCCTGGGGGTCCCTCAGGACCTGCTGGGGGTCCCTGCTTGCCCCACCAAGCCCATGTCACCATCTCCCCGTGTCCCTGTCACCATGAGGATGCTGAGGTTGGCATCATCCTCTTGGCATTACCTCCAGCCCCCAAACACCACACGGTCCCTGAGGGCTCACCGAGGGCGGTGGCAGTGTCCCCCATCACCCCACCTGGTGTAGGTCCCCCCAGTCCCCCCCCTTCCCCTCTGCCCAGCGCCTCGGGGGACGGCTCAAGCAGGACCTGCTGCTCCATTCACTCGCCTCTCTCAGCCTTTAAGCCACTTTGTGACCAGGGCACAATTAGATTACTTAATGCTTTAATTGACTTATAGGGCATTTGTACCTCCACTCTGGATATCAAACTTCCACAAGAGGATTGAGACAGCGGCTTTGTGGGGCTTCCTCCGCCCTCCTCCTGCACTTCCCGGCCGCTATTGAAGTGCTGCCGAGAGCTGAAGGCTCGGGCAGAGCCAGCCCCGAGCGCCTGCGGGCAGGGGATGCTGAGAGAAACGCTGAGAACATCCCCACGGTGGCATTGGTGTCCCTGGCACTGAAGGACTTTGTGGGGCTAGGAGATCTCAGGAGGAGGAACATTGCCATGGATCAGCTCCATGGGCACTGGGCTCTGCCAAGGGGCTGTTCCAGCTCCTGTCCCCCATGGGCAGCAGATCCATGAGGGGCTCTTCCTCTCTGGCTCTCGCTGGCTCTCTCGGGCTCTGGCTCTCCCGGGATTGCGGTTTCGGGTCGGGATTGTCGCTGCTCCGGGATCGTTCTCTGGGAACGGGCCAGGCTGGGTGGGTGGGTGCTGAGCAATGGCCCTGGGGGTCACTCATTGGTGTATTTTATTACTATTATTATTATCATTATTATTTTAATATCAGTATTATTTTAAGTTTTCTTTTATTTCCATGATTAAATGGTTCTTCCCTCCCCCTACAAATCTCCTTCTCATTCCCCTTGTCCCCTAATTCTCTCCCCTATCCCCTGGGTTGGGGGCAGTGAGCGAGCGGCTGGGTTTGGCTGCAGCCCGGTGCCAGCCCAGTGCCAGCCCAGTGCCAGCCCGGTGCCAGCCCGGTGCCAGCCCAGTGCCACCACCACACGGACAGGTTTGCCTGAGCGCTGCCACCCCAGCACGAAGGGCTGGAGAAGCAAAGCCGCCCCCAGCCAAGGCTGTTAAAGACAAGATGCATTTGGGAGGAGAAAAGCCAAAACTCCAGGAAAAGCCGCACCGGACCCTGGAAAACCGGGCGGGGGGGAGGGCGGGGGGCAGGGAGGAGTTGTCAGGGGTTGAAGTGGGACGTGAAAGAGGCGGCGGAGCGGGACAGATGTTTCAATGCTCCCCTTGGCAGTGTGAGAAAATTACTGTCCAGTGACCAAATGGCCGGGCCGGTTCCCACCCTCGCTGCTGCCCATTATCCCCAGTGCAAGACAAAGGCGGGTAGGGGGGGCTGGGCAGGGGAGAATCCTATTGTTCCCGCCCGCCCTAATTATGGAAATCTTGTTAATCTATTCAGCAGCGGCTCTGAACTGAGCTTTTGTTCAGGGTTTTTTTCGCGGGGCGCAGCGCCGAGGGTGTCCAACGGCTCGCTCTGGGGCTGGGGTGCCCTGCATCCCACCACCGCCCCCCGGGGAGAAAGCTCCGGCCGGGGGATGTCACAAGGACCTGGAGCTGCCTGGAGCAGCGTCCTGGTGTGGGCTGCTTGGAGCAGCGTCCTGGTGTGGGCTGCCTGGGCAGGAGCACAGCTGTATCACCCACAGCCCCGGGCAGCAGAGCACGCCACGTACACGCGTGTGTGTGTGTTTTACACGCTCACACCCCAGCCCTGCGCACACGCATGCGGCGCAAACGCTGGGGCATAAAAACTCCTGGTAAAAGCTTCACTGGTGAATATAGAGCTGACCTGCAGGTGGAATTGGTGCTGGCTGCTGCCATCCAGCATCCCCTGGAGCATCAGGAGAAGGTTCACACAGATTTGGGGGGTAAAGGAGCACCTGAGAGCAAACATTCGTGCTGAGGATGCACCAACGCCGGGGTTTAAACCCAAACTCCCCCGAGCACCCACGGCCTGGGAGAAGGGAGCAGCTCCGTGGGGAGCGACCTGCAGCCCCTCAGTGCAAGTGCTGGACGTGTCTCCACGTCCCCTTGGACAGTCCTTGCTGCTCTGTAGAAGCATCTCCACCCTTGGGATGCTGCTGCCCTCCAGCTCCCGGAGCAGGATGAGCCACCTCGGCGATGCCGGGCTCCTAGGGCCGCTGGTTTCAGCGCTGCCGGTTTCTCTTCCAGCAGAGCTGCCAGCGGGGAGGATTTACACCTTGTTCAAAAGACATCCAGCAGTTTCATTATCCCTGCCATTACCCACAGCAGCGTGGCCCGGTGCAATCAGCTTCCCAGGCAGGGAGAGCCTGTCCTGATTCCAGGCACTGCCCAAATTCCCAGCTTTTTAATTCTCTGATTTGCAAACTTTGGGCAGAGGAAGAGCAAACCACGATGCTGGGAGCCCAGTGGCACAGCTCAGCCTTCACCAAAGCTTCTTACATCAGGGATGTTCTCATGATGGGTCTTCTGAGCTGGATTTTGTTACCAGCACCTGAAGGTGGGTCCAGACAAGAACCTGGGCCAAGCACCTGCAGAGGATTTGAGGCCCTGAGATGTTTTTGCAGCCATGCAGAGATGCTGCAGATCTCGCAGCAGCCACAGCGATGTCCTCAAGGGTAAAGGCAAGCTGGGAAAGAAAACGTAGGAGGAGAAAAGAGACTTCCCCAAGTCTGCCCAGTGAACAGGAGGCTGGGGAATGACTTCTTCTTTGATTAAATGCAGCATTTCCTGATGATCTTTTTGGCTTCTGCAGCCAGGAGCTGGTCCTGAGCTGGGTCCATCCCTGCCTCCTAAGAGCAGCGGCGAGAAAGTGCAACGGCACTACCGGGAGTCACAGCACAGCCATAAATCAGAGTTCTCACCCCTGCTGACAATCCTTTCCCACTCACTGTGGGCCTGAGGCTTGTGCTGATGTTTCTGAAATGTATGAGCATTAATTCTGTATTTTACAGCAACGTTTCTGCCCATGGATACACACAAATTTCAGTTAAATATCTGCCTCCAGAGCGCGGGTCCTGGAAAGCCCGGCAGCAATTCACACGGGTGGCAGAGCTGGTCCTGAAGCCAGAAGCAGGGTGAGGAGAACACAAAGCCCTGACACAGCCCAAGTGGGATACTTGGTTGAAACCTCCCAGCCCTGCAGACTGAGAGCCAGGCAGCTGAGTCCTTGGCACACGCTGCTGGAGCCCAAACACCCCATTTTCCTAAGTACATCTGGGTTGTTTGGCAAATCCACCGGGGAGCTGCGTTTCTTTGTCCACCACATTCCCCGTCCCCTCCTCACCGCTGCTGACCCAGCCAAGGCTGGTATTGCCATCAGAGCAGGGTCAGGGTACATGTGTTAAAAGGATTTCAGCTAACTCCCACCGTGGCCTCTCCCCACCCCCTGAAGAAAAACCACCTCAGCCTCGTCCAGCGCGAGGCGAAGGCTCCATCGCCCGCTCTGTCCCCTCCATACATCAAGTGCAGAACATCTGGACAGCAGCACGATGTGACCAACGGGCCATCACCCATCTGTGCTGCTCCAGCACCCCCCAGCAAATGAAACATTCATCTGGATCTGCTCAGCAGCAGCTGAGCATCACCCATCTGTCACGGCCAGAGCAGAACCCGGCAGCTCTGCGTCACCAGGAGGGAACTGCACACGGAGAGCGGCCCCGGAGCCCCCGGATCGAGGGGACACGGCAGTAAAATGGGGATGTGATCAATAAGGAGATGGTGCAGGGAGTGTGGATTTGAGGGATTTTGCTCCAGGTTTCCATAGAAGATAGAGGGGAGAAAAAGGAGCAACAAATGGACCTTAAAAAAAAGTGGGGAAAAAAAAAATCAACCTCTTTCTTGCTATTTATATTTTGCTTAATGTCACTTGTGCTCAGGCCCCGTGGACCACTCAGACCTGCTGAGATCTGGGCATCAGCCCTTCACCCCCTCCCAGGAGCACAGGACAGAACTGCTGAACAATTTGGGTCTACAAACCCCTGCGAGGGGCTGGTCCAACCGTCCCTGCTCCTGCCACACCACCAGCACGTTCCCTCAGTGCTTCAAAGAGGAACATGAACCCAAAAGGTTAATTATCACATTAACTCCTCACTGACCTGCCCAGTCCCTGCCACGGGCGTGCTCAGCACGTGCAAAACACGGCTCCCTCCAACAGCATCCCCCTGCCAGCCACACCGGTGCCTCTCCTCCAGCAAACACCTTCCTGCTCTGTCCCATCCCATCTCTGGGTGACATTCCAGCTGGGATCTCCACCAAACCACTGCTTGAAGGACAGTTCTCAGGTGAGAAGGTTTTCAGCAAGAGCAACACTGAGCATTCAGGTCATCAAAGTCCACCACCCCTCACGGTTGTCTCAGGACAGGTGCTCAAGGTGCAGAAGAAACCTTAGCTTGTCCCAGAGAAGGACACCATGACCCTTGGGTTCTGCTCACATCCCTGTCAGGACCGAAGCCCTTCACCAAAATTTCATTCCTTGAGGCCAGACAAGCCCCCCAGGGCCCAGGGTTGGACCCAGCCCATCTTTGGAGGACGACATTAGAGAGGAAAATCCATTTCTAATCAGCAGAACCATTGCCCCAAACAGACATGGCCCCATAAAAAGGCCAGGAGGTCAAACAGACCCCATTTGCATGACATCTGCAGAACATCCACCAAGCCAGTGAGGGTGGTGGGCGAACCCCAAAGTTCCCAGTCCCACCACCCAGTCCCACATGGGCAGTAGGACTCTGTCTCCTGCTTCTGCCTGTGATGTGTGGGGAGGGAGGAGGCCACAGGGAGGTGAGGACGTTGCTTCTCCTACCTGGGCTGGGCATGGCCATGACCATGAACAACTCCTCCTTGAGCCCATCTAGAAACAGGCTGTGTGAAACCACCTGAGGGGATTTTAGCTGGTGCAGATGCACATTCACGTGGTCCATGGGAGGATGCAGATAAATAGTGTGAAGGCACCTTCATACCATCTCCATCTCTGCTCCTACAGAAGCCACTTAGCAAAGGACCTGCTGTCACCAAAGAGACGGGAGCTGCTCTGGAAAACTTCTCGTCCTGACCTCACTCCACTCAAAACTATTTGTTGAAACCCATCAGGACTCACCACATCCCCCTTCAGAGGGACTTTCTGAGCCCACCTGCACCTGCAGAAGGAGGATCTGGGGGGGTCATGCTCCTCTGAGAGTCCCCACCAGCGCTGAGCCGGTGGCTGGCTGACCCGTGACGCTGTGCAGGAGGATGTCAGCGGTGCTGGGATGCCTGGAGGACACAATCTCTGGGATCTGTGCTACAACAGCAGGAGAAGAAGCAAAGCCAACAAGTTATGGGGCTGGATGCTGAGCTCAGCTGCTGGATTGCTGCTGCACCCCAGGGAAAACATGGTCTGATCTCCACCCAGCACCATCCACGCCTGGATCCACTCCATCTACAAACCCTGAGAGACACATAAACCCCAAAAGGCTGAAAACAACTTTAAATTACTTATTTTTTCCAAGAAGAAACCACTGCTGTTACGTTTCACGGTCCCACGAGCACGCGGATGCAGATCATTAAACGCAGGAGAAGCTCTGCAGCCCAGGAAGGGACCAGGCACCCCCACTCCTGCCAAGCCCTCTCCTCTCCGGTTGTTTTTCCGGATGAAGCTCCAATAACCAACTCCCCCAGGGGCAAAAGCCACGCAGGAGCCGCCAGCCCCTGGTCTATCATCTCCAGTATCTGCCCTGGGGCTGGGGTCAGCGCCGGGGGCTGCAGCGGCCACCAGACCCGCGCTGCAGAAGGGAGATAATTCGCCCCGTGCACCAGAGCCTGTCCGCAGCGGCAGCAGCAAGGCTCCAGCTCATCTCCTCCGTGGAACGAAATCAATCTTAATTAACTCTAATTCTGAGGAGCCTCCCAGTCCTACCCCGCCCCGCACCACGCGGTCGTGTTTTCCGCCCCGGTGCTTCGCCGGGCAGCGAGCTCCGCAGGGAACTCAGCAAAAACTCCTCTTTTCCATCATTTTTTCCATCTCCGTTCTCAGGGTCCCCGTGTGTCCCTGTCACACGGACGGATCCCATCCCTATTCCCCGCGGGCCACCTTCCCTGCCCTCGGCATCGCGGCGGCGCCGTCCCCCGCTCGGAGCGGGGCTGGGGGAGGCCTCTCTCGCTGGCTTTTGTTTTCACAAGCCTTTTGACACACGGATTCTTTCTTAGACACCGCCTCAGCAGCCTGCAAAGCCGAGCTCCCTCCTGCCCCCCATTCACTAATGGATTTTCCACAAGTTCCCCCTTTTTTTTCTTTTTTTTTCTTTTTTTTTCTTTTTTTTTTGCCTTTTTTTTTCCCCTTTGCTGACCCCCCCTTCCCCCCATCCACACCCAAGGCTGCAGCTCCCCTCTGCCTGCGATGGCACGGACAGACAGACGGACTCTGACTTTGGGGGACCCACGTGTCACGGTGGGAGCAGCCGCCCCTACAGCTCCTGCTTTCTGTGCCATGGGACTTTGCACAATTGCTTGATAATTATAAGCCGATTATAATTAGATACCAGGATGCAAACGCCTCAACCTGCTGCTACAGGGTTGCCACTCAAAAAAAAAAACCCCAAAAAGAAGGTTACAGAGTAATGAGGTGGCAGCAGTGTCGGGGTGAGGCATCACTGGGAGATCGGGGGGGACTCTGGTGCCGCGCTGGCTCCGCGCAGGAGCGTATTGATCGGGGCAGAGCTGCTCCTGTCTGCGAGAGCTAATCCTACGGCAGAAATAATTCATTTTCCTCCCTTTTCAGCAGCCACTCATTAAAAAGTAATCACCTTGTAGGAGGAGGATGTGAACAGCCCAAGGTCAGGTCTGTAACGACGTTATTCCGAGGAGCGAGTACCTGGTGTGAGCTGAGCAGCAGCCGCGCCGTGACCCTGCCCACGTGGAGTCGGCAGCTCCAACCCCACGGCCGAGCCCTGCCCTGCTGCTGAAGATGCAAATGGATGGAAATATTTTTATATCAGCAGATATTCCCTTCTGTGAGTGCTTCCTGCCAGCACCCACAGCCGAGCACAGACATTGCTCTCACCGACCCCAAGCACCCGCGATATCGGAGGTGGAAAACAGGAGCAACGCTCCAAAAGTGGCTTTGAGATCTCGTTATTTGGTGGCACCTGCAGTAAATCTCCCAATCTCCAGCTCGTGATTTATTTCCACATTGCCAGGACTTCGCTGCAGCTGCTAAAATCTGTTTTTCTAAGAGTATGAAGCTGCAAAAGTGTCACATAACGACGCGTCACCATGTCCCCACCAGTGGCACAGGCAGAGCCGGGACAGCAGCACCTTGGAGGAGGAGGAGGAGGAGGAGGAGGAGGAGAAGGAGGAGGAGGAGGAGAAGGAGGAGAAGGAGGAGAAGGAGGAGAAGGAGATGCTCTGGGAACTGGCTGGGGCGTGGGGCTGGGACAGGGATGTAACACAGGGGACAGGATGGGGACAATCCCAGGAATTTGGCAATTCCAGATCCAGCTTCAGCAACGCCAGAAAAGGTGAGAAAAGCCCCACAACTAAGCCTTTCCCAGAGAGATCTGCGGGGTCACCACCCAGGGCTGGGTCAGCTGGGGACCCCGGTGTCCCCCTCACTGTCACACAGGGTGACCTGCCCTCCCAAGGCGGGACATGGAGGGCAAACCCTTCAAAACCACGCTCCACCTCCCGAACCTCCCGCGTGCAGCGCCACCCCTGGCCTTTAATTACTCATTTCCACAGCCCTCAGCCCCCTCGCCACCAACGACACCCCCGTGAGCCCGCTCCGGGGGGCGCCAGCACGCAGGGAAGGGACCCAAGCGCTCCACAGACAATTTCCAAAGGGAAGAACCTCGGGTGGGAACGTCCCTTCGCCGTAGCAGGGCCGTGGCCGCAGACAAAGCAGCCCAACAGCCGGAGCCGCTGCTCTTCAGAGTCCGAAAGCATCACCGAGGAAGATTAATTGCAGGGAGAGGACCCGGGCTCCTGCGTCCCCTGATGCCACGAGTCCCCTCCAGCCCGGTGCTGTCACCGCTTCTCTCATCTGTTTACACAGCCAAGCCTTTGTGAGGAGCGGCTCCTCTTCCGCGTGCGCTCCGGGCAGGGGAGGGGGTGCTCATTCAGCTATTATTCACCTTTTTTCCTGTAGGCAGGACAAGTGTGGGTTAAAGTGCAACCTGTGTGGGCAGCTTTCGCTTTCTGAGGGAAAAGAGAGAAAAAAAAAAGTGGCTCTTTTCTCTTTCCAGGGAAAACACTCGTCTGGGTACCACAGCTCACTCACCTGGGCACCACACCTCACTCACCTGGGTACCACGCCTCACTCACCTGGGTACCACACCTCACTCACCCGAGTACCACACCTCACTCACCTGGGCACCACACCTCATTCACCTGGGTATCACACCTCACTCACCAGGGTACCACAGCTCACTCACCTGGGCACCACACCTCATTCACCTGGCTACCACACCTCACTCACCTGGGTACCACACCTCACTCACCTGGGTACCACAGCTCACTCACCTGGGTACCACACCTCACTCACCTGGGTACCACACCTCACTAACCCGGGTACAACACCTCACTCACCTGGGTACCACACCTCTGCCAGCCGAGCATCCCACCTGGGAGTGCATCCCAGCATCTCACCCTGGGATCACACCCCTGTATCCCTTCTGGGATCACACCCCAGCATCCCACCCTGGGATCACACCCCTGTATCCCTTCTGGGATCACACCCCTGTATCCCTTCTGGGATCACACCCCTGTATCCCACCCTGGGATCACCACAGGCACCACCACCACACAGACCACGATGGCATCACTGTAATGAAACAAGCACGCCCAGTTTTCCCAGGATTGAGCTGCCTGACCTCAGGAGAAAGGTGCTGGGAAGAAAAAAATCCTTCATTTGCCTCCTCCCCTGCTCACAACTCAGACCCCAGCAGCACCCACGAGGCCCTGGCTGGGTTTATTGGGGGCCCCATAAAGATCAGGGGTTGTTGATAAGCCACCCACCACTCCAGCAGAACCTGGGCCAGCGATCTGTACAGTTTAACCACCAGTAACCCCAGCTGATGACAGCCACAAGGCCAGGAGAGAGACTTCACAACACCCTCGTTACACAGCAAAATAAACTTTGCTGTGGAGAGCCGGTGACGACTTCCAACTCTTGCTCCCACCGAGAGGAGATCTGAGCTGTCGAGACATCATCGTCCCCGGGCAGGTCCCCGTCCTCATGTGCAGCAGCGTCCTCTGCAAATCAACAGTGGGGTTCATGGAGCAGAAAAAGCACCACGATCCTGCTCAGAGCATGAGGGAGAAAAGGGAGAAGAGTCCTTCACACTGCCCTGGAGCACGAGAACAACCCAGTCCACAAGAAAAACCACCCAGAAATCACACCCGGAGGAATGACGGCAGCGAAGTCACGGCAGCGGGACCTTGTGAGGGGCCTCTCAGGACTGGGAACTGCCAGAGCTGGCACTGGGAACAGCTGGTTTATTCCCTGCTTGGCTGCTGCTCCAGCAATGGGAATTTTCCTGGTTAATGCTAAGAAAGGCTGGTTTAGTCCCAAGGGCTCCCTTTGGTTGGGAGCTGGGTGCCACCACGGGCACCTGTGTCCCCTGGGATGAGAATCTCAGATGTCTGGTGACACACACAAGTGACTGAGCAGCTTTCTGGACCCAGAGCACCACAGAGTTGCTAAACACATGCATTAATTACCCCAAAATGAAGAAAAACATCTTTATTTTGCAGATAAAAGCCAC
Source organism: Caprimulgus europaeus (assembly GCA_907165065.1). The sequence continues at coordinate 1,463,078 of OU015554.1, read as the reverse complement.
CCAAAGCATCCACCTCACCGGCCCCCGCGCTGGAGCGGAGGGAGGCAGCGCACGGAGAAAATGAGCTGCTGGGAGCTACGAGCCCCCAGCTTTCCTGCACCCTGCGAGATTCCAGCTGACATTTGGCCAGATGTGATGGGATCTGCTCTGGGATGACAAAAGGAACCTCCCCAATGTCCCTGCCAAACAGCAAAGCTCTGCTTCCAGCTATGTATAATCACTGGAGCTCAAAAAACCACAACTGCAACGTGTTTACAATGGCACAAGCGCGAGGGTCACCGCGGCGCAAGGGTCACCGTCGCTTCTCTGGGTGCATTAATGTCATCTGCCAGGAAATTCCCTCTAGGAATCCTCACTTAAATCCGCTGCTCCCACATCTGCTGCTGCCAACCACGGCTGGAGGGATTCCTCCTTCCTTCCACACAACCCAGCTCCTTCCAGCTGGAGGAATGAAAGTAGAAAGGTGGAGAAAAGGGAAGGAAGGAGAATATTTGCCTGCTTGCAGGAAAATCTGGAGGTGGCATTCCTACCCTCAGGAAAATCCCCTCGACTCTAGGAGGATGCAACATTAACAAACATCAAGGAAGTCCACCAGGCCTGCAGACACCAGGGAGGTGCAGCTCACGCTGCCAGGATCCCCCCAGGAGTTTTTCACTGGCATTAGAGACGCCGTCGTTACGGAGGGGACGACGCGGAATCGTTTTATTCCTTCTCACCCGCCGCTCCCGGAGGCTTTTGTGTTTATTTTTTATCATGGGAGGAGGAGGAGGGGAATTAAGTGACCCCATGGCCACTCCCTTGGCCCTTTGCATGTGTTATTTGGGCACCCAAAATAACAGCCTGGGTTTTGTTTTGTTATTTTTTTTTCCAGTAGCTACTGAACTGCCCTGGAGCAGGGGATGGGCACGGGGTGAGGGCTCAGAACTTTCCACTCCCTTACTCAGCACCTGGCTCTGGGAGCAGCTTGAAGGGGGAATTTGGGAAACCCACGGGCCCTGGGTGTGCTGATCTGTACAAACAGGCGAAGCAGCATCGGGATCATCTCCCAAGCATCCACCTCCTCTCCAGATAAAGGCAAACAGAGCCTTAGCCGTGCTCACAGAGATCCCATCACCCGGTACGGACGTGAACCGACGAACGCAGACACGCCGGGTCCTTCAACACCCGTGGTCCGTGTTTCAGAGCATCCAGAGAAACCCACTTTGGAGGTTGCTCCCCATTTAGTCTGCGTTTTAATTTGAAAAATTAACTCTGACAGGATTATAATTTGCAGAATTAACTCTGATGGGATGCGAGAGGAAAGGTTGGGATTACGGGACCGCGTCAAACCGGCACCACCAAACCCACGAGATGCTGTTCAAGTCCCAACCCCGACCTCAGAAGGGAGAAAAAAGCTGGGGGAAAAGGGAGGGAGGGAGGAGAAAACACCAGCTCCAGATAAGCAATTGTTAACATGATCCATATGGTACACAACTTGCCTTTCTGTTTAACCAAAATGATAATGGCAAAAGGGAAGAATGCGGCGGGGGCTTCGCCGGAGAACAAAGGCAGCTGCAAAACCCTTCCCCGCTCCAGGGAAAACGAATTGTGAGTGAGGAGAGCCCGCGGCCGCTCCGAAACCCACCCGGCTCCCTCCTCCTCCACAACACTAAAACACGGAGCCAGGAGTGAAACTGCAGCTGTCAGTAATAAAATAATTAAAAAATAATTAAAAATCTGACAGGTATTAGAGGGATGTTTTCATCATCAGTGATAAACTTTAGACACGAGCTGCAGCTCAGGACCAGCGCTGAGGTAAACACTGAGCCCGTTCCTCTCGGAGCCGGGGCGAATCCAGCGCTGGCTGTTTATGTTATTGCAGGGTCCCGCAGCTTCCCGAGGAGCACAATACAGTACGTGCCATTCATTATCCCCAGCAGTCCCCCAAGAGAAAATGTCAACACACTCCTGCTAAAGAGAGCTAAAACAAATGTTTAATGTGATCAACAACTCCTGGGCCTCAGACCCCCACTGAAATGTTTAATTCAGAAGCATCTCTAAGAGCAAAGAGGCGCCGGAGCCGCACGCTGGCACCCGGGAACGGCAAACGCGGTGCCCTGTCATCACCAGCCGCGCGCCGGGGCAGTGACCCAGGCAGCTCCCGCTTATCAGCACCGGGGGGGAGCAAACCAGAGGGAAAAAAACCTGGGCAATTCCCATGCCCGGAATCACTAAATCAATTAATTTTGTGTCGTTATGATTGTATTCACATACTCCCCACCAGCGCCCAGGCATCCCAATTAAACACCACGCACATCCAAATGAAACACCACGCGCGGCCGAGTCCTCTCCTTCCAAAATTCAGCACATTTGCACCCCTGAAACCTGCCACAAAACTCAGGATCTAATTAACGACAATGTTCATTTTGGTGAGCCCAGAGTGAACTGAGGAATGATGTCGACCAGCACACGGTGCCTCCAAAACCAGGAGAATTTACGCTGGAAGACACGGTACAAAGCTATTTTAAAACCTTTCCCGAGTGCCTTTTGTCCCCCAAGTGGAAAAAACACACTTCAAAAGGAGAAAAAAAAAAAGGAAAAGGACCCTTCAGGCAAAGCTCCTAATTAAAAATCCCCATCAGCTCCTCAACGCCGCGACTGTTTTGAAGGCGAGCGCTCCAGCGTGCGCTTGACGTGCGACAGCGGCCGAGGGGAACACGCATTGTTCCTGGGCGGTGGATGGAGGGATGGATGGAGGGATGGATGGATGGATGGATGGATGGTTGGAGGGATAGAGGGTTGGAGGAATGGACGGATGGATGGATAGAGGGATGGATGGATGGTTGGGTGGTTGGATGGATAGATGGTTGGATAGATGGACAGATGGTGGGATGGTTGGTTGGAGGGATGGAAGGACAGGGAGATGGTGTGATGGATGGTTGGAGGGATGGAGGGTTGGATGGATGGATGGACGGATGGACGGAGGGTCCCCCCCACCGCTCGCACCCCTCCAGGCACCCCGGGGCCACCCGCTCCTCTCCCCTCGCCGAGGGGTCTCCAGGCCCAGTGGGCTCATGTCCCAGCACGCTCCCCGGGGCTCCCTGTGCCCTTTTCAGGAACAGGAGGGAGGGAACCGGCAAAAGCAAAGGCCGAGGCGGCGGGGGTCGCCCCGTCCGCGGGAGAGGTTGGGTCACGGGCCGCACCAGCCCCTCCACCGCGCCCGGCACCCTCAACCCGGCCCGTTTCTCCCCACAACCCGGGTTCGTCGGACACCGGGCGGTCTGGAGCCGCCGCCTCCGCTCGGAGCGGGACATCCACGGCAGCGCAGGGGCTGCCCCGTCCCTCCCGCCTCCCCCGCGGCCTGTCCCCGGTCCCCGGCCCCGCTCACCTCCTCATGCCGGCGGGGCCTAGCGCAGCCCGGCGGCGGGCGGCCTGGCGGGGCGCCGCATCCTCCCGCTGCCGCCCGGACAATGTGGGGCGGCGCGGCGGCCCGCGGGCGGCGGGGGCTGGGGCCGGCGCTGGGGCTGGGGCCGGCGCTGGGCTGGGGCTGGGGCCGGGGCCGGGGCCGGGCCCGGGGCCGGTCCCCGCCCGCCGTCCATGGCCCGCCCCTGAGCCGCGGCGGGGCGGAGCGGAGCGGAGAGCGGCGGAGCGGAGCGGCCTCTGGGCAGCAGCGGGGGCGGGAGGAGGTGGGGGCGGCCCCGCGGTGAGAGCGGGGATGGGATGGGATGGGATGGGATGGGATGGGATGGGATGGGATGGGATGGGGATGGGATGGGATGGGATGGGATGGGATGGGATAGGATGGGATGGGATGGGATGGGATGGGGATGGGGATGGGGATGGGGATGGGGATGGGATGGGGATGGGATGGGGATGGGGCCGGGATGGGGATGGGGCCGGCTCTGTTCCCAGCCTAGCACATAGGCAGATCGGGGCTGCAGGCAGGGAAGAGCCCACCACTGTGGCGCCCCAAATCCCATCACCCCAGATCCCAGCACCCATGCACCCTGACCTCCTGCATCCCAGCATCCCAGTACCTGTGCACCTCAATGCCCAGCACCTCTGTGCTCCAGCCTCCTCCATCCTAGCACCCATACACTCCAGCACCTGGTACTCTGCTACCCCAGCCCCTAGCACCCCACACCCCTCTACACCAGCCTCCAATACCCTTGCACCCCAGGTCCCCAGCACCCTGACCCCTGCACCCCAGCTCCAGCCGTGCCCATACCCCTGAGGACCCAGCTGCAGCCGGTGGGGGTCTGTGGGCTGGATCCTCAGCTGCTGAGCTGTGCTCAGAGGAATCCCAAATACCTGGAATACTTTCCCACTATTAGTTTACCATGAAAAAATAAAACAGTTGCCCCAAGGATACAGTGTCAATGGGAGGGGTCCCCAGGACAACCCATTTATTAAGGTGTTATCCACCCCACTAAAAACCCTCTGGACCCACATAGTCTTCACTTAGCCTGGGATCAGCCGGGCTGGGGTGGTGGGTAACACACTCTCTTCTCTGGACCCAAAAATTCGCCTTTTTGGGGTCAGTTTGTACCAGGAATCCCAACAGCCACTTTGCTTCTGCTCTCCAAACCGTCGCTTCATTTTATTTAACCAGCTCAGGGGCTCTTCCCTGATGTAATCACATCATGGTGTTATTCCCCCACACGAGTGTTGTGTCACATCCCCAGGGATTAGGACCCGTGTTTCTTTCTGGAGCTGGTGAGCAGTGCCCTGAGCAGATGTCCCAGCTGCTGGCAGCTTTTGCCAGCACCAACGTGGATCCACGAGTGATGCAGCTCAACACCAAAACCCCAACACTAGTGAGGAGCACCCGGGCTGTTTGTTTTATCCCAGCTGCAGTCCACATACGGGAATGCCACTGCTCTGGCTGAGCTGAGAAAAACCTGGGAAAAACAGATTAATCTCATTTTAAACCAAGAGCTGGGCAGCCCTGCTCAGGCAGGGCATGGTGAGGGGACAGGGTGGGCAGGGGTCCGTGCTCCATCGTCCCATGGAGGTTGTCCTCGCCCCGGCTGCGTGGTGGAAGTACTTCTGGACACTGCTTGGGGCACAAAATGGGACATTCACAGGGATGGTTCTGGAAAGACCTTGTGTTGGCCTGAGTGATTTAATGCAATTTCACTAATGGGGATTGTCCCACAGAGACAGGCTTGGGCAGCTCCTCAGTCCTCTCCTGGTTGCTGAGTCCAAGATCACCTCATCTGCAAGGGCATTTTGCCCCCACCTCGAATTCTTTTACTGCTGCTTATTTACATGTAAAAAAAAACTCCTATTTTTTCCTCCCCCCAAGTGCAACAATGCACCATTGTGCTTTTTAATTTGGGTGTGACGAAGAAGAAGCCGTTATTTCACGCACACAGAGCCCCACTCAGCGCTGGCAGCACGCGTGGACGTGGTGTTTAAACACTGGGGGCTCAGTTCTTCTCCAGCTGAGCTTTAGGAGAGGGATTATGTGTCCCAGTTCTCTGCAGAAGCCATTCAATGACCTGACAGGGGCTTCTCACTCTTCCCACATTGGTAGAAAACCACCAGGCGTTGGATGTTCCCTTTTTATCTCCACCACTGAATTTTTTAGCACAAAGAAAATGCCTAAAACTGCCCCCCCACAAGGACCACCACCCACTCCTGCACCCAGCACTGGTGGAACTCCAGTGCACCAGGAGGGACATCAAGGGCTCTTCTACATTCAACAGGAAAAGGAATGAACTGGGCTTCTTGCTGTCCTCTGGATGAATCCCTTTATCTTCACCCACCAGTGGAGGGAGGAGCCCAAATGGCAGCACCAGGAATTAATTTTTGGATGTGTAATTTCAGTAAAAGATCAAAAATTTGCAAATGTGTGAGCCCAGCCGTGGCCATGGGGCTGCTGAACACGCTGGGACCTGCACCAGCTCCAGCTCTGGCTGAGCCTCCCCCTCCCAGCACTCTCAGGGTTTTACCATCCCAGTTTGGCACCCGACACAGCTCAACGTGGATCTGGGGAGCTGCTACTGGAATGAAAATGCTGCTTTCCCCACCCCCTGCCCAGATTTTATAGGGGCAGGGAGTGACAGGACAAGGGGTGATGGCTTGAAACTGGCAGAGGAGAGATGGAGCTGAGATGTGAGGAAGAAATTCTTTGGTGTGAGGGTGGTGAGACCCTGGCCCAGGCTGCCCAGAGAAGCTGTGGCTGCTCCTCCCTGGAAGTGTTCTCGGCCAGGTTGGATGAGGCTTTGAGCAACCTGGTCTAGTGGAAGGTGTCCCTGCTGCTGGCAGGGGGGTTGGGACTGGATGAGCTTTAAGGTCCCTCCCAACCCAAACCAGTCTGGGATTCTCTGATTTAATGATCTCACCAGCATCCCCTCCCCACAACACAGCGGGATGCTGTGGTGTCACCCCTTTAGGTGCAGGAAGTGGAGACCACACACATCATTTCACCCTTGTCTTCTCACAGCTCTGAAACCCCCCAGGAGATGGGTGCTGGGTACGGGCACTGGCTCAGCCCCAGCGTGGCTGCGATGCGCGGCCGGATGGCCAGAGCTGCTGTTGGTGGAGGGGGAGGCAAAGCACAACTGGATATTTGCTGATGGGGTCAAGCTTGGCTTGTGCTGGTACCACCTCACAGCACCCAGGACCCCAAGAAGGTGCTGCTGAGAGGTTGCTCCTCGAAGCAATGCCAATCATCCACCTCTCTTGACCTCATTGATTAATTTACCCATGGTCACCCCATCAAGCTCCCTCATCAGATCCTTTGGGCTTGGGAATTTCCAATGTGACTTTGGCTGCTTGGATCTGGATCCTGCTGTCCTGAAAACAGCACCTAACGATGCTCACCCTGAGGAGCTCTAAACTGAGCCTGGCATTTGCTGTGGTTCCAGTTTCACTCCCCATAAGCTGCCTTTTATTAAACGGGGGAGCTGGATTTCCAGCCCCGCTCCGCAGAGTTCAAACTCACCTCATTAGCCAAGGAAACGCTGGATGGGGACGGCGGGGTCAGGCCATTTATTTGCACTAATCACTCCCCATGATTCCTTTAAAAAAAAAAAATCAACTCCTAATCAAAAGTCCGAATTCGTTAATTATTTCTCTGTTTGATCAGCCATAGAAACCATCAGCAAAAATCCATGCTGACACCTTCTGCTGAAAAACACTGGGGTTTCTCTTCCCCCACAGGGGAGCTGGCATTCCACAGCTCCCTTCGGGGTTTAAGGACAAAATATGGGCTGTGGGTTTGGACATGTGATGCCTGATATTTCCTGCTGGTTCACCGAGGGGTGACACCTCCCTGCCTCAGTTTGCCCTTCCCTCGGTGGGAGCAGCTGTGCCCAGAGTGGGGCTGAGGCGCCCCGAGTGCCCAGCACTGAGCCAGAGGCATTAATTGAAGAGGTCTCTAATTATTTAATGTCCTCGTTCCCCAGGGATTGGGAAGAGCTATAAATTGCCACTACAAAGGGTTTAAAATCTGGCCATGGAGCTGTGAGAGGATGAGCTGGAATGTTCGTGGCTCATCCCTGGGTGGTGGGATGGGGTTTAGATGCACTTTGGCTGGAAGGGAGGTGCTGAAGATGGGATGGTGGATCAGGATCTGCTTCAATGCTTGATTGTGGGGAGCAGCAAATTTCAGCTCTTAAAAATGAGCAGACCGAGGGTTGACATCCTGGTGGCACTGGCAGCAACGTGGCATCCCTGTGACTCATCCCACTGGGATGGAGAGTGCTGGAGAGAGACTTTGACCCCAGCCCTGCTCTGTGGGCAGAGCATCGCCCTGCGCTGCCAGAGCCTCTGCATTGGGGCTGGGGTCTGGCTGAAAGCTGTGGGGACCCCCAGAAACCAGCTGCTCTTTGGCAAAGGGGACCCCTCGCTGGGACAGCTGGGAAATGCAGCGCTGCTTTTAGGGGGTTCCAGACCCTCTGAGCACCCGAGATCCCACTGGAAGCCCCCTGCAGAGGAATAAAACCCGCAGACAGAGCGGATTATCCTGCTGGAACACGCCGCTGCCTTCGTGTCAGGGAGCAATTACCCTGCTCCTCCACCCTGCAGCCCAACACTTAACTCTTCACACCTCCAAAAGCAGCAAAACATGCAACACCACAAAAAAAACCCCAAAAAACCGCCCCAAAAAACCCCCCCAAAACCCCCCAAAAAACCCCGTGCTCCATCTCTCCTGGGGTGGAAGTGACCAGATGGGTGGGAGCCGAGGGGTCCATGGGTTTCTGTGGGGTGCTGAATGGTGTTGGCAAAACCAGCTGAGCAGGGTCTGCATGGATTTAGGCAGGTTTGAGAGGTCCACCAGTGACATCCAGCTCAGTGTGGTGGTCAGTGCCCAGCCTGTGAATGTGGGTGAAGGGTACCAGTTGTGCCAGTATAACCAGTTGCAAAATGTAGGTGTGGGTCAGGTCTAACTGTGAGCAGCAGTTCATGGGGTCAGTGTCCTCAGGAAGGACTATTCCTGTGGAAAAGGTGTCCATCAAATGGGTCCCCACCAGAAGCAATGAGGACAGGAACCCTGACTGCACGCTCATGGTCATGGCACCATCCCCTAAACCCCAGGAGATCTGCCAGGGTGGGAAGCATGGAGAGCCCAGAAATTAAAACCAGGATAGACATGAATAACAGAAATAAACCAAAAACAAACAAAAAAAGGAGTATTTTCCTCTGGATTTGATGCCAACACCGTCCTGGGGTGGCTGCTAAGGCAGGAGCGAGGTCTTTGCTCTTGGGATGCTTTGTGCCCAGCCAGCTCTGAACACATCTTGGGTGACAAAATGCATCACAGTGCTTCATGCCACGCAGAGACATTGGCCAGCACCGTGCCCACGGTGACAGCAGCCAGCAGCATGTGCCAGTGTGTCCCCAGAGAGTCCACAGTGAGCCCATGGGAGCTGCTGGGGAGGGCAGGGAAGGGCAAGAAGGTGGGAATTTTGGAAGCAGGGCTGGTGGGTCCCTCATGCTCTGGCCAGCAGTGCTTTGGGAGGATGCATGAGGATGCCAAGCTGCTCACCTCCTGCTGCTTTCTCCTCTTCCAAAACCCTAGAAGCCCCCCTCCATGGCAGCAGGGATCCTGTGCCATCCCCAGACTGGCAGGAGGAAAGTGACCTGGTCCCACCAAGTTCTTTCCCAGAGTCTGGGGGACCTCAGCTTCATCACCCCAGAAAACCACCCACCCCAACGAAGGGCACCCAGGGTGGGGGGCACCCAGGGTGGGGGGCACCCAGGACCCAGAGGCTGCGTGTCCGGCAGTGCTGGGGCAGCCAGCTCAGACCTCTCCCTTTACTCCCTGCACTGCAGCCACCCCCCCAGTTCCCTCAGATCCGCTCCTGGCAAACTGGGAATTGGGGGAGGAGCTGGGACTCTGCCCAGGGACACTTTGCACCACAGCAGTCATTAAAAATCTTCCCAGGCCCCCAGCTCCCCCATTCACCAGACAACCATCAATCTACAAATTATTTTAAAGCACCGTGCCAGAGCGGGAGCGTGATTTATGCCTTACAAGGCTCGAGCTATTTTCATTTGTCTGATTTATTAACGTTACATAAAATTACAGAGAGCTGCTGATTTATTGGTGGTGGGGCTGCTGGGTCCTCGTGGCTCCTGTTCTCTCCCAGGATTTGGGGATACCTGCTCCTGGTGACAAGACTAGAAGCACATCAAACACCTCAGAGGGACAATCTCTGCTGAGTCCTCACGTGGTTTTGATCCTTCAACCTCCAAAAATTGTACTTTTCCTATTGGAAATGGGTCTCTTGTTTATAAAGAGCTTGCTCTGTGTTTCTGGAGGAGGTGACCCTTGTAAATAAGCAGGAATTAGGGAAGGAGCTCACGGCACGAGCTTTAGTCTTGGTTTTAACAATGAGGGACTCCCCAAACTGTCACATGTGAAATATCCGAGCAGCACCGACCCCTCCCCAGCCCAAGCAAAGCCTCTGGTTCCAGTCACAGCAGTGGAGGGGACACAGGCTGGTGCAGGGGCCCAGGACCCACCCCCCCATCAGCCTCTGCCGAAAGCACAAAAGGAGTTTAACAGCTTCATCTCCCACATCTGGTTGTGCTTAAAATTCATGGAGCTCAGAGTGCTTCTTCCAGCCCAGCGCGAGCAGAAGGCTGGAGCCGGGGGGGCTGCGGTGCCGGCGGCGCTGCGGTGCCGGCGGCTGGGGAGCGTCCCCCGGCCCGAGCATCCCCACTCCTGTGGCAGTTAAATCCGGTTCCTCCTTTCTGGTGAGAGGTGAAGCTGCCTCAATTCCCTTCCCGTTCTCTGGGGAGGAAAGGAGCTATCACAGGCTGGCTGCTTCCCTCCCCAGCACCACGAGAGGAGCAGCACGGTGGGTGAGCCCCAAGCCCTGCAGCATCACCCCCGGTACGGGGACCCCACCCAGCCCAAACTGTGCGAGGGTGGAGAAGGCAGAGGGTCCATTAGCAGCTTAAAGTGGCTCCTGGGGATAAACACGATGGCTCAAGGATCCCAGTCCATCTCGAGGAGGGTCCTGGTGGGTTTATCTCTGCTGTGAGGGGAGCAGAGAGAGGACAGGATCACAGGATCACAGAATGGTGGGGTTGGAAGGGACCTCTGGAGATCATCTAGTTCAACTCCCCTGCCAAAGCAGGTTCACCTCGAGCAGGACATCCAGGAGCTCTTTGTTTAATCCATTTGTGTAAAGAAAAATCATAATTCAACCCTAAAAAATCATAATTCAACCCTAAAAAATCATAATTCAACCCTAAAATCTTACCCCAGGGCAAACATATCCCCTTAATTAAAGATAAATAAATAACTATGTCCCATGACTATAAGAATAACTTGGGGATGAGCCACCAGCACAAACCCAGCAGAGCAGCCACCGTCACCGGGCTCAGCACTGCCACTGCCACCAGTTTGGGTTGGGGTCCAGCTGTGGGGTTTAATCCCCCCCCTGAACACCCCATTTAGCAACAGCATCTGCAGAACTGGGGCCAGGCTCTGCAGGCACAAAGGGGAAAAAAGATTTATCTGGAGAGGCCAAATCCACTTAGAGGAGCTTTAGGGGCCGTAAATTGATTGCTCAGGGGACACGGTGACGGCAACAGGAAACAGCTCCCACTGACGGAGGTTTCTGTGTTGTTTCTGCGCCAGGAACCGCGCTCGCGGGTTTGAAGCCTCCATGGAGGCGGGGTGGGGTGAAACGGGGCCGCTGGACCCTCTGCAACGGAGCATCCAACAGCCCCAGGACTCTGACAACCCCCAGCCAAGGACCACCAGAGCCTGGGGGCAAGGTGGGATGTGAAACCCTCATCCAAAGCCGGGGAGACCGGAGCCCTCCCTGTAGCTTGTTACAGCCCAGGATCGATGCCAGCGTGTCCCAGGGGCGCTGCTGCGGCAGCGCTGGGTGCCTGGGAGGAGGAGCTGGGAGTGTCAAACCCAAATGGAACAAAGCAGAGAGGTGATGCTCAGAATCACCCCCTCCTTCTGAAGAACAACATCCTAACCAAAGCAGTGGAGCAAACAGCAAATCGTGAGCAAATCTGACTTTTTCTGCTCCTTTCATCCACCCGGCTCCTGTCGTCTTAAAAACCCTGTTCCTTATTTTCAACCAACGAGACATTTGCATCTGAAGTGAGAAACAGAGAGAGCTTCTCCTGAAGGATTTGGCTCCATGTATAGCTGTCAGGATGGGGCTTTGCTCTGGAGTCCCATAGCACAGGGAAATCCAGGAGGTCAAACAACAACCGTGGATCCCCAGTGCCACCTCAACCCCATCCCAGCTTGACCCATTTTCCACTCCTTTGCAGAATATTATTTAAATAAAGTAAATAAAATAATAAATAAAATAAAATAAAATAAAATAAAATAAAATAAAATAAAATAAAATAAAATAAAATAAAATAAAATAAAATAAAATAAAATAAAAAATAAAATAAAATAAAATAAAATAAAATAAAATAAAATAAAATAAAATAAAATAAAATAATAAAATAAAATAAAATAAAATAAAATAAAATAAAATAAAATAAAATAATAAATAAAATAAAATAAAATAAAATAAAATAAAATAAAATAAAATAAAATAATAAAATAAAATAAAATAAAATAAAATAAAATAAAATAAAATAAAATAAAATAAAATAAAATAATTAAAGACACTAATTTCCCCTACACCATTGTTGGTTTTTCTTTTCCCAGGGGCCAGAAATTCCTCTGCACAAGTGGCCTCATTCCCCATAAACATCAGCCGAGCATCTCTGGCTCCGAGCGTTAAACGGGAGCAAGGGCTGCAGTGAAGGGTGGCCACAGCCGGGGCCACGCGCAGGGACAGGGACACGCAGCACGTCCCCTCCTGCCACACGAGCACAGGAGTCAATACCAGCTCTCAGAGGGGTTTAATTTAAGAGCTTGCTTAAAATATGGGTGGTTGAGGTCAGAGAAAGGGACAGGAGACCAGAACATCCCACGTGGAGGATAAAGAAACCCCTGGGAAATGGTTCAGAACCCCGGAGCCTCCTCTGCTCACCCAGCCCAGCGCCTCGCGGGGACACCCTGCCCCCCGGAGCAGCGGCTGAGGGGATTTCAGCTTCGGAGAGACAGCCAGAAAGTTGTCCTGGGAGGTGAGTTTACTCCTGGAATTGAAGCCAGGCGGTCCCTGAGCGCTGGCCGCCGCCTCCCCGCGCCGCTGGGAGCACAATGGGGTCTTGTTTCTGGTAACCCGAGCTGCCTCCAGCCCAGCTCTTTAATTTTAGACCCCAACGCTCTCGCATTCCTCAGCACCACAATGGCAGATATTTATACCCTGGAATGCAGAGCCCTGTGCTCATTTAACGGGGCTGGGGAACTCGGGGCTCTTCTCCAAAGCAGCTTCTCACCAAGATCAAACTGGACCAAGCAGCATTTTTATGGGTTTACAGATCTTGGTGTTTGTTCCCTGGCTCCCCTTGGATCACCGTAAAAGTTAAACGATGCTCCCTGTGCAGGACCTGCCACCTCGCCGAGCAGATGGACAAACCAGATGTGTTGGATGGGAGAGGGTGGCATGGCCACAGCTGGTCACTGCCTGAGGAACAAGCTCCTACCTCTAACAAGAGGTTGAAAAGCCCTGAGGGTTCATCCAGATGTGAGTCTGTCTTCTGGACCCAGGTGTACAGGGCATGAGGGACCTGCAGGGGTGTTTTTAGCTCATGACACAGGACCTCTTGCTCAAGCTGATGTGATTGTGGAAGGTCCCATGTCCCAGGTCCACTGCAACGCCAAAAAATCTCTTTTACAACCCTCAGCATGACAGGACTCTCCTAGCAAGCGTTTTCCACTACTGTGTTTGGGAAGGTCCTTCTGTCTGGGCCACAGCAGCAGCTTGAGCTGGTCCAAAGGGTTCACCAGGGCAGGTGGGATCTCAAGCTGTTCCTCTTGATGACCTCTAATGTCCAGGGAAACGAGAAAAGTGCCTTTGCAGTGTCCTCAACGTGGTTGATGAGGCTGGAGCTGCTCCAGGACCCTCACAGCAGCTTCAGCTTTGCTTTTTCCTCTGCCACCCCTTTCATCGTCCCATCAGTAGAAGCTGAGGACGAAGCTTTCTTTGAGTGCTGGTGTTCTCATGGACAACCCTGCCTGGAGGTCTATCCCTGAAGAAGGATGCTGTAGGACAGTGACAGCAAAACCTTGAGGGAAGATCAATGATCTCTGTTTCAGAGCCAGGGAGGTGGACACCGCGCGGCGTGACCCACTGGTGCGCGGAGGAAGCCGCGCTGCCGCCCGCAAAGTGGTCCCAACCTCAGCAGGTCGGGGGGACGGCAGCTAATTGAGAGAGGAGCAGTATTAGCAGATAAGGGAAGAGGTCAGGGCTGCAAAGCCAAATCCTTGACCTGTTCTCTGGAAGGTCGGGCAGGGTTCAACAGACCACTCCAGGTCAATTCACTCAATTAAAATATTAAAAGTTCGAGGCAGGAGCACAGGGGTGGAGGTTGTTCCTCTCTGCTCCTCACAGAGGGAGAGAGATTAAGGATTATGTTGGGGGGTCTTGGTGGGCAAGGGGACATGCAACAAGAGGTAAGGAGCAAAGGTTTGTTCCCAAGTCAGATGACTGTAAGACAAAAATCTGTGGCCATCCCCAAGCCAGTGTCTGTCAGAGTCTTTCCCAGACCCAGGAGGCCAGGTTCTGTAGATGGAATCAGGGGTAAGAGAGGGGAACCCATGAAGCCACCTGTCCTCAGCAGTATGCTGCTGGGAGGCAGTGGCCATCTCCAGCTGACATGTCCCACCACCAGCCCTTGGGATGGGAAGATCCCACTCCCATCCCTACTGCTCCTCAGCACTATTGAAGACACAGAGATCCCATCCCAGCCAGGGTCCTCCTTGGTACCTGCTCTGGCTGAAAGAGAGATGAGATGGCAGAAAATTGGTGTAAAAGGGCTGGGGAGGTGGTTCTGCTCCTGACTCGAAGGGCCAACGCTGTCCACACGGCACTGCCATGGACGAGCGTTGGCCGGAGAGTGGCTGTACCCCGTGTCCATGTCTGAGGGGAGATGGATTCCCAGGAGCTACAGGTCCATGTTTTGTGCCTCTGTGGGTTTTTCTGCTGATGGTGGCCAGGACGCTCGTCCCCAGCACAGCCCAAGCACACGGGAGGTGTTTGGGGTCCCAGTGCTGTGCGTCACCCACTCACACCCACGTCCAAAGTGGTTCTCACACCCTCCCCACGCCCCCAGCCTCCTACAGCAACTCCAATTAATCTTTGTCATGGGGGTAATCAAGAGGAGAGGAGACAGGGGCAATTAATCTAATTCCATTTAACGGAAAGAAGGGCAGGACAGGCTCTCAGGGCAGAGGCATCGCCTGGGAGGACCCCCAGGACCCCCATGGTGGCCAAGGCTGGGGGCACAACGGGGTGCTCCTGCCCTTACCACTCCCTGAAGATGGGACTGAGGAATGATTTAGACCCCTGTGGTGCTGTGCACAGAGGAGAGGATTATCCAAAGCACAGAACAGCATCTTTAAAACCACAACTCCCTCGTCCATCCCTGGCAGAGATGAGTCTTCTCCATTAGGAACAGGGTCATGAGAACAACACCCACAAGCTGCCCCCAAAGCTCAAGGACCAAGCAGCCCAGCAGGGATGACGTCCCCAAGAGCTGACCTCTCTGTCCATAAATATTTGAGGGGAAGTTGTGATTCTTCTTCCTCCTGCCCCAATACTTGACCTGACTGGTAGGAACACGTCACCTTCTCAGCAGCCAGGTTGTGGTCCCAGCAAAGCTGTGAGTCCCATTAGAAAATCCAGTGAAATTCAATTGCAAATTGGCCAGTTTTCATCAGCCAGATGGAGCACAGCAATGTCCTGCCTCAGCTGGAGTGATGCCACCCACAGTTTGTGTCCAGGATGTCCCATGTGGAGAAGCAAAGGCTTGGTCCATAGTGGACAATCAAAGGTTGCTCCTCTTCCAGCAGGTCTTGTGCCAAGCGAGCGAGCGCTATGAGAATAAATTCAAGCTTTCAGCAAAATTAGCAACAGAAGGAATAGATAAACACTAAGGAGATATTGTCTTCTGTTGAGGTGAACGTCAAGATTTATTGACCTGGGGAGGTAAATATTGAACAAGGCAAAGCTAAGGTCAATAATTAACTCAAGGGATGATAAATCAACACGCAATGGAACGTGAACTCGGGGTGGGCGTTGTTGCAGGCGCTTTGAATGTCTCCACTGAGGAACCTCTTGACTTTCTGCAAGGCTTTTGGTTAGGGAGCAGGACTTCAAACACATTGTGGATGTGCCTACTGACCTCCAGAAACCAGGAGAGAAGAAGAAGAATATTTTGAAGAAGAAAGTCCTAAATCTGAAGATTCTACAGCTCTGGAACTCAAAATTGGTTCAGTTTGGGAAGGAGAAGGCCCTGGGTCTCGGGTGGATTTATACCAACACTTGAATTTAGGACAAAGCAGCAGTTGTGTGACTGTTGCTGGGGTTATACAAGTCTGGATTTGGTTCTTCTGGCTCATGAAACCAAAGAGAGATGAGTTTCTTGGTCTCCTCTGCACAGCACAAGCCAGGTGACCCCGGCGCGGGCAGCAGCTCCTTCCTTTCCCCTTTGCTGTTTCTCCTGCTTGGTTGGGTGCAGCCCATGGAGCTGCTTTTCCCACAACAAACCCCCACAAGCAGCTGCCTCCTAAAAATCTCTTTCTCACCATTTTCCTCCCTTGCTCCAGGCAGTTCTGTGCCTCGCAGCAGCCTGAAAAGCAGCACCCCAAGCAGCCGTGGCACGGACGGGCACACAGAGCCCTGTCTTGCCCGCTCCCATGACTCCACCTGGACAGGTAAGACCAAACCTCACCATAGCATGGCTGTGGCACATGCAGGCAGCAGGTCCCAGCATCACTCCGTGGTGAATCTGCTCCAGCAGCAGGGAGGTGCCACATCCCGGGCCGGCGGCTCGGCTCCAACACCAAAGGGAAGCACTGGTGGCAGCAGGGCTGATGCTTGATGGAAAGCAGAGCAAGATCTCCGTTGTCAAGAGCTTTTCTCACTCTGGTTGCAGCGCCCTGCACCCTGGCTGACCTCCATGGGTACAAGAATAAATTAGTGAAGATAGAAGGAACACCCTCGTTAAGCTCTTTAGTGTGGAACTGCAGCACGAGGGCTGTGCTGGGAGCTCAGGGACCGACACCAGGGGATGGTGGCACCCATCACCTCAACCCCCAGCTGATGGTCCAGAGGTGGGGAGATGGAGGAGATCCCCACCAGCAGGTAGAGCATCCTTCATGAAACACTTTGTGCCACCCAGTTCAGCTTCCAGACACTTTAGCACTGGAAATCACCAATAAACTCATTCTGAGGCTGCATCTTTCTCAGCAGAGCCTGGTCGTGGTGGCGTTGGGGTGCCAAGCCCACGATCCCCCAGGCTGTCCCATTCCCCACGTGTTCAGCCCCATCCCTGGGGAATGTGGGGACAGGGCTGAGCAATCTGGCAGTAATTAGGCAGGGAAAGTCCAAACCTTGCTGGGTTGCTTCAACCATCAGCGTGTCACAGCTCAGAAGGGAGAGATCCCAACCACCAAAGTCAGATGCCAGCAGCCACCATCTGCTATAGGTACAAGGGGCAAGAGGCCCATCCATGGCCTTGGTGGCATCATCCCTGCCCTGATTTCCATCTAAAAAAAGGGGAGGAAAGGGGAAATGAGAAGACAGGGCTGGGGTACAGAGGACAAGCAAAGGAGGGAACCCCAGCAGATCCAGCACAGCAAGGGACAGCCCGGCCGCTCTCCACTCAACCACTCACAGCCAGGAGAAGATATCAAAAAGCTTAATTTCCATGGCTGAAGGTGGGTACCAGGGGTCTCACCATGGCCAGGGGAACACCCACCCACCCCAAACCCATCCCTGAGACACGGCTGGGGATGTCCACGCGCGCCTGCGCACGGCGCCGAGCTCCAGGGCGAGGTTTCCCCTGAAGCCGCCGGTGCCGAGGCTCAGTGACAACGTTATTAGAAAGAGGAGGGTGAGGGATGGAAGTGGTTTGACCTTGGAGACACAAGCTGGGCTGACATCCCCCCCGTGCCCCCCTCCCCACGGTGTAACAAGGGCTTTGCAATCTGTCAGCGCTCCCCACGCGCCCGCAGGAAGCGCTTTTTCTCCGAGTCATTCATTTAAAACCCCCCCAAAGTATTGTAGGAAGACCCTTGTGGACATCTCGAGGTAGAAGAGCATCAGGAGGTAACTTGGGGTACAACCCCCCCCTCGAGATGTTTAACACAACCCACCCATGAAGGTGACAAACCCACACGGGACAGTGTGGGTTGCTGGGTCCATACAGGAGCTGTGACGCCTGGGGTGGAGGATCAGGTGCCCAGGAAGCTCTGAGTTCCCATCTCAAACCCCAAATCAAACCCAGGAGCTACTTTCACCTTCTGCAAACCAAACAAGGGGGATTTTGAATCCCTCCCCCCTCCCCACACACCCCCCCCCCAGGGCTCATCCCCACGGCGCTGGGGCTGGGTGAAGGGATCTCCCCTGGGGGCCGGGGCAGAGCGTGGAGGGTCTGCATTGTTGGGGTTGGGGTTTTTTTTGCCCTGTTCATAAATCACTGCTCTTTGTGGGCCCTTCCCCACGCATCCCCCAATTCAGGTTGGGTTATAAATAGGATCTTGGGTTCTTTCAGGTTGATAAAGGCCGGGGGGGGGTGGAGCAGCAGGGAGGCGTCACGACTACATAACACTTTCATTGCCCTGTCAGAATAAAGAATACCAGCTCCGCCGACCCCCTTCTTTTGGGGCAGCATATATCAGCCAGGCTTCTGACACCAGGGATCAGACCAAAATAGGGATTAAAAAAAAACCACCCACCCTCCCCCCCAAAAAAAACCCCACCCCACAACAACAACCCCTCCCCCAGCTTCCCAAGGGGGCAGAGATGTTGGTAGCCCAGTCCCACACTGGTAACCCAGTTGCTGATGGATTTTGCTGGGGAGCTCAGCTCCGTGCTGGTCGTGCATGGTTCATCCTGGTGTCCTCTGTGTGCAAAGTGACACTGGGATGGAGATGCTGGAGCTGTGGGAGCATCACCAGCCTGGGCCAGATCTTCATCTCTGGGTGATGGAAGGGACAGCAGCCCCTGGGGAGGAGGGAATGGTGGGAAGAGGAGGCAGCAGCTTTGGGGGGATGAAGACCCCCCTGCAGGAGCATCCGAGGTTTGGAAGGTTGATAACAGAGCCCCCTGCCCCACCAGGGTCTCATGGAGTGAATTTCACACCGTGACAAGGCTCAGTGATGCTCACACCGACACACAGAGGTTTTGGAATGACCCAGAGCCACCACAACCTTGTCTGTATCAGAGACCCCTCTGGAAGATCACACGGGTCCACCTCAGCTCTGTCACACCAGTGTCCTTGTCACAGACTGTTAGTGCAGCAGGTGACACTCAGACCTCAACCACCTCGTCCCCAAATGTCCCTCACCCCTCCCCAGACACCCCAGGCCAGGGCAGAGCAGAGCAGAGCAGAGCAGAGCAGAGCAGAGCAGAGCAGGGCTGATGCTCCAGCCCCATCAGGACCGAGCACCCCACAGCCTCACATGCTGCCAGTGTCACTGAGAGCAGCAACACCCGCTGCAGGGGACAGGGACTGACCTGTGAACATGATGGAGGACATGTCCTGAGGTGGGGGATTGAGCTCCATCCTTGGCTGACAATGATAATCAGGGAGATTTATATCAGGGAAAGGGCAGGGGGGAACTCCAGGGGGATAAAGGTGTCCGTGAGCAGGGGGGGTGGGGCTCAGTGAAATGATATTAATGAAGAGAAGGGAGGTCCTCGCTCTGGGGCTGCTCCTCATGGAAGGACACTGGGTTGGGTTCACAGAAACACAGAATCACAGAGTGGTGGGGTTGGAAGGGACCTCTGGAGATCATCCAGTCCAACCCCCCTGCCAAAGCAGGTCCATCTCGAGTAAGTTGCATCCAGGTGGGTTTGAACATCTCCAGAGAAGGAGACTCCACAACCTCTTTGGGCATCCTGGCCCAGGGCTCTGGCACCCTCACAGCAAAGATGTTCCCTGCACACCCTTTGGCTGTTGCATCATTGAAACTGCAAAATCAGGGGCTGAAAAATAAAAAAACTAAAACTAAAAATAATAAAATAAAAATAAAAATAAATAAATAAAGAGATGCCTGAGATCACCCCCAAAGAGCTGGGACTCCCCACTGGCCTGCAAGAGGCACTTAGAAGAAACATGGGGGAGTGGCACTTCTGGAGAGGTCAGGCTGTGAGGGGACAAGCAGGCAAAGCCCTGAAGGTCCCCAAGGCCACCACGGTCCCAGTGCAGGGTTCAACCCCAGCAGATGCAGCATCAACACCTGGGAATCAGCCCATTCCCCTGGGAGCACCATGCTGGAGCTGGGAGAGGTGCCACCACCGCAGCAGCATCGTCCCCCCCTCCCCGGGACCCCCGTTCCCAGCTACAAGGAGCCCCTTTACGAGGGCAGGGGGGGTTGTCCCCAGCGAACCCCGGCTGAGCCCGGGGACAAACCTGACACAGATCTGCCTTTAACAGCTCCAGTGATAAAAATGCCAGTTTATTGGAAACACATGGAGTGTTTATAGGGGACATCAAAGGGGGGGAGGTTTACACAGCAACAGGGCAGATTAAGCAGAAGGCATCTGCTTTTGCGGCAGCCGGGGGGCTCTGGGGGGCACAGCCCTCACTGCCCCTTTCATCCCCTCCTGGGGGGGAAAGCAAAGGTTGGCAAAACAAAACACAACCACATGCCCAGCCGTGTAAAACACGCCAGGAATGGGAGGGAGGGTGGGGTGATGGGCTGGGGGTTGCGCCCTGCCAGGCACAGGGGGTGTGGGGGATGCAGGAGGGGGTGCCCAGCCCTGGTTGTTGGGTGTCGTGGTCCCAAATGGCATCTGGGCTCTGGTTCTGCTTTGTTCACCCTTGGCTTCCTGCATCCCAGGATGGGGACAGCACCCAGAGTGTCCCACCATGGCAGTGCTGGAGGAGACACTGGGTGCAGGATTTTCCTCTAAATACGGTTTATGTTGAAGGAAAACCCTTTGTGCTCCCCAAAGTGCACCCTAAGGAGCTGTTTCTGGGTTCAGCTGATCCTTGGGGGTCACAGGGGATGAGAAGCAGCACCCAGGCAAGGTGCTGAGGTGGCTTCTTGCTGGTGAGCAGCAACATTCGCTGTGTAGGAGCAGACCCCCAGCTTAGCTCCCCTCCCAGCTTCCTGCCTCAGTTTCCCCACTCATGAAGAAAGTTCCCTGTACACCTGGTGCCTTGTGGTGGTTGCCGGGGCCTTGTGTTAATGAACCTCCCCAACACTCCCCTGAGAGTTGGCCAGATCTAATAAGGCAGCGCTGGCCGAGGGGCTGAGGGAGGGAGCAGCAGCCCCTGCCATCCAGGGGGGGTCCAGCTGCCCCCCATCACCTCCCATCCCTGCACAGATGATATTGGGGCTCATCACCTCCACTCCTGTGAGGAGTTGCCGATCTCAACCTGCCCAGTGCTGCCCGCTCTGCACAGCTCTCCTGCCGGCCGGTGCTTCCCTCGCATCACTCCAAGCTCAAAAAAACCCCAAAACCTGGAAAAAGGGAAAAATCTTGTTTTCCATCTGGGAACCAACCTGCTCAGCTGCTGCCTGCTTCCTCCAGAGCTGCAGCATCCCCCCCACCTGTGGGTGTTTGGGGGCAGAAAGAAAGAACAAGAGCAAAACCACATCCCCCAGGAATATGGGAAGCAGGGATTTCCCCCCAGGCAGGCTCGGTAAGGGTTAACCCCAGCGGGGGCTGGACACTCGGGTGTGCAGGGTCCCGGGGAAGGGTGATAAATAGCCGGGGATGTCCTCTCCCCTGCGCTGACTCCACCAGAGCCCAGCTGGGGAGCAGTGGTCCCCACCTCCTATCCATCATTTTCCACTGCCTTGTCACATCTTGTAAATCACCCAACCCAGCTCCATCCCCGCTCACTCCTGCGTGTCCCCTCCCTGGGATGGGGACATCCCACCCTTCCCTCCAGGCGGTGACACTCCAGGGCCGTGTCCTCCCGGTTCTGTCTCTAGTGTGAGCAGATAACGTGGTGTTTATTTACACAGCCAGGGACCCAGCTCCTCTTTTAGCTCTTCACACTCAGCTGTCCCAGAGCAGCTCTTGGGTTTCCTCCAGCCCTTTTCTCCCCGGGCTCAAAAATCAGGAGACCTCAACATGGCTGGGTCAGTGTCCTGGTGTGAGCTGGGCCAGAGCTGGTTTGCAGCATTATTATTATTATTATTATTATTATTATTATTATTATTATTATTATTATTATTATTATTATTATTATTATTATTATTATTATTATTATTATTATTATTATTATTATCATCATCATCATCATCATTATCATTATCATTATATTTTTTATTATTTTTTATTATTTTTTATTTTTTTATTAGTATTAGTTTATTATTTTATTATTTTATTTTATTTTAATATCAGTGTTATGTTAAGTTTTCTTTTATTTCCATGATGAAATGTTTCTTCTCTCCCCCTACGAATCTCCTTCCCCTTGTCCCCCAATTCTCTCCCCTCTCCCCTGGGTTGGGGGCAGTGAGCGAGCGGCTGGGTTTGGCTGCCAGCCCAGTGCCAGCCCAGTGCCAGCCCAGTGCCACCACCACAGTTACCCACCGTGAGGGTGGGAGGGTTTTTGAGGTGTTTCTCAGCCCCAGGAGCTGCTGTTTTTCCCCTGGCTGACGATCCCACGGAGCTGCTGGAAAACTCCTTGTGAGCAGCAGCAGCAGCAGCGTTTGGTGGGGAAGGACCCGCTGTGAGGAAGAGGATGGGGCTGTGCGTGGCTGCGCGCTCTCATGTGGCTGGGAGACATCCAGGGAGCTGGGTTAGAAACGTTGTACAGACCTGGGGAAACACCTGCCCATGACACAGCCATTTGCCCTGCCACAAGCTTTAAAAAGAAATTAAAAATCAATTACTGCATTCATGGCCACCAGGAGCCCATGGGACCTTCGCTGCTGCACTCAGCCTCATCTCCCGGCGTTTCTTTACAGCCCTGGTGGACAGATTCTTCTTCAGCCCCTTCCAGACACCCATGACCTAATGGATTTTTCCCAGATGAGTGTTTCAGGTGATGTCCTGAATATCAGGTGAATAACAGGCACCTACAGAGGCCTGCAGGACCCTCCTGCACCATCCCACCCTGACCACGCTCCGGGTAAAAGCCATTTTTATGGAGATATGGGAAGACCAAGAGATAAAATGGGCTGGAAAGAAATAAATGTGGGAAGAGGAAGGGACAGAGGTTGGGGACAGGGATACTGGACATGGGATGTGGTGGCTTTTACCTGCCAGGCAATTCCTTATTGTCCCTGTCCCCACTGCCTTGTAAAGGACCTGATGGACAATGCTCAGCATGAAGGCGAGAGAGCGATGCCGTCACCTCTCCTCCCTCCATGTGCCACGATCCATCTTCTTTATAGCGAGCACCCGGAGCCAGCACCATCTGCGGCACCAGAAACACAATTACCAGGAGAGTGGGGGCGGGGGGAAGCCCCTTTCCTTCCAAATTTCATCGAGGTTTCGTAAAACAACCTTAAATTACCCCTCGGGCACCAGGGACCCCGTGCAGCACCGTCTCTCTTTAGGTGTAATTACAGCCAGGGAATTAGCAAGTCTGATTTTCTGCCCCCTCTTCTTGCCTCCCCTCCAAAAGAATTTAAAAAAACAATAATTAAAAAAAAAAAATTTAAAAAGGAGAAATTGAAATTGATCTCCGGCTCCGGCGCTGGCTGCGGTGATTTAATCAGAAAAGCTCCTCTCTTGGCATTTATTTATTTTTTTTAACCCCAAGGTCCTCAATTAAAAAGGATGGTGGTGGGGTGGGAATGGGGGTGGCTGGGGGATCCCACCAGTCCGAGCCCGGAGACTCGCCCCGGCTGCGCCGATGAGCAACCGGCGGCACCGAGGAGCCGTGACCGGCCACACGGTTTGATAACCTGGTCCCCAAGGTCCAACCCTGCTCCCCATGGACACCCCCCATCCAGCACCTCTTCTCCAGTCTGGGGTTGGGGTTGTGAGCTGTGTTGGCTTCAAGCCAGACTCCCAAAAAACCAAAGCAAACGGCAGAACTCGGGTGCAAAAGCCTCGTAAAACCCCTTTGCCCTGATGCTGCTCCTAAAGGAGCAGAGATAGGAAATAAATTGCTCACAACGACCGCACCCGAGTCCTCAATGTCCTTTTCAGGCAGCAAAGCCGGATGGTGCCAGCGCCGGTTCCTCTGCCAGCACCACCTCTGTGAAATCTGCTGTTAAATGAGGAACAAAATCCAGATTTCTGCTGGTTTTTGGGGTTTTTTTTGCTGCCATAGGTAATTTTTCCTTGCACTCCCCGTTAACCTGCGTGCTGTGCAGAGCTGCCCGCTCGCTTCCGACCGGGACCGGGGGCGGGACCACCCCTGCCGGAGCTCCCGCAGCCGCCGCTGAGCTGCTTTATGGTTTTAACCCCGTATTGGAGGTAAATCCTGGTGAAATCCCCCAGTTTTGAGCACGTGCTGGAGCAGGGAGGCGTGATCCTTCCCCTCGCACCACCTCCCGAGGTGTCCTGGTGCGGTTCCAGGCAGGGACAAGACCAGGGGTTATTGTCCCCACTGCCCTGTGTCCCACGGGTGGCAGGTCCCTGAGGTGTCAGCCAAGTGTGACGGATTCACCGAGTGTGACGGATTCACCAGCTGCTTTGTCCTTGCTGATGGCAGGAGGTGACATTCCTCAGCACATCAGGACCCGCTGCGGGGAGCCATCCCCTCTCCATAGGGTTTTGAGGCAGGAAGAGGGACACGGGCAGCAGGGAAGGGGGGTGGTTTGGTCCCCAGCCCCGCGGTTGATGGGAAAGGCAAAGGCTGGGATCTGCACCATGGCACGGAAAACCTGGGCTGACCCTTCCCGTGCAAACCCCACCCCTGCCCTCCCCGAGCCCCGGCGAACTCCCGCCTGCTCCGGCTTCTGCTGCACCTCCGTGGTTACAGCCGCTGGCTGGCGCGGTCCCCACGCTCGCACGGCCGCCAGCAGGGTGTAAATCACGGTGTGACCCCTGGTTTGTACCGGCTGCTGGCTCTCGGTGAGGAGTTGGCCTTGTCATCTCGTCCGGTGACACCCGCCACTGATTTACAGGCGGGTTGGGAGCGGGGCTGTGACACACCAGCCACCTCCTTGTCCTCTCACCGACGGTCACAGCAGCACCCGGACACCTCCCTGCTGCTCAGCTCCTTCCCTGGGCACCACCCAAGTGTGGAGGCAGCGGGGCTGGATGTAGCCACAGCAAAGTGTGTACCCATGTCCCTGTGTCCCTTCATGTCCCCACGTCCCCTTGTCCCCATATCCCTGTGTCCCCATGTCCCTGTGTCCACGTGTCCCCGTGTCCCCATGTCTCTCTGTTCCCATGTCCTCGTGTCCCCTCATGTCCATGTGTCCCAATGCTCCTGTGTCCCCATGTCCCCAGGTCCCCGTGTCCCCATGTCCCCGTGTCCCCAGGTCCCCTCTCCTGCACGCACAGGGCAGGAGGAGCTGCCCTCAGCCGTGACCCGGCTGTGACCGCGGCGAGGAGATCCCGGGTTAGGAGATCCCGTCGGGGGGTTTAAATCAACGCCCTCCACTTCCCGTCCGGCTGAGTTATTGCGCCCGGTTTTGTGATGGAGATGACCAGGCGGTGAGGGACGAGTGACCTGGGCCAGACCACCGGCCTCGGCGCTCCCGGCTGCACCCTGGACAAGGGGTGAAAGATCAGGGTTGTCCTCCAGCCCCCTCCCAACCCACCACCTGCACGGGTGGGGTTGAGCGGGGATGCTCTGGGCAGGGGTGTCCTTCACCCCGTGACCATTTCCATGTGTCACCTGGGTTCTTTATCTCCAAGCTGTGCCTCATCCCCACCCACTGTCCAGGGTGTCCTTCAGGGACAGGTTCCCAGGCAGGGAGGCTCAAGTGAAGCCTGAGAGGGTGCAAACACATCTGGGAGGACACCCTCACATCTGGGAGGATGCTATGACACGTAGCAGGATGCTGTGAGATCTGGGAGGATGCCATGATGGCTAGGAAGATGTCATCACATCTGGAAGGATGCCATCACATCTGGAAGGATGCTATGACATCTGGAAGGATGCTAGGATGGGTGGGAAGATGCTATGACATCTGGAAGGATATGATGATGTCTAGGAGGATGCCATCACACCTGGGACTGGGAGGATGCCACCATGCCTATGTCCAAACTTTTAAAAAATAATAATAATAATAATAATAATAATAATAATAATAATAATAATAATAATAATAATAATAATAATAATAATAATAATAATAATAATAATAATAATAATAATAATAATAATAATATTTTGAATACAAATATAAATAGAAAAGACCCAAACTCAACCTGCCCGCTGCTCTCTAAGAAGCCACACGAGCCTCTCCAGCCCGGTGTGAGGACCAGGCTGCCCGGTCCCCGCTGTCCCCTCCCGCGGCCTCCAGCGCCCCCTTGTGGCAGCTGCGGGCTCTGCAGAGCTTTGCTCGAGCTGTCCCCTGATGTCACCCCCCGCCCCCGTCCCCCTCCCAGTGCTTTGCACTTGCAAACTGGCAAAACGTGATGAGCTTGGACTTCCAGCAGCAACTCAAAACATTTGTCCCTCACCAACGTTCTTCTCCTAACAAATCCTGAAACCGAAACTCAACTCTTTCGGCTACTGAGAAGAAATTTAACTCTGTCCCAGCAAAACCAGGACAGGTGGCCAGGGGAGGAGGTGGCCTGGGGGCTCCAAAGCACCTCTCCAGGGGGAATTGCAGAGCTTAGAGAGGGAACTGCCCCGTTTAGAGGGGGAATTGCCCAGTTCATTTAATGCACCTGCACAGTTACAGGTATCTCCACCCTTGGCTGAAGCTGCAGTTCCTCAGGTTTATCTGATCAGCAAATTCAGCCAAGCCATGCTGGAGATCCAGCTCCTGCCACCGCACCCGCCACCCAGGGGTTTCCTGAGCTTCCTACAGTGCAGGAACAGCATCTTCCCTGGAGATCCCACCCCAAAAAACAAAGTGAGCAAAGCCTCCTGCCCACACGCCCCCTTGAGGGAGAGGAGGTGGCATCGGGGGGACAAGGACCTGCTGCAGCCACCCAAGTGGAGGTACAAGGAGCTGAAGGAGGAGAAGAGAGCAACCAAGGAGGTGAAGATTGAGGAGAAAAAGAAGAAAGTGGGGAAGAGGGGCTGAGTGAGAGGTGTTGGGGTGGGGACAAGGTCCCAGCTGTCTCCTTGGACCTGCTCACTGGTCCATCCCAGCGGGATGGTGATGCCTGAGGGCAGAGGATGCTGTAGTTGTACCCAGCTGAGATGTCCCTGGGTCCCCCAGCCCCTTGTCCTCTCCTGCCTCAAGTGTAGTCACCCAGTCCCGGCTCTGGTTGTGCTGAGCCCCCGAGATGGGCTTGGGGTCCATCGGGGAGCAGCTCTGTGCCAGAAGTGGTTCTTCTCTTTTGTTTTTTCTTCTTTTTTTCCCTCCACTCTTTTCTTCCCTTTTTCTTTTCCCCCCCCTTTGGTCTCCCAGAGACCTCGATCTCCCCACGCGTGGTGGGACGTGGCCACACAAATGAAAACGGAGGCGGTCGCTGTGTTAATGGGGTTCATTCAATGAACAAAGCTCAGGGCTGCTGGCTGGGCTGGCAGCACCGCTTCCCCCTCCCTGCCAGTGTCCCCCTGTCACCCCCTTTGTGACATTAACTTCACTCCTGTGTGTTCCTCAGCTGGAGATGGACAAGCTGAGGTTCAGCATGGGGAAGCATCTCCACAGGTGGGTTAACAGGAGCTCTGGGTGCTGCACATGGGCTGGAAACCAAACCTGGGGTGCTCATGGGCTCCACCCCCAACAGCCCAGCTGCTCCTCTTAGATCTGGCCCCATTTTTGGGGTGTAGGAAGGTGAAATTGGGGGGGCTTGGGGGGTTGTTGAGTAGCTGCCCTGGTTCCTGCAGCACCTGAGCAGCCAGGGAGAGCGATGGCAGCGAGAGTTGCTCCAAGTGCTGGTTATCTGGGTCATAAACAACCTTTGGCCGGACACAGAGCCAGGACGGAGCCTCCTGTCCCCTTTTTAGGGGGCCAAAACCCCTTTTTAGGCTGCAGCTCTGCCCTTTGAGGGGGGTGCCAGGAGATTTTGGGCAGGCAGGGATGGATGCTCATCAGGAAGGAGCTGCAACCTTCCCATCTGCTCCCCTCCAGCCCTTGGCTGGCGTCGGACCCCCCGGCACGTGCCTGTCCTCCTTCGCCAGCTCCCGGCGGCGATTGGCAGATGAGCCGGGGGCGGGTGGCACACGGAGCAGCCGCCGCGCCAGCCGGGCTCCCACGGCACGGGGGGGAAGGGGGAACCGGGGTCCCACCGGCCCCTCGTCACCCTCCACCGGGGTGGGGATGGCTCAGTGGAACCCTGAGCGCAGTCACTCTGCGCCCTTGGGTGGGATGAGGTCCCGAGTGATGACGGAGTCTCACTTTGGCTTCCAGGGGGTGGCGGGAGGTTGGAC
This sequence comes from Caprimulgus europaeus, assembly GCA_907165065.1. The sequence continues at coordinate 1,435,121 of OU015554.1, read as the reverse complement.
CAGAGCGGGCAGAGCCACGAGTCCAGCGCTGAGGCGGGTGCCCGTCCCTGCTGATTCACCGGCTGGCACCGGCAAGAGGACGGAGCGAAGAGAGCCTGGGGTGGGGTTGGGACAGTCGTTAACGTGCCCCTACGGTCAGTCCTGGCTCTGGATTAATTTATTTTCCCAGGGCGGTCGTGCTGGAGCCGCAGCCCAGCCTGGTGCTTCCACCCACCCCTGCCCTTGGAGCTTCCCGGGATTAGGATTTAGTAATTTTTTAAAGTTTTTAAGCAAGAATTTATCCCCCCCCCAGTGATGTTTAGTGTTAAAAAGCTGGAGCTGCCACCTTTGGAAGGTGAAAAATTCAAGGATCAAGGAAGCCAACACCAACCCTCACCGAAGAGCCGGCGCACCCGGCTGCCCAGGGCAGCTCCTGCCTGGAGCCCTAAACGCGGGACGCCGGCGCCCGCCGGGTGCCTGTGCCCGTGGGAAGCAGTGGGGACGCGGGAGCCATCCGGGAATAACTCTGGGAGCGGCCGATCGCTGATCAGATCCCCGAGCCCCGGAGCAGAGATGGTCACGGTGATAAGGCGTCTGCAGGCACCGGCTTCCTCCCGGGCGGTTCCTATCTGATGGAAACTGCCCGTTTCCCCCGCGCCGGCTCCGCAACCTCCCGGCCCCCGACATGGGCAAGGTCACCCGTGAAGGTCCCTCCTGTTTTATCCTGGTTTTGTGTTTTTTGTTTGTTGAAACTTCCTAGATCACGGGCGATAGACGGGGAGAGGCGGTCGGCAAGACCTCAAAGCTGCTCAACCGGGTCCCGCTCCCCCAGCGCGGGGAGGCTCCGGGTGCTGGTTGGGTTCGTGATGCCAGGAGGTTGTGATGCCAAATCCTGCGCTGCCTGGGAAGGTGCTGGAGGGAGAAGAGAGGGACAGGAGGAACGTGAAGCTGCTAAGAATGGGGTGGCCCAAAGAACCATCCTGAGGTGGTAAAAGGGGAAGCGGCGCTTCCGCTGCCAACAGCCTCGATGTCCTGGGGGAGGGGGAAGTGCCCGGCCTTCCCCCCGTGTGAACGTCCCCATCACCCGTGTCCCAGCGCCGGCTGCCCCGTGGTGACGGTGGGGACGTGCTGGCAAGAGGGACCAAGCAAACCCCTCTTTGGTCCATCTCAGCCCTGCTCTGTGCCCACGCATCCCTTACGGGGCGACCATTCAGCAGCACCCCCCGATCCCACGTTACACCCTGGGGGTGAAAACCTCCCCTGCCCCCCAGCTCAGCACCCCAAGAGCATTGTGGCTGGTGCTCAATAACCAGGGAGCCCCTGGGCTCTGCCATGATGCTCCCATCCCCATGAGGGTGGGATGTTGGAGCAGGAGGGTTGGCCAAGGAGGTCAAGGTGCTGGAGCAGGAGGGTTGGCCAAGGAGCTCAAGGTCTTTCCTGCAGCATCTCTCTGGATCATTCTTACCCCCAGCACCACCAAAGCAACCAGCTGTGTTTCTGCCAAAGGCCTTTAGATGCTCAGGGAAGGAGGCACAGTGGACATCCCCCCACCAAGGGCTTGGCTTTGCCTTGAAAGCTGAGAAATTGGGTGGGAAAGCACCCGGTGAAGGACAAGGGCAGGAGGAACAGGCTGAGGGAGAGGAACCAGGATGGAGCTGGGGCCCGGTGCGCGGGAGGAAGGGAGGCTGGCCGTGGATGTGTGCTCAGCAATAGGAAATGCTTTATTAGCTGGGAGTGGTGGAGAGAAGCCAGGCAGGAAGAGGCAGTAATAAGAACCATTTTTTTGACTTCTCCCACATCCAGACCACAGAGCGATTGCCACACGGCTGCGTTCGGCCAGCGGGGCCACCGGGACGGGGACAGAGACCTTCCCCCGGCGGGACGGGTGATGCTTTGGGAGCCTCTGCAGTGCCGGATGGGTGACAGGAGGGGAACAAATCCATGAAGCTCCTCCAAGCCAGGGCACAGGGCACGGAGCAGAGCTGCCCCGGCTGAGCCGTACACGGCGCCTCCGAGCTCGGGACCGTGACCGGGGGAGTCTCACCGGGGCTGGGCGGCGCCGCGGGACACGGATGCTGTAGGTGAGTGGGGAAGAGCCGCGTGTTCGTGGGGTCCAAGGTTCCCCTCCTGATTTACCCTGTTGCAGCCAAAATCAGGATTTGGCCCCGTTTCCCTCACGTTCGGTGAGACGCCGGCGGTGACGTCAGGGTGGCAGCGGCTCGGAGTAGGGATTTGGGCTCTGGAGGAGCAGGGAGGATAGATCCAGATTCACACCAGTGCAGTGAGAGCAGGATCAGTCCCCAGGTCCTGGTTAAAGAGCTGGAGTAATATGAGGCTGCTCCCAAGCTTCCATGGGAAATGGGGAATTTGGGTGGATTTTGAAAAGGCACAGGGGGAAAATGAGGGAAAGTTGAGAGCTCGGTTTGGGGGGTCAGAGCGACGGCGGCGTGGCACCGATGGCAGCGATGCTCCAGGACGTGCCACCTCAATGCAGCCCTTCCACAAACCAAAGCTCAGATCCCTCCAAGGAGGGAAGAGCCAAACAGCTGCCACAGAGGTTCTGTTTTCAGCACAAAGTGCCCAAAAGGAAGCTGGGGTGAGCGGTGCCGTGGCAGCTCTGCCCTGGCCCCGGCGTTCGGACCCTGCCAGGGGGTTGGGGCAGGATGTTCCCCTCTCCCTGCTCTTCATGAGGAGCCACGTGAAGGGATGACCATGAGTTGGGTTTGCTGCTCTCTGGGTGTCTCTTGGTTATGGCATCACGATGTCTGTCGGTGCAAGAGGAGCCGGGATGGCACAGCCCACCCCAGAGTCACATCCAGCCCCACGGCACCGGCTGCACTGGAGGGTCCAGAGGATGCAAACGGGTTTTACCGCGTGTGTGACCAACCAGAGCTGTGGGGAGGAGGGAGGAAAACCTCCATCCATTGCCTGAAACCAAGCTGAAGCCTTGGGAGTCCACAGCAAAGCTCTTGTCACCTCTGACACGGTGCCCACCCAGCCCTTGGCACCTCCACCCAGTGCTGGCACACGCCTGGCTCACCCGGTTCACCTGCAGCCAGCACAGCACGAGGGTCCCCGCTGTGTCCAGCTTCTTGGGAAAAGGTGATGGGGGAAACTGAGTCACGAGCCATGGCCCTGCAGCAAAACCCCCCCAGGAGCAGCAGAAACCACTGGGAGAGCGGGAGATTGTGGAGCTCCACCGAGCCGCCCCGGTAGGAGCCGGGGATCCTCCGGCCGTGCTGCGTGTCCCAGCGGGTCACACCCACCCAGCCACCCCCTTCCCCAGGCTCCCACCACCTCCTGCTCCATCATCTCCCCACCACCACCCCTCGGGCTTTTCCCCTCTGTGGGGTCACGGGGAAGTTCCCCACCCCCGGAGCAGGAGGATGGAGCCAGGCTCTTCTCAGTGGTGTCCAACAGTAGGACAAGGGGCAATGGGTACAAGTTGGAGCACAGGAGGTTCCATGTAAAGAGGAGGAAAAACTTTCTCACTGTGAGAGTGACAGGACAGTGGGACAGGCTGCCCAGAGAGGGTGTGGATCTCCTTCTCTGGAGACACTCAAAGCCCACCTGGATGGGTTCCTGTGTGACCCACTGTAGCTGAACCTGCTCTGGCAGCGGGGTTGGACTGGATGATCTCCAGAGGTTCCTTCCAACCCCACCATTGATTCTGTGGACCACCAAGTGACCAGCAGCCAGAGATCAGCCTGGGCATCACTCCCAGCACAGGACACCCAGGACCAGACCCCACTCCTGCCCCAGGACCCACTCACTGTTTCCTTCCCACCGAAGGAGTTATTTTGAGGAGGAAAAACTCATTTTGCGCCACGGCCGGGTCAGCCATGTCCACGGGTGCTCTCGAGGGCTGAGCTTGCGTGACTGCGCTTCCTCATCAAGGCCAGAATCTAAACAATCTTGATTCCTGTCCCGGCAGCCCTGGGCAGGGCTCCTTCAATTGCAGGAAGCGGAGGTTCGGCGTGTTTGTGTCGGGAACCGCGAGGAATGAGCCGAGGAGGGGCCGGGAGCCCCGGGCAGCCGGGGCTGGGGGGCAACGCCGGCTCCACCGTGTTGGTTTTGGCAGAAATGTCCATTTTAGGAGAAAAAAAACAAAAAAATAGAAAAAACAAATAGCAAAACTTCCCCCCAAAGAAGCAGCTGGGGAGTTTTTTGGCTGCCTCTGCTTGTGTCATGGAGAAGCTCTGGACAAAAACCTCCCCTGAGCCCCAGGTCGTGGCCGGCAGCATCAGCAGCTCTTGGCTGAGGGATGTGGTGTGGGGGTTTCCAGCTCCACCCCACAGCTCAGATCTTCCCAAATCTGGGATCTGGGGTGGTGTCGTGGCATCACCGTGGCTGCCGAGCCCAGGGGCTGTGCCACCAGCTGTGCTTTAACAGGATGGGAATGGTGGGAAATGCCAAAACAGGGGTGGTTGGGATCAGGGGGGGATGTTGGGACAGTGTGGACATGACCAGGTCCCCAGTGCGTGCCGTGGTGCCATGTGTGGTGTCCCAGCTGTGTCCCACGTCACGTCCCACGCCACGGTCGGGAGGTCCCGGTGAGCTGCTCTCAGGAAGGGCTGGACCTGGGACATCCGGAGCCAAGCTCCGTTTGGAAGCAGCAGATCCCACCTCGCACCTCTCTGCCTGCCCTCTCCCTCCCCACCGGCCTCCATCGCCCCCCACGGCCCCCCGTGTCCTTCCCAAAGCCCCCACCGCCACCCCCAGCCCAGCCATGAGCCCCTCAGGGGGCTGGAGAGGGCTGTGGGGGTCTATGGGGGGCTGTGAGGGTCTGTGGGGGCTGCAGGCGGCTGTGGATGTCTATGGGGATCTATAGGGGACTGTGGGGGGCTGTGGGGGCTGCAGGCGGCTGTAGGCGTCTATGGGGGTCTGTGGGGGGCTGTGAGTGGCTGTAGGGGTCTATGGGGGTCTGTGGGGCTCTATGGATGTCTTTGGGGGGCTGTGGGTGCTGCCTCTCACCCCCCCTGCTCTCAGCAGGAAGATGCGGTGCGGAGCGTGTGGCCGGGCGGTGCTGGCGCTGGTGACCCTCTCCGTGGGCTGGGCAGCCGGTGAGTACCCCCCCGCCGAGGGGAAGGCAGCCGGTACCGGACGCTCTCCACCACCTACCGGGGGCTGTAACAAACCCTCAGCGCTCTGAGCTCACCGGCGTTAGCTCTGCTCTACACAAACCCCCGCGGGGGGCCGCTCCTCCGAGCCCCCCTGGAGCGAGCACCAAGGGAAGTCAGAGCCCCCCAGGGAGGGGCGGCTCCCCTGGGACCATCCCAGAGAGGATCTCAGCTTCGTTAATTAGGGTTCCTCAAGTCCTTTGGGGTCACGGGAGGGAAGATGGGGAAAGGCTGGTGTGCACGTGCTTTAAAAGGTGGATTTTCCCAGAGGTGACAGTGGGGAGCGGGGACGAGCTGCTGGTGACCCCAGGGGAGCATCAGGGTGGCCAGGGGCTGGATCCAGGCTGGGTGCTTGTGCGGGGAGAACTGGAGTGACATGGTTGGATGAGGGAGGAGCAGCAGAGCTGATGGAGGGGACAATCCCCACCAGGTCCCCACCAGGTCCCCACCAGGTCCCCATAGAGCCACCAACCCCCAGGGTTTAGCAACCACCATTCCATGGTCCTGGCATGGGGCAGCTTTTGGGACAAGGGGACAACGGGCGCAGGAGGGGGACTGGCCACAGCCACCCACCCCCTCACCACCATCCATCTGTCCGTCTGTCCGTCCCCTCGCCGCCGTCCGTCTGGCTGCCCTGGCGCTGAACCCCTTGATTCCAGGGGGGAGATTTCCTGCGCCACAGGGCGGAGCTGAACCGGGAGCTCGGGAGCGCGGCGGCCCCGGCACCGCCACGCGGGGGCGGCACCCTCGGGGTCGGGAAAAGCTTCAGGAAACACCCAGGACCTGGCACCCAGCACCCAAAACGCAGCGTCCCCCCCAGCACCCACCGAGTCTGGGGCTTCTGGACCCATCCTGGCTCCCGGGACCTGGGTCCCACAGGCAGCACCAGAGTAGGACGATCCCACGTCCCCTGGGACCCCAGGGCAGGATGTGACCCTGTGAACCAGTGTGTCCCAGTTAATCCCAGTTGGTGGGACTGGAAGCATCTCCCCTGCACAACCTCTCCATTCCTTCCTGGGGACGGGTGGTCACCAGCTTCACTACTGGTCCCAACTGGGAGCAGATGATTTTCCACAAGGTCTCAGTCACCTTCTCCAGCCTGGACCATGGTGGTCCCAGGTTGCCCACTCTCAAAATTGGCTTGAAGAGTTTTTAGGACAGATGTCACTGTCCCCAAAGCCACCAGCATGCCCCAAGATGGGCAGTGGGGTGGCCCCATGGTCTGACGTGTCCTCTCCTCACGCCTGCAGATGAGCTGCTGTGTGCCTGCGACGTGCCACACTGCAGCCTGCCCACCTGCACGGGCAAGGTGTGCTTCATCAGCAAGAGGAAGGAGGAAGGGACCATCACCCAACACAAGGGTTGCTTCTCCCAGAACATCTTGGAGAACTGCCACACGCCCGTGACGGAGCAGTATGGCATGAGGTGCTGTGACTCCAGCATGTGCAACGCTGAGCTGGAGATCTTCCTCCAAGGTATGGGGTCATGGTCCCCTTCCAGGAGACAGAGGGGAGAGGGACAGAGCTGACCATGTGGCTGGAGATGTGGTTGGGTCTCCAGATCATCCCCCTCCACACACAGCACCTCCAGGGTCACCCTTTCCCAGGTAGGACAGGGCCAGTGACATGTCCTTGGCTGACCTTTCTTGGGCTGTGCCTGCAGAGCTGCCATCCATGGGGTTGACCTCAATGCAGAGTCACCCTCCCCAGTCCAAGCTCAAGCACCAAGACCTCCACCCTCCCCAGTCCAAGCTCAAGCACCAAGACCTCCACCCTCCCCAGTCCAAGCTCAAGCACCAAGACCTCCACCCTCCCCAGCCCAAGCCTGGGCACCACCTTCATGCTCCCATCCATGATTTCCTCCTTCCAGGAGAAGAGGCCCTGGGAAAGGCGTCCTCCCTGCCCAACCTCCTCCTGATGATCTTCATCCCACTGCTCACCCTCCTCATCCTCGTGGCGCTCATGGCACTTTTCTGCTGGAAGGTGGCCCAGCACCGTCACAAGAAAAGCGACCTGGGAGACATGGACCTCATGCTGAAGGCATCCATGGTGGGAGACAGCACTTTGGAGGTGGGTGATCTCCACGGGGGACCCTACATGGGAAGGAGGGACATGTGGGGTGGCCACAGAGCTGACCCCAAGGCCATCCCGGCTGTGCAGGACCTGCTGAACGACGACTGCACGACGGGCAGCGGCTCGGGGCTGCCCTTCCTGGTCCAGCGAACCGTGGCTCGGCAGATCACCCTCGTGGAGTGTGTGGGTAAGGAGAGCAGCCAGGAGCAGTGGGACCCTACCCCAGCCACCCCAGCCAGAGGTTGGGCAAGTGATGGACCCCCTTCCCCACACCAGCCAGTGATGGCACCGTGATGCCAGACCCAGGAGGTTGGGTTGGACCCAACCATCTCAGTCAAAGCCCCATGGAGAGCAGAAGTTCTCCCGCATCCTGCTGAGGGGGGAGGTGTCGAGGGGCTGGGTGGGTGTTTGGGTGGCAGTTGGCCAAGGTCAACAGACCCCGTGCCGCTCCGTTGCTGTTCCACACCAGGAGCTGGGTTCATCAGGGGGAAGGGGGTCAGGGGCCAGAGGGGCTGGGTGACGCGGTGCCGTGTGGCCGTGGCAGGCAAAGGACGCTACGGTGAGGTCTGGCGAGGTGTCTGGCACGGGGAGAGCGTGGCCGTGAAGATCTTCTCCTCCCGGGATGAGCAGTCCTGGTTCCGCGAGACGGAGATCTACAACACGGTCCTGCTCCGCCACGACAACATCCTGGGTGAGTGGGGGGCCAGGGGGCCGGGGGTGGCTGCACAGCAGCTCCATGCTCATGGTGTTTCTCCTCACCCAGGCTTCATCGCCTCTGACATGACGTCAAGGAACTCCAGCACCCAGCTCTGGCTCATCACCCACTACCACGAGAACGGCTCGCTCTACGACTACCTGCAGAGGACGGCCCTGGACGTGGAGACCTGCCTGGGGCTGGCCTCCTCCATCATCTGTGGCCTCGTGCATCTCCACGTGGAGATCTTCGGCACCCAGGGCAAACCTGCCATTGCCCACCGTGACCTGAAGAGCAGGAACATCTTGGTGAAGAGCAACCGGCAGTGCTGCATCGCGGACCTGGGTGAGACGGGGGTGGGATGTGGTGGCACGGGGATGTGGTGGCACAGGGATGTGGTGGCACAGGGATGTGCTGGCCCAGGGATGTGGTGGCCCAGGGATGTGGTGGCCCAGGGATGTGCTGGCCCAGGGCTGCAGTGTCCCAGGGATGTGGTGGCACAGGGATGCAGTGTCCCAGGGGTGTGGTGGCCCAGGGATGTAGTGGCACAGGGATATGGTGGCACAGGGATGCAGTGTCCCAGGGATGCGGTGGCACAGGGATGTGGTGGCACAGGGATGTGGTGGCACAGGGATGCAGTGTCCCAGGGATGTGGGGGATGTGGTGGCACAGGGATGTGGTGGCACAGGGATGTGGGGGATGTGGTGGCACAGGGATGTGGTGGCACAGGGATGTGGTGGCCCAGGGCTGCAACACCCCGGTGCCACAGCACCCCATGGCACTGAGCGGGGCTGTCACCCCCCCAGGCCTGGCTGTCATGCACTCCCAGGGCAGCGACTACCTGGACATCGGCAACAACCCGCGGGTGGGCACCAAGCGCTACATGGCCCCCGAGGTGCTGAGCGAGCAGATCCGCACCGACTGCTTCGAGTCCTACAAGCAGACGGACGTCTGGGCCTACGGGCTGGTGCTCTGGGAGCTCGCCCGCCGCACGGCCGTCAACGGTGAGCGGCTCCCGGGGGAGCTCCGCGCTCCCCCCTCCCTTCTCTCCTTTTTGTGTTGGGTTTTTTTGGGGTTTGGTGGGGTTTTTTTTTTGTTTGTTTGGGTTTTGTTGGGTTTTTTTTTCCTTTCTCTTCGCCCAGATTCGCTGTAAATTCTAAACACTGTAATCTCGTGTCAGCACCCGGCCCCTGATTAAAGGGCCCCGTTAGGCTCAATCACAGCTTTGTTTGTTCAGAGCTGATTAGAAAACAAGTTCTGCCTGGAACTTGGCCATGGCCGGGACCTCCGGCTGCCTGAGTCTGGCTTAGGGGGACAGAATCCCAGAATCCCAGGATCACAGAACCCCAAAACCCCAGAATCCCAAAACCCCAAAACCCCAGAATCCCAGGATCCCAGAACCCCAAAACCCCAGAACCCCAGAATCCCAGGATCCCAGAACCCCAAAACCCCAAAACCCCAGAATCCCAGGATCCCAGAACCCCAAAACCCCAGAACCCCAGAATCCCAAAACCCCAGAACCCCAAAACCCCAGAACCCCAGAATCCCAAAACCCCAGAACCCCAGAATCCCAGAATCCCAGGATCCCAAAACCCCAAAACCCCAGAATCCCAGGATCACAGAACCCCAGAACCCCAGGATCCCGAAACCCCAAAAGCCCAGAATCCCAGGAACACAGAACCCCAGAACCCCAGAATCCCAGGATCCCAGAACCCCAAAACCCCAGGATCCCAGAACCCCAGAACCCCAGGATCCCAGAATGGTTGAGGCTGGAAGTGACCTCTGAAGAACATCTAATCCAACCACTCTGCTCAAGCAGGGACTCTTAGAGCACATCAACCAAGGATTTTTGTCCAGATGGTTTTTGAGTATCTCCAAGGAGGGAGATTCCACAACTTCTCTGGGTAACCTATTCCAGGGATCCCCCAAGCCATGGAGGAACCTCCCTGGTGCTGCCCAAGTGCTGCTCGTTGAGCAAAGTCCATGAGAGGCACTAATGGAGTGGTGGGTGCTGGTGGGTGAGGCAGGAGGTCCCACCAAGGTGCAGTCTGGTCGGGATAATCTCATTTATCACCCCAGGGCTCCTTCAGATTAAACATTGACTCGGAATTACCAAGCCATGTGCACGGGGTGACCTTCAGCCAGCTGGTTTTAACCCTTCCAGTCACCTTCACCCCCTCAGGATGGGCTGAGCAGCCCCTGTGCAGGCCCAGGGTGTTGGGGACAGGGGCTCCAGGGGACCCTGAGGTTTAGGGGTCACCCCCCCCCGGGGCGCAGGGGGCTGGTGGGTGCTCAGGGTGACCCAGAGGGGTTAAACCCCGTGGCACAGACATATGGGGACACTAAGCAGGGATTAGCTGGGCCAGCTGGTGGGATCACTGAGGGGCTGCCGAGTGGAGGTGTGGGGCTGCCAGGTGGCACTGGTGCCAGGAGCTGGTACCAGTGCTAGAGCTGGTGCCAGAGGTGATGTCAGTGCTGAGGTGGTGCTGGAGTGATGGTTGATGCTGGAGATGGTACTGGAACCAGTGCTGGTGCTGGAGTCATGGTTGATGCTTGAGCTGGTGCTGGGGCTGGTGCTGGATCCGTGGTTGATGCTGGAGCTGGTGCTGGGGCTGGTGCTGGAGCTGCGGGTGATGCTGGAGCTGGTGCTGGAGCTGTTGCTCATGGTAGGGCTGGAGCTGGGCTATTGCCAGTGCCGGAGCCAGCCCCAGCCTCCCCACCCCACCCCACCCCGGTGAGGTCCCACGGGGCAGCCAGGACTGTCCCCGTACACCCCACAGGCAGCATCAGCACCGGTTACTCCCAGGTCCCACTGAGCAGAGTGCCACCTCGGTTGTGCCAGGTGCCCCAGGCACCCTGTGATGTGCAGGGTGGGGGGGTGAACCCCACACCCCTCTGCCACCCTCACCTCCCCCCCCCCCCACCCCACAGGCATCGTGGAGGAGTACAGGCCACCCTTCTTCGATGCTGTCCCCAGTGACCCCAGTTTTGAGGACATGAAGAAGGTGGTGTGTGTGGACCAGCAGACCCCCGTGGTCCCCAACCGCCTCTTCTCCAACCCGGTGAGTCCCAGGGAAGGGGGGGTCACCCCACTCCCACCCCAATCCAAACCTTCCCTCCCTATCAAACCCCTCTGTTTTCCCCCAACTTTGGGGTGTCTCCCGCAGGTTTTGGCGGCGCTGGCGAAGGTGATGAGGGAGTGCTGGTACCAGAGCCCCCCCGCCCGCCTGACCGCCCTGCGCATCAAAAAGACACTGCAGAAGCTGCACAGCGCCCTGGAAAAGCCCAAACCGGAGCAGTGAGCACCGGCAACGCGCCGGGACCGCCACAGGGTGCGCCCGCCCACCGGGGATGGTGGGGACGCCAACACCGGGAGGGCTCCCGGTGAGGGGGGCGGGATTTGTCCCAGCCCTTTCCTTGGAGCTTGAATTTGTGAGGAGAGGAAAAAATGGGAACAACAACCAAAAAAATCCCCCCAAAAAGCGACGGGGGCATCTCCCAGCTCGGTTATAAAAATACCCCCCGGATCCGGCACCCAGCACCGGCACGTCGGGGTGGCAGCGGATGCCTGGGGGTGGTGGCCCACCCTGAGCCCCCCCAGCCAGATGCCGAGGGCTGAGTGGGCACCGGACCCAGCACCATCCGCTGCTGCAGCCCCTAAACCCAACTGGGCACCCAGCACGCCATCGTGGGCACCCACCACCCACCACTGGCACCCACCGCTCCATGGCTGGCACCCACCACCCCACCGTGGGCACCCACCGCCCCATCGTGGGCACCCACCGCCCCATGGCTGGCACCCACCGCCCCATGGCTGGCACCCAGCGCAGCACGCAGGCAATGGGTGCTGCCCGGACCTGCCTGCCCGGTGCGCTGGCAGCGGGGATGGCGGCAGCGGGGCAGGAATTCCCCGGCGGGGTTTGGTGCCTCGGGCTGGACTTGATCCGGATTTCTCTGGGAAAGGATCCAGGAGCAGCACCCCACTGACCACGCCGGGTTTGCACCCCGGGTGTCACCAGGATGAGGACACCTGAGTATCCCCCATGTCACCGGGACCACCAAGACGGGGACACCCACAGCCGTGGTGGCCTGACCCTTCCCTGAGGAGCAGCCACCCATCGCCCTCCCAACCTCTCTGGTTTTTAACAATATTCTGGCATTTTCTGGAGCGTTTTGCTGCGTTTTGCTGCCAGCTCCAGCCACCATCACCCACCAGCACCCCAAAAACCAACCCCATGCTACTCACCAGCACCCCAAAAACCAACCCCATCTTTGGAGCTGCTGGGACCGGACCGGGATGTTCAGCAGAACCAGCTCCACGCCTGGCTCCATCATTATTTAATTATTAAGATTTAATATATTTTAATAAAGTGGAAAGCTATTTTATCGCTTAACAACTGCCAGACCCGCCCCAGGCGCCGCGGCAGGGTGAGACCCCCCCTCGCCCCCCACCCACCCCATGGTTTAATTTATTGCTCCGATATCGCCGGATCACGCAATAAACCTCGTGCCAACCCCCTCCCCGCACCCACACGGGGCTGGGGCTGCACCCGGGGGTGTCACCGTCCCCTTTCGTGGGGTCCAGGGATAGGGGTGAAACTCCCCACCCCCCCCAGGCTGAGCAAGGCAGGGCTTGGGGTGCTTAAGAAGGGGTTCAGGGTGTGGGTGCCCTACCCAGGGCTCTGGGTGCCCTACCAGGGGTTTGGGGTGCTCAGCCTGGGCTTTGGGGTGCTCAGCCCGGGCTTTGGGGTGCTCAGCTGAGGGTTTGGGGTGCACAACATGCTGCAGGAGGGCGCACGGCACACGCCCTGCACAGGTCACGGTGCACACACACGCTGTTGCACACGCACATCCCGTTGCACACACACCCTGCTGCACTAGCACACATCCGGTTGCACACACACGACGTTGCACACGCACCTCGTTGCACACGCACACTGTTGCACATGCACTCCGTTACACGCACGCACACACACACCCCGTTGCACATGCACCCCCCGTTGCACACGCACCTCTTTGCACACGCACGCCCCGTTGCACACGCACCCCACTGCACACGCATGCCCCGTTGCACGCACACACACACACCTCGTTGCACACGCACCCCCCGTTGCACACGCACCCCCCGTTGCACACGCACGCCTCAATCCCAGTTTCCTGTCGGCCGGCTCGCGCCCGCCGGCCCCTCCCCTTTAAGGCGCGCGGCGCGGGGCCTCCCCTTTAATCGTGGCCCCGCCTCCGGCCGCGCGCCGCCGTTACCCCCCCCCCCTCCCGCAGGCGCTGGCGGCCGCTCGGTACCGAGGCCGCGGCGCTCGCCATGGCCGCCCCCTCCCCGCCACCGCCCCGCCGCCCTCCGCCGCTGCCTCCGACCGTCGCCTCCATCATCCTCCTCTCCATGCTCCTGGCCGGGGCGATCGGCGGGGCCCGCGGTGAGTGGCGGCCCCCGGGCCCGGCCCGCGCCGGGCACAACATGGCGGCGCGCCGCCCCGCCCCCGCCCGGCGCCGTGAGGGGAACCGGGGGGGAAAACGTGAGGGGAACCGGGGATGGGAATCGTGAGGGGAACCGGGGGGGGACTGAGGGGAACCGGGGGTTGGAAATCGTAAGGAGAACCGGGGATTGGTGAGGAGAACCGCGGGGGGAAGCGATGCGGGGAGCGGAGGGGGAGCTCGGCCCCGGGGGGGCTGTGGGGCAGGTGGGGAGGGTGTGGGTGGGGGCGAGATTTTAGGGGGGGCTCTAGGGAGGGGAGTGGAGGTGTACGAGAGGGTTTGGAGGCAGGAGATTCCCTCAAAGACCCCGGGAGGGTTCGGGGGGGAAGCGGGGGGCAGAGGTGGGTGTTTCCGGGTGAGGGAGAAGAAATAGGGGGGGGTCCATGAGGGGGGGTCCATGGGGTGGGGGGTCCATGGGAGGGGGAGGTTGGAGGCAGCAAAGACTCAGTGTGGGGTTGGGTCTGCGATATGTGGGTGACACCGAGCCCCCGAGGCAAGGGGGGGGGCATTTACCGGGCTCTGTGGGGTGCAGGGGACCCTTGAGCTGATTTTTTTGGGGGGGGGATCGTGCCCTTTGTAGAGGGGACAGTTGAGTGTCTGGAGGGGCAGCAGCGATTGGGGCTGGGGGCTGGAGCGTGGGGACACCTCCCCCCAGGTACCAGGGGATGCTCCAGGTGAGCACACGGTGGCCTTGGCTGGGAAGGTTCCACCCTGTCTTGAGGAAATAACGAAGAAAACTGGAATTATGGGGTTTTCCCCAGAATTAAGAATAATTGGGGGAGGGGGGGGGTATTTGTGTGTGTTGGGGGCCTGGATGTGGGGGTCTCCCGGGGTGTTTTATGGCCCTGGAAAGCAGGGGCTTGGTGAGGGAGGGGTCCCTGAGGTGTTGCTGAGGTTCCATCAGACCTGGGGGGGTTTGTGGTCTCATCCCACTGCCTTCTTGACCCGGCTGAGGGTGGGGATTCGACAGCCCCCCCATGCACCAGAGATCACAGCCGTGTGCTTAATGTATAGATAATATATAGATAATATATAGATAATGTATAGATAATATATAGATAATATATCTTGGAATCTTGGGCTCTATGGGGTTTTTTTTCCTGTTTTTTGGGGTTTTTTTGAACAAAACCCTGCGCCTCTGGATTGTAACACCTGTAAATATTTGTCTGGAGGGAGGTGAGTGAGGGAAAACTCTTTGTTTCGCTTGTTTGTTCTGTGGTGATCTTTTTTCTTTACCTGAGGAAGTGGGGGGCAGGGGGGGGGGTTACAACCACTGCCATTTCCTGGGCTAAGAACCAGAGGTGTCAGCTTCAGGCTGTTAAAGAAAATGCCCTTTTTCCCCAGAACTGGATGAGCTTTGAAGCATCTCTGAGCATCTCTTGGCAGGGACAGAGGACAAGGCAGGTGGCAGTGGCCTCTCCAGTGGCCGTGGCCTCTCCAGTGGCCGAGGTTTGGCCGCACTGTCCGTCTGTCTGTGGCTGTCAGGGCGGTCGTGGGTTGTGTAACGCAGGGACCTGTCCCGACAGGAACCACACTGAAACATTTCTTCCCCTCCCCGATCCTCTCCCCGTTTGAGCTGTGTTATTCCCGAGGTAACAACTTTGTGCATGCAGATCTGGACTTGTTAGCTACAGAAAATGGCTTTAAACCCCACTAGGGCAGTAGGTGAGGGGTGTATTTGTGAGTCCTGTTGAATCTGATCATCCAAAAATGTGCTTTAGGGGACAGTGGCTGAGCTTTGGTTTAACCTAAAGTAAAATTCAGCTTTAAAAACATAAAAAAAAGTTGTTTCAGCTTTTCTGTCAAGCAGGACTCAATGACATTCAACCTGTGTCTGCTCTCAGACTTTCACTTTGCATTTTGTATACAGCTGGTGTTGATTAAAATAATAACAATAATAATAAATAAACAGGAAAGGGCCAATTGGGTGTTTGTATCTCCTGGAAACTCAGCCTGGCTTTGGTACCGGGCGCTGCGTGGCTGCCTGTTGTGTGTGCTGTGTGGTTTAGTTGTGCAAAAGGTGTGAGCTCAGCCTGGCTTTAAGGACACCAGGGAGCTGTGTCTGTGGAGCTGGGGACAGGGACTCTCACCCTGGGCATTGTTGGCTGCTCCAGCTCCCTGTGCCCCTGCAGCCAGCGAGGGCTGCCCTGACCCTGGTGCTTCAGACCAGAGATCTTCACAGCTGCTTCTCCCAGGGTGAGTTGGAAAAGCCACCTTAATTCCTGCAGAGCTTGGGAGCTGTGGGCTTCTGTGTGTGTCACTAAACAGAGTGGTGACACTGACACACCACACACACACACACACCACACACACACACTCCTTCTTTTAAATTAAAACAAAAAAAAAAGGAAAAGGAGTTAAAAAAAAAAGGTGTTTCTGCAGCAGTGGTTGCAGGTAGGGCACACTCCATCCTTAAAAAAATATATATATAAAAAGGAAAAAAAGGTGCCTCTGTCCCAGGGTGGTGGCTTTGTTTGTGTGCTTGAAATAAAGAATAAAAAAGAAAATAAAATCCCGTGGGGAGCAGTCTGGGGCCGGCAGATTTTATTATTAACACCTGCTTAAAATACCTCCCCGCTTAAATCAGGCAAACCCCGCCTGGGCTCCCAGCTCTGTCTTACAGCTTTCCAAGAAAGATTTGTCTAACTGGAAATTAAAACCAGTGTCCAACAAACATTCTTGAACTCCTTCAAGCTCCTTGGCCAGACAGCTCAGGGGTTTTTTTTTGGTTTGTTGGGGTTTTTTTGTTGGTTTTTTTTTCGCCGGTCGCCGCCAGTGAGCGGATGCTCCGGAAACGGCTGTTGCGAAAGGAGTGAAATCAAACGTCAGTTCTCTTCACCAGCAGGCAAAGTTCAGTGGGTGCTGACTGGTGGAAATGTGTTCCCCACCGTCCAGCCAGCGTGGGGACTGGGGCAGGACGAGGGGGAATTGTTCATCTCGAGGGGGGAAGAGCTGTGGTGGTGCCACCGGGATGAAGCGTGCGCTGGAGCTGAGCTTGTCCTGTGTGAGGTGTCACCTGTGCTAGGAGAGCTCTTTTGTCCTCATTATTTAAACCCCTGGCTTTCCATCCTCCCTCCTCATGGATTATGGACCCATCTTTGTATTTCTTCATCCAAAAAAAAAATAGACTTTGGTGCACATTAAACCCTTCAACAAAGGTTTGGTTTTCTTCGCTGCCTGGGGGCTTCTTAGGAGTAACCTGTGGGCTGCTGAGTGTTGGGATATCGACTGCACCTTAAACAACTTGGTATTTAGACTCAAAAAAACCCAAAACCCCACGTGCCAGTTGCCTGAGAATGCACAGCACTGGGGTTTGAGTCTCAAAAACCATCAGTAATGACCCGTGCAGCTGGTTTGCAGGGCTTTCTTCCCCAGGACTGGGATGGGATGGGATGGGATGGGATGGGATGGGATGGGATGGGATGGGATGGGATGGGATGGGATGGGATGGGATGGGATGGGATGGGATGGGAGGCTCCTAAACTGGTTTCCTAACAAGTTGAAACACAAAATAGGTGTCAGACCACAGCCTGGAGAGGGAGTTTGGAGCCATGTGTCTGTTTTCTGTTCAAGAGCAACAGCAGCAGCAGAAATGTCAAGGTTTCTTCTAATTAACCTATTAATGATGAGGCTCCTGTCAATTCTCCTCTTTACAATTCATTTAGAAGCTCTCCTTCTGTGCTAGTTGAGTAGATGCAGGGAAAGTTCTTCACTTTAAAGGTGAGAGTGCATTCTTCCTGCCTTTTTGGGGTTTTTTTTTCCCATTTAGTTTATGTTTTCTAGTCAGCCACGATGTGTTCATGTCGGGTTCAACCTGTGCCAGGGGACTGCAGCCAGCTTGAAAAAGTTGAGACTCTTGTTTCCAACTTTAAATATCCAAGTATGATTTTTAGTTTCTGGATGACTTGCCTGAAAGTGGTTTGGTTTTTTTTTCATACTACTTTGCTGCTAATTTTACCTCTTGTTTCCTTTAGCAGCAGTGGGTCAGTAGATTTCATAAGCACCAGCAAGGAGCAAAAGAAGACGTTGAGATGGGAAAGCAGGGGGAGAAGTTGGTGGAGTGCTGAGATGAAGGAAAGATTTGAGGTGGTTGTGGTCTATTTACAGAAGGACAAATCTATACTCATTTCTTCAGCTTCTTTTTAAGAAAACAAAGGCAGAGTGAGCATCCAGAAGTGACCTTGCACTTGATTTTGGAGGTGGTGGGTGATTCTGGGGCTTAGAGGAGATCCTGGTGTGCTCTGCAAGGTGGCTCTTTTGGACTCAGACCTATCCTGGATAGGGATGGGGGGATCCCAGTTGCTGACCCCAAGCAGCAGAAGAATTGAGGTGAATGTAATGGAAAGGAAAATCTTTGTTTTAAGGTCTTGTCAGGTGGCTGTGGGTGTTCTGGGGTGGTGTGGCTGAACGAGGAGCACGAAGGGGCTCCTGAAACAGATCTCGGCTCGCTTGCCACGAGGGAATGGATTTTATTCCCAGCCTACTCTTGGGCAGAACACTGTGATAAAGGTTATTCTCTCTTTATTTCAGCACAGCATATAGCAGAACCCTGAAAGGTCTTTTCTTTCTTCCAAGCATGTTTACACATGTCCCTCTTCATTATAACATCCAGAGAAACAGCAGAGGTACAAACCCAATTGTTTTCCATTTCTCTTGCTAACAAGATGCTGCTGCAGCATTCAAACATCACTCCCAGCTTGGGGCTCATTAAGTGAGGTGCTGTACAGAGACATCATCAATTCCAGCTCCTGGTGCAGAGCTGTGTGGAGGCTCAGCAGTCAGGGGAGTCGTTGTTCTCCCAGCCTCAGCTCAAACAGTTGAAAAAGAACAGCAGCTCACAATCTCTGCAAAAAAAACCTGTTTATCTGATAAATACGTGGGTGGTTATTGGCAATTTTTACTAATGATCATCTCCAGGTCAATTATCTTAATACATCTTGATCAGGTAATGTTTTACTCTGAGAAAAATAAAGAAAGGAGGTCGTGGACCGTGTGTTCCAAAAGGGGGTTACCAGCTTTACATTAGATTTTACTGTGAAACTTTCCCCTGTCTGGCTGCATAGACATCTTGACACATGTGATCCTGTGTGAGAAGAAAGAAATATGTGCAAAATGAGCTCAGATAGCTGCTGAAAGAAAAGAAGAAAAGAAAAAAAGAAAATTAATGTTCTTTCACTGTCAGTTTAATATTTAATCTCCCCGGAGCTTAAATCCTAAATCCAGGGCCCCCCCACTTGTCTGTTTGGGTTCAGTTGGTAAATACACGTTACCTTTCCTGGGGGAATTGGGTCCCTGAGACTTTTCTCTTGTTTTCCTCTCTGCTGTAGTTGATGCAAAGGGGATTTAATACCTCTGCACCCCGGGTTCCTCCTGCCACGAGCAGTCCCGCTGCCCCCCGGAACCCCTGAGCTCTGCTGGGTACCTCTGGGGAGCAGCAGCGCATCTTGGGCTCAAGGTGGTCACCTGCAGGAGTTCCTAGCCCAGCAGCTGAGCCCTGGGCTACCTCAGTTGAGGATCAGGGAGAGTTTGTCTTTTGGCAGTGCCAACTGATCGCCCCAGTTGGGAGGAAGAGCGATGGGGAGCGGCACCGGGCTGGCTCGCTGGGTTAAATCACCGCGAGGGCTTGCTCTGATCTGAACACCGACCTGAGCCACCCTTCTGAGCAAGAACAAAGCTTCCACTGGAGGATCTGCAGCTTAATGTCAGGCTTGTTTAAACAGCTTCTTTAGGGGGTTGTGTCTGAGCAGAGTGTCAGTGTGCTGAGCAGATAGAGCAGGCTCTGCTGCCAGCGCCTGTAGCACCTTCCACGCAGACTCATCCCCAGGCGCTCAGCACCCCGGCTCTGTTCACTGCTCTTTTGTTTTCCTTTGCCCCATCTATTTTTCTTCAGCCCCAGTTGGGTTTTTTGTTGTTGTTTTTTAAGTAGATTATATGTTTTGCTCAATAGGAGCTTTTCTTCCCAAATAAAAAGCATGCTGTTGGCATGAAAAATGCTTTTATTCACTCCCTGCCTCCTCCTGCTCTGCCCAGGCGTCCCTGGCTGCTCTCGGGGTGCCTGGTGAGGGGCTCTGTCCATCTTCTGACCCCCACCCAAGGGGAAACCTCTGGTGGCACTGACAGGAGAGAAACTTTCCCTTCTGGTTAATCCAGATTTGACACACTGGACCCACACATCTTGCCCTGTAATTCTCCTCTGCCTGAAGCTCCCCTGTGCCCAGCGAGCCCCGGTGCAGCCAGAGCTTCCCTCCCTGGCACAGCCAGTGCCTGCTGGCAGCCAGTGGTGGGTGATGCTTAGGGAGGTGTAGTGATGGTAGGTGTCTTATCTTGAGCTTTTTCATAATAAAAATAAAGATAGAGTCAACTCCTGGCTGCATGAGAGAGGCTGGAGCTGGACTTCAGCTTCTATCCTCAAATTTGAGGGCCTCACTGCAGCCCAGAGGTTATGGGTTGGGATACCTAGAAAACCCCTTCAGAGTTCCTCATAAAAGATGCAGCAGAAGTCCATGCACGTGCTGCAGGTTTAATTTGCTTTGTTCATGCAGCTCTCCACACCACTGGGGTTTGTGAGGTGCAAACATTAAGAATTGTTAAAAAAAGAGCAGTTGTCTCCCAGGGGGGGAACATCAGCTGATGGCATCACGAGGTGAAACCAGGCCGTGCTCCATGGGGCACACCCCTCCTTTGCAGGAAACTTCTCCTTTCTGCCCAGAACAGATAACAATCTTCCTCCTCTGTCCCTGAGCTGGGGCCCTGGTATCATACCTTGCAGGTAAACTGATTTATTTTAATATTTTTTTTAATTCTACAAATGAAACTGAGCAGATAGAACCAGCTCTTCTGCTTTTCTTCTCAAAGGGCTGCTTAGTTTCAGGCCAGAGACTTCAATAAGAAGTTTACAAAACCAGTTTTTTTAGTATTTTGTTTACTTCTGGAGTTTCTGGAAGCAAAACTGCCATTGCTTAAATCTTGGGTTTGAAACCTTAGAAATGAGTCCAACAGGAACCAGGTTCAGTTTTGTTGTATCTAAATCAAGTGAAAAAGAGCCCACGTGGTGAAATGGGTGTGGGTTAAATGTTTTTAATTTGTACCTTGAGTTTTTGATAAAGGAGATGCTTTAAAACACAATTTCCTTTTAAGTGTACTTGAAGGTAGGAATGTGCCCTGGCTGCTTTTACCTTTCCTCATGTTTTCACAAAAACTCCTCTCATAACCAACTTTTATTCCCCCCAAGTGTGTGTATTTCCAGAAGAATTGTCTTTTCTGTGCTCTGCTGACCACTGGGAAACTCTGCTCAGAGCTGTTTGTCAGGTTGAACATTAGTGGGGTGTTTTTTTTCCCCTTTCTTTATAAAGTTTCCCCCTAAAAGCTGCATAGCTGATGGGTTTGGCGCTCTCAACCCTTCTCAATACAGTTCAGGGTCTTCCCTGTCCATTTTCTATTCTATTCTGTGTCCCTTTTCCTCAGCCAGAGCAATAAACTCCATTTGCTCACAATGCAACATCTCACTTTGCAGCTTTCCTGGGCTTTGCTGCCTTTTTCCTGCTGCAGTTTTCAGCCTGGTGGTTCAGAGCTCCCCAGCAGCTGTCTGAAATAACTGCAGCCCACCTTTGAGTTGTGCTCACAACAACAGCCAGGAAGTGAAGAGCAACAGTGTCCAGAGAGAATTAAGTGAATAATAATAATGCAATTAGCCTGACTGATTTTCCTAGGACACTGGAAATAAGGGGTAATAGGTGTCTCCCTCCTGAACAAACCCTGAAGTGGATCAGGATCTGCTCATTTTCCCTGAGGCTCGGGGTAACCCACTGCCCTGAGGGTTTAGCTGCTGTGAGGTTTAGGATTGGACTGGGGAAGGGTTAACTGCTGGTGCTTGAATCCTTTTAAAACACTTCTCCCAACTCTCCCTAACCTGCAAGGCCATTTCTGCAGCGGGTGAGTACATGTCTGGATCCCTCTGGGGAGGCTGAGAGATCTGATGAAAGCTGAGGAAAATACTGCCTGCTGCTAACCAAGCCCCACCCTTCTTCTTGACATTGTTGTCTTCGCTCTTTGTTCCCAGGGATGGCGATGCCTGGGGATTTGCTTACAGCTCTTTTTCCCCAGGCAGCTTGAGAAAAGCACAGGGACAACTGGGGGGTGGGAAAATGTGGGAATCCACCTTGGAGTTTTCTCTTTTTGCTCTTTACCCAAATAATCTTCATGGCAAGGAAGCAAAAAGAAATGTATTTGACCCAAGGTGGTGTCTGTGATCAGGAAGGCAGTTGCTAAATCAGTGACTGGTCTGGTTGGGTGTAGCTGGCGTAGTCGGGTTGAATCGGTTTTGTTTTGGCATCTGCCAAGCGCTGCTGGTTGTTGTCTCCTGGGAGCTGCAGTGGTCGTCCCTCGTTAATCTGTGATGGGCAGCTCGGCTTTGGAAAGCCTGGACGAGGAGTTGGGGTGAAATCAAGGCTGTCAGTTTGAGTAATTGTTGTTTTCAGTTTGTTGTTCTGACCCTGGGTGGGTTTGGGAGTGGATCTCGGTGACATCCAGCCTGGTTTGCAGGGATGACTTGGGTCATCATTTTCCGCTTAAATTTGAGAAAGAACTTCTTTCCTGTGAGGGTGCCAGAGCCCTGGGCCAGGCTGCCCGGGGAGGGTGTGGAGTCTCCTTCTCTGGAGACATTCCAGACCCACCTGGACGCCTTCCTGTGTGATCTCATCCAGGTGTTCCTGCTCTGGCAGGGGGGTTGGACTGGATGAGCTTTGGAGGTCCCTTCCAATCCCTGACACTCAGTGATGCTGTGATTCTGTGATCATCTCTGTTAGTGGTTGCAACAGGGGAAGAGAAAAGGGCTGTCTGGGCAGTCAGGGCCCTCTGCTTGTTTTGTGCTTCACTTGGGTTCTTGCCAACCTGAAATACCAACTATGACTCACTCTGTTCCTAAAACCTTCATTCCTGAGCCGAAGAATGGCCCCTTCCTTCTGAAACGGGGAATTTAAAGCAGAAAGTTCTCTCTGATTTGAGCACTTGATCTCTGGTGGGGGTTTTAAAGACTTTGGCCTCGTTTTGGTCTCTGCAGCTTTGACATGTCTGTGCTCTGACTGCAAACAAGCAAACTCCACCTGTGAAACGGACGGCGCCTGCATGGTCTCGGTCTTCAACCTGGACGGGGTTAAGCACCACGTGCGGACCTGCATTCCTGAAGCAAAACTGATCCCTGCTGGGAAACCCTTCTATTGCCTGAGTTCAGAAGATCTGCGTAACACCCACTGCTGCTACTCCGATTTTTGCAACAAAATTGATTTGATGGTTCCCAGTGGTGAGTAGAGAGCAAAATACAAATGGGCTGTGTGAAGCGGGGAGGAGAGGAGCCCTCTGGTTGGGACTGGGGATGAAGAGTTCTTGGCCCTGTTCTCACTTCTCCCCTTAGGTTGCTGTGTGAACTGGGAGCATTAGGATTATTTCCTTGCTCAGTAAAGTGGAAATAATAACAAACTACTTCAAATTAAAATGTGAAGATGCTTGAACTCTCCCGTGGCCGACAAAATGTCACCAGATGATGAGGTTGTACTTTAGGGTAGGAGAAGATTCCAAAGTTCAGGGTTTTTTTTTTCCTGCTTGCACTCAGTAGCTCCATATTTTGAGACTCCACTCACTTTATCAGCCCTGCTGCTGGTGTCCTCCAAGCTCCTGAAAGCAGCAGCAACGTTCATCTGCAGTTCAGTACCAGCTTCTGCCACGCGCTGCTCTGTGCCTGCAGCGGCCTGAGGACGCCGCGTGTTCCCCGGGCACCTCGGATCCCTTTTGCTGCAGTGACCTTTGGTGGGATGGAGCAGCTCTCCCCTTAGCTCTGCACATCTCAGTGAGGAGCCATCAGCATGAGAGTGCTGCAGCAGCCTCAGAGTAAAGTGTGTGTGGGGTGGAGGGGTGCCCAAATTCTGAGTGTACAAAGAGGAAGCAGCCCTGCCTTTGAGTGAGGGTGTGGGAAGTGTCTGCTTCTTTCTGGTTCCTGGGACACAGAGGGCACGTGGTGTTTCCTCATACCTGGATTCTCACCGTTTTGGGGCTGTTATTTAATGGGTTGTGTGAAAACTGCAGTTCCCATTTTCCTTGGGTGGAGTGGGGAAGTCTCCTCTCTTCTCAAAAAGACAAATAATTGTTGTCTGCAGGTACGAGTCTTCACTGGTTGGTACAGGATGAAGGGGAAAGAGGGAGAATTGAGTCCTTACTGACTGGCTGGTTTTTGGGGTTTTTTTTCACCCACTTGGAGAGTTCAAGTGGAAAGTAAAATGCAGGCTGATCCAGCAAACTCAGCCCAGAACATGCTCCTCTCCTCTTTTAAGTGCCATAACTGATCCCACAGCTGATGCACCATCTTCTTCTGGCAGACCTGAGCTGTAGTTTGCCTTCCTGATGACTTGGATCAGTCTCATCTTAACCCTGTTATTTGATGTGTCCTCTGCCATCCCCAAACAGCAAGCTGAAACTGTGCAGCCTCTGAGAGGATAATTAAGACACAAGAAGAAAGTCCTTAAAAAAACGCCTGTGAAGGAGGGATCCTTTGCTAAAAATGTCTGGTTTGGGTTTTTTTTCCCTTTCCTCTCAAGGACACCTGAAAGACAACGAGCCCCCCTCGAGCTGGGGTCCTGTGGAGCTGGTGGCAGTGATTGCTGGCCCTGTCTTCCTGGTGTTTGTGGTGGTGATCATCGTTGTCTTCGTGTTGCACCACCACCAACGCGTCTACCACAACCGGCAGCGGCTGGACATGGAAGACCCCTCCTGTGAAATGTGCCTGTCGAAGGACAAGACCTTGCAAGATCTGGTCTATGATCTCTCCACCTCTGGCTCTGGCTCAGGTATGAAGACAGGACTGGAATGATGAATGAGGAAGTGGGATGGAGCAGTCTGTCCTGGGCTCCTGGTTGCCACAGCTCACCCCGGCTGTGCGGCCCCGTTGCCTCGTCAGCCTGTGCAGGTTGCCCTGTCCTGAGTCATGGGGAGGGTGTGTGTCAAACCCAGTCATGCAGCAGACACTGCAGCCCTGTGTCAGTGTGCAGTGCTCAGGCCTAGGTGAGAGCAAGAGTTCAACTCCTCCTCAGCTGCTGATGTGTAACAGTGATTCTGTACATCACTCCTCTTTGTCTGGATAACTCGAGACAGCCGCATCCATTTCAGATTTAGCCCTGGAACTGGATTTGGGTTGGAAACAAACATTAACTGCTAACCACTGTGGGTGGTTGGCTTGGCAAGGAGGATGCAGGATGTCACCTGCATCAAAGCTGGCAGGAAAATGGGAAAGATCTCAGCACCTGAAAATGTTACAGTCTGCAAGGACTGCATTGTACAGCCCCTTTCATCCCAAAGAATCCTTGGGTCTTCCAGAGTGGATGATAAACAGCATTCACTGCTGTGACACTGAAATCATCCCCAGAATAGAGAGGGAAGTTGTCATTTCATTCATGACTTTGGACTATGGAAGCAGTTAGGTTAAAAAAAAAGGAATTTTGCAGCAGATGGGAACTGTGGGATAATCCACAGAGGCAGAGAATGTGAGAACCTGATATTTGACCAGGGAATAAACCTTCAGCACCACATCTGCTGTGTATAAAATGGTTTGGGATCTCCTCTGTCCACACTCAGCAGGTGAGCTCTGTAGTTTACCTGAGAGGTGGCAGTCTCCTTTCTTAAGAGATATTTGGGGGCTTTACTGCTTTTTTTACAGTAAAGTTCCATTTTTTGCACATTCAAGCTCAAGTTTCTTTGATCTGCCAGCAGAGCAGAAGTTCCCCAGCTGTTCTGTTGCTTTAATCACTGGTGTTTTGCAAACTACTTCAGAGTGATAACGCAGATGCTGCCCAAGCAGCCAAGTGACACCTCCTACCCAGGAGCTACCACCATTTGCTGATGTGGGTCTTGCTTGGGCTGCTGGTGGCTATCAGATGGAAAGCCTTTTGGGTCTGATGATGCTCTGTTTCAGAACCTGGGGTTTCAGGAGTGTCCTTGCTGTGACATTAACTCCTGTGGTCTCTCGCCCGTAGGGTTGCCGCTCTTTGTGCAGCGGACCGTGGCTCGGACGATTGTCCTGCAGGAGATCATCGGGAAAGGCCGCTTTGGGGAGGTGTGGCGTGGCAGGTGGCGCGGAGGTGACGTGGCTGTAAAAATCTTCTCCTCGCGCGAGGAGCGTTCGTGGTTCAGGGAGGCGGAAATCTATCAGACCGTGATGCTGCGGCACGAGAACATCCTGGGCTTCATCGCTGCCGATAACAAAGGTAAAACCAGCGCCTCGGTCCCGAGAGCAGGGACTGCAGCGTGCAGCCTGCTGGGGGAGCTGCACTTCTCCACTTGGGTGTACAATGAAATGGTTAAAGCAAACCATCAGTGTGCTTTTCACACAGCTCTGTGTGAATATCACCACCAGGCCGGCGCTGGGAGGCATTGGCTGCGTCTTACCAAGCCCTGTTTTGCCTTAAAGCTCTTCACCTTATGCCCCCCTCAGTTGGCTGTTGAGCTGCAGCCTCACCCAGCAGCTCTCCTCTGTACCAAAAGACAGGGTGTACAGTGCTCCAGTGCCATCCCTGCCTGCTCTGGCTGAACACAACCTCTCTCCTGCTGCAGATAACGGAACCTGGACCCAGCTGTGGCTCGTCTCCGATTACCACGAGCACGGATCTCTCTTTGATTACCTGAATCGCTACACGGTGACTATCGAGGGGATGATCAAGCTGGCCCTGTCTGCTGCGAGTGGGCTGGCCCATCTGCACATGGAGATTGTGGGTACTCAGGGTAAGAGCAAAGTTTGAAAAGGGGAATTGTTGGGAATGTTGGGAATTCTGGAGGGGAGAATAAAGCAGAATTGATGAAGGGGACTGATGTGCTGCACAGAAAACACTGTCTGAGTCAGCCTGGATTTATCTGGTCAATATTGACCAGAAATGGTCTGATTGCTTTGGCTGGCTGCAGAGCAGGTTCTCCTCGTGCTAGCTCCTGGGAGTTATATCAGCATTTCACATCCCCATCCTAAAATCAGTGCTTCTTGGGCGCGACAGCGCAGGCAACAGCAGAATTACAAACTCCTGACGTCCACAGCAACGCGCCTGGTGCCTGGGACGATGGAGTTGATGTCCCTCTTGAGGTCTCTGGCTGTTACTGCACCAGCAGGGCCTCGGGAGCGGAGCTTTGGCGTGTTGTGGGTTGAATCAAGTGTCTCCAAACAGGAAAATGTCTTGCAACACTGAGAATTCAACTCACGCCCTGCAATCCGGTGCCGCCTCTGCGCCAGCTGCACTCCCAGCTTTCACCAGACCTTGACCCCTGCCCCTTTTTGTTTTGTTCTATTAGGAAAGCCTGGGATTGCTCACAGAGACTTGAAATCCAAGAACATCTTGGTGAAGAAGAACGGCACGTGTGCCATCGCGGACCTTGGCCTGGCTGTACGGCACGATTCGGTTACGGACACGATTGATATCGCGCCAAATCAGAGGGTTGGAACCAAGCGGTAGGAGAACGGCGCTCGAAGGTGTCACAGTGTGACTAGTAAACACCTGAGCTGCTGGTTGAGAGCTGGTGGAAGTCTCTGCCTTAAGCATTTCTAAGTGTCTCAGAGTGTCAGCGCTGTGGTGTTGCAGGGACATCGGTACCTTCATCTCCACACGCCCTCAGGCTCAGAGGTGTAGGCCAGCCACACAAACTCGGCGCCAAGGAGCTCATACAATACTTGCCAGCAAGCTTGGCGTTCTCCAGAGCCTTTTGGTTCCTGCTCTCTGGAGCCTGATGTGGTTTTGAATATTTTTACCTCTTTCCCAACTTGCTCTTCCCCTCAAGTTGTTTTTTTTTCACTCGATTAGACCGTGGGGCCCAGCTCTGTCCTGATGAGGGCTGTGCAGAGCAGAGTTTTGTCTGCTGGGAAGTGCTGTGTGGGAAAACTTGGCATTGATTAGCTTCTGGAAAATCCCTTCTCAAAATTAACTCTCTGTTCCTTTTCTGTCCTGCAGATACATGGCCCCTGAAGTCTTGGATGAAACCATTAACATGAAGCATTTTGACTCGTTTAAATGTGCTGATATCTATGCCTTGGGCTTGGTCTACTGGGAGATTGCTCGAAGGTGCAATGCAGGAGGTAAAACCCTTCGTGGCCATCAGCTCAGCTTGTTCCTGGGTTTCCCAGCCTCAGTGGTTTCTGTTGATCAGGTGTTGGTGATGTTTGAGGGGACCCTGTGGGAGGACACGTCCGTGTGTGTTGCTGTCGAGGGTGTGAACAGCAGCAAGCCAGGGTTGCTGTTAAGACTGACCCAGTGTGGGGAGGTGGGGGTTAATGCTCTGCCTGGTGGCTGATCTTCCTTTGGATGGATTTTAAGGAAGCAGTGGTGCTAATTTGGTGGGTGACTTTCTTCCCCTGAAACATGATAAATGGACCTGTTAGAACACGTCTGGAGGAGGCCACGAGGATGAGCCAAGGGCTGGAGCAGCTCTGCTGTGAGGACAGGCTGAGAGAGTTGGGGCTGTTCAGCCTGGAGAAGAGGAGGCTTCAGGGAGAGCTTCCAGTGGCCTCCCAGTACCTGAAGGGGCTACAAGAAAGCTGGGGAAGGACTTTTTCTAAGGGCAGTTAATGACAGAACAAGGGGAAATGGCTCTAAAGTGGAAGAGAGGGGGTTTGGATTAGATATTAGGAAGAAATTCTTTATTGTGAGGGTGGTGAGACCCTGGCCCAGGTTGGCCAGAGAAGCTGTGGCTGCTCCTCCCTGGAAGTGTTCTGGGCCAGGTTGGATGAGGCTTTGAGCAACCTGGTCTAGTGGAAGGTGTCCCTGCTGCTGGCAGGGGGGTTGGGACTGGATGAGCTTTAAGGTCCCTCCCAACCCAAACCATTGGATGATCCATGAGTTTCCTGGCTGGAGGCAGGGGCGCAGCACGGTGATGGTCCTGCTGCCTTCGGCTCCGTCGAGATGTGATGGCCCTGCCTCTCTGCTGGGGGGTGTTGATCTCAGCACATCGACTCCATTCCAGTTTGGACAGCTGCATTTTATTTCCTTGAGTTTTCCTTGTAAACTCAAATCCCAGATTCCTCTTTTCTCTTCTAGATAACTGCAGAGTGTTGACACATCTCAGCAGTGAGTCCCAGAGTCCCCACCAGTATCACTCTGCCCTCAGCGAGCGCCGTGGAGCTCCTGGATCCTCCCAGGAGCTCAGTTTCCCTTTTTCCTACCTTTCAGGTATCCATGAAGAGTATCAGCTTCCATACTACGACCTGGTACCCTCTGATCCTTCTATTGAGGAGATGAGGAAGGTTGTATGTGATCAGAAACTGCGACCTAATATCCCCAACTGGTGGCAAAGCTATGAGGTAAGGTCACCTTCACACCCCCTTCCCCTCCCTAAGGTGAGTAAAGCGTCAGTCCCATAAGCTGAGCTCCAATTTGAGGAGGTGTGAAGGTCCAATCATGTATCCAGGCCAGGCAGCAGCAACCTTTTAGACCAGGTTGGGGTTGTGGGAGAGGAGATCACTGACAGCCACCGTTGTTTCTTGCCTAGGCACTCCGGGTGATGGGTAAGATGATGCGGGAGTGCTGGTACGCCAACGGAGCGGCTCGCCTCACCGCCCTCCGCATTAAGAAAACCCTCTCACAGCTCAGTGTCCAGGAAGATGTGAAAATTTAGGCTTTTGAGCCCCAGCAGGAGGAAACTACACAAAAGCTGCCGTGCTAGAGTAGACGTGTGATGGAGGCCTACCTCGTGTTTCTGCCCAATCTACTGCTACCAACCAGACGGCGTGACCTGCAGGCTGCTAGGTGGGGTGACGGAGCTTATCGAGTCGCTCTCTTCCCTGCTTGGGTATGAAACAATCAGAAACCTTTTATGATCACCTCCTGACAGCGTGAAGACTCGAGAGGGACTTAAACCTGAGGGATCTCAGCCATGATTGTAACTCTTTGTTTCTTTAATGGAAATCCCTGTAAAGTTCAGGGCGCGCCGTGCACCCGCTGGCGGTGTTTCGGAGCCCGGGGTGCCGGGTGCTGGCAGTGGGAAGGGAAAGGGAAGGGAAGGGTTTTCTTGCCCTACTCTTGAGGATTTTTGGGTTTTTTTTCCAAGGACTGGCACGTTAATGCAGAAAAAAAAAGCATTTGCAAAACAAATGGTGCTCCCTTCCGAGAGGCTGAGCCTGAGCAGCTTCATGGGGCTGATTACAAGTTGATCAGCTTCACAAAACCATTTCCCTCCTTTTTCTTTTTCCTTTTCTTTTTTTTTTCTTTTTTTTTTGTTTTGTTTTCCTCTTTAAGCTTGAAAAATTCTAAAGTCAAACCCAGAACCCCAAGTGGCTGCCAGCGTGCACCGCGGTGTCTGCATGCGCACGCTGCGCCCTCCCCTGTGCCTCGTCATCTCCGTGGACGTGCCGTGTCTGCCCGTAGGGTGGCTCATCTCTGTTTGTGCTCCCTGTGCATGTGCAAATCTAGAGTGTCCTTTTATTTTTTATTATTATTATTATAATTATTAATAATTTTTTTTGGGAGCTGTGCGCCTTGGTGCTCTCGTTGCTGAGTAGTGAAGCGTTGTCTGGCTTGGACAGGCTGCTTAAAAACCAGATCCTGAGCTCTCTGATGGGTGCTGTGGCCTTGCTTGCCCATCAGGTTGCCTCACTGCCACCCCTTTCCTTTTCTTTTTAACAAAAAAGAACTGACTTCACTCCTGGAATCCAGGTTTTGGGGGTTTTTTGGGTTTTTTTTGTCTTGAGCCCCTGGGGTTTGTAATTCTTAGTAGGGTAAAAAGAGAGACCTGGGGCAGGGTGGGGAGAGGTGCCACGGAGCTGAGATGTGCATCAGAGATCTAGAGCAGGCACTGTGCCCAGCTGGGAGGAGACCAGGTCATGGGGAAATGCAGGAGATTGTTCTCATAGGAACACAATTCCCAAATCCCACATCCAGGCACACTCAGCAGTGTGGGGCAGACTGATGGGGGTCTGAGCTGCAGTGGCTCAGGTGCTTGGGGGTGCTCTGTACCCCCCTCCACCCCGAGGGACACTCAAGCAGGAGATGTGTGGGTTTGGAAATCAAATGTCCCATCTTTTTAATATACATAATATAAATATCTCATAACCTGGCAGTGGCTGTGTATAAATTGTTGGGGGTGGCAGGGGGGTGGGGGAAAAATCTGCATGAATTTCCTTTTTTTTTTGATGAAATGCTGAATCAGGGTGAGGTTTGACTGTTGTCTCCAGCTGGGCCTAGTGAAAATGGAATGAGCTGAAGGCTGAGTCTGTGGTGCTGATGGCAGCACTAACAGTGATCAGAAGTGCTGGTGGTTTGCTGGGTAGGTCAGTATCTGTGGGATATAACTCTGAAGCCATAACTTTTAACTGGAGTGGTTTTGATTTATTTTTTTTTTAATTATTATTATTATTATTATTTTATGGGTCTGGATTTTAACTTTTTTTAATATTGTTAATTCTTTCTAAGAGAAGACAAAAAAAAAAACAACAATCTAGAATTATTACCTCTTGACCTGTTTGTTGGTAAAGAAATCACTGAGAAAAAAGAAAAAAAAAGAAAAAAAACTGAATTGAACTGAACTGAACTGCACAGAGCTGGATTTACACTGGAACTGTTTCTACTCAAACCTTGCTCCTGCTCTGTAAGGGGAGGTTTCATCTCTGC
Source organism: Caprimulgus europaeus (assembly GCA_907165065.1). Next base: position 1,404,148 of record OU015554.1, on the reverse strand, counting down.
TCCGGCCGCCGGGGTTAATTGTTGTGGTTTGTTGGGGTTTTTGGGGGGTTTTTTGCCTAAAACCCGCTCTGTTCTTGCTGTCTGTGTACCTGTCCGTGTGTGCCCCTTCCCCCAGCCTCCTCGTCTCGTCTGTGACTTTGTGTAAAGTGAGGAGCCTGTGTTTTTGCCTCGTGTTTGGAGCCGTTTTCCAGCCTCCGGCGGGACTGAGAGGGGCGGAGCTGCCGTGGGAGGGGCGGCAGCAGCCTGGGGCTGGGCTGCTGGGAGCGGTGGGGAGCGTTTGCCCCCCCGATGTGCAGCTTCCCTCCCCCGATGTGCAGCTCCCCTCCCCTCCCCGGCTCGGCTGACCCTCCCCGGCTCGGCTGACCCCTGTCCCAGCCAGGGGTTACCTCTCCTACCCATTAACCAAACCCTTCTGCATTTAGAAACCGAGGTGGTGGGCACTTCACAGATAACTCTTAAAGACTCTTCAGCTGCTCTGACAGGACCTTGGTGATGACCCATCCTGGCAGGTTGGGGAGGAAATGAGGACTGTGAAATAAAGCTGCCGTAGGAAGGCCCACGGCGCCGGTAGGTACGTCCGCCGCGCGCCCCGCGAGCTGCTGCCCGGGGGCACGAGTCTCCCGCCCCTGTTACCTGTGCTGGCTGCTTCTCCAGGACGTGAAATCAGCTCTGGCACTGGCACTGGCTCCCCCCCTCTTCCAACTGTAGCCACACATGCATCTGCCTCAGCGCCAACGCAAACAGCGGACGGGATCGGGCGGAGGGCAGGATGGCGGGGGATCCCCCCTCAGCGGGGTTGCAGCAGGATGGTGGGGGATCCCCCCTCAGCAGGGTTGCAGGAGGATGTCGGGGGATCCCCCCTCAGCGGGGTTGCAGCAGGATGGCGGGGGATCCCCCCTCAGCAGGGTTGCAGCAGGATGGCGGGGGATCCCCCCTCAGCAGGGTTGCAGCAGGATGGCGGGGGATCCCCCCTCAGCGGGGTTGCAGGAGGATAGCGGGGGATCCCCCCTCAGCGGGGTTGCAGGAGGATGGCGGGGGATCCCCCCTCAGCGGGGTTGCAGGAGGATGGCAGGGGATCCCCCCTCAGCAGGGTTGCAGGAGGAGCTTTGTTTGTAGAGAAGGTACCATCATGAGATGGTCAAAAGCCAGGAGGATCTGAGGTGGGGACGCTGACTATGTAGCATTTATCCAGCACTTTTTCACTCAGACACGTGCCGGGGAGGTGCGGTGCTCACTGAGCTGACAGCAAACATAGGAATGGCTGCTGGGCTCGAAACGTGCCCGGCCCTGGGGTGGCTGCAGAAAAATCTGGTGAAAAGCAGAAAAAAATGATGAAAAGCAGGATGTGATGGGCGAGAGAGGGACCCAGCAGCTCAAAATGAACCCCAGACTGCTTTGGACTGGGAGGGACCTCAAAGCTCATCCAGTCCCAACCCAAGCCAGCAGCAGGGACACCTTCCACCAGACCAGGTTGCTCAAAGCCTCACCCAACCTGGCTGAGAACACTTCCAGGGAGGAGCAGCCACAGCTGGAAGGAAGAGGGGAGATGTCAGGTGGTGGTGGGGGAGGCAGAGGTACGGAGCAGGGCTCGTGGGGGTACGCTGGCTTCAGAACAGATCTCTTGGTACTTCGATTGCCCCTTTTTACTTGTTTGGTTTTGTATATTTGATTAGGAACGGACTGTAAAATAGCCACTTAGACACTTTACCTCTTCAGTATGCAAACTGTAAATACCATGTAATATAGGATATCTTTTTGTTTAATATAAAAAAACAAAAACCAAAACCCAGGCTGTCAATTTCTGCTGTACATGATTAAAAGTTTTGTTTTATTCAACGTGAGGTGCTGGAGTCTCTCGCCGGTTGCTGCGCTGGATTAGCCGTGGTGTGGAGGGGTAGGAACCGAGCAGAGAGGATTGGCAGAGCTAAGAGTCTCCCCCCAACCCCCAGAGGAATATCCAGGGTGGGGGGCTCGTTCACCCCCAGCTGGAATAATCCCCCCGGGAATCCTGCTCAGCAAAGCTTAATGCTGAGTATTCCCCTGCTTAGGGGAGAGGCGGCTTCCAGCAGCCGCTGTGCGCTCGGGGGTTCCTTGATCGTGGCAGAGTGGGATTTGCAACCCCCACAGGTTGGAAAATCAAGTTTTTGGGTTTCCAACTGGAATTGGGGGTCAGGAATTAGAAGCAGGAAGGGGGTACGACAGGCAGCTCCCCAAAACCTCCCCCTCCCCTCCATCTCAACAGCTTCGGGTCAATCTTCATCCAGACTGCCCCAGCCACCCCGAGGAAATCCTGTTTGGGACTGACTGCCCCCACTAATGCTCCCTAATTAGATCCTGCTCTGGACGAGCCTGTTGTGAGCGGATCAAGGGGAAAATCCCCCAGGGCCTGGGGTCCCCGTGGGCTCAGACGGGTGGTGGTGGCGGGGAGGGGGAGCTGCCATCTGGGTTTCCCCTCTCTTCAGTTTCCAGCTTTGTCTGCAGCTCCTGCTGTGGCTCCTCAGAAATTCTAACCCCACCCTGGAACCTGAGGCCACAGGTGAGGTGAGAATGTGCTTTTTTTGTTTATTTTAAAGCAAAATTTGTCTTTACCTCTCTTTTGGGAAATGGGATGGGAAAACAGGGCTGGGGGGTGGGGGGGCAAGTCATTGCTTAGGCTGCCAGATTTTGGGGACAGGATGGGATGTTCTTTGCTTCCTGATAAAGGGTTGTGGTTGGATGTCTTGGGATGGGTGGTGGCTTCAATCCTGTCCTTTCCCAAGTGCTTCCAAGCTGGAGCAGCTCCCCTCTGGGAGCAAACTTGCCTGTTGGTAACCCCTGGGCAGGCTGTGGGGTGGGTGGTTGGGGTGTAATGTCAGCAGGATTGGTACAAACTTGATTTTATTTTTTTTTAATAATTTTTTTTGGCAAATTTTAAATAAACATCTGGGCAAAACCCTTCAATTCCAGCTGGAAAATTCCTGCTGCCTCCTGGTGCAACGAGCTGCCCAGAGCCGAGCGACGTGGCCGCAGCAGCCGCCGCGTCTGCCTCCGGGAATTGTTCTTTCCTCCACGGCCCCGTCCTCAGCATCTCTTGTAGGAACGATTGAAATCCTCCCCCCTGCCTGGGTTGGAAGCACAGTTGGGGCTCTGGCTGTCCCCTGCCTCTGGCTGTCCCCTGCCTCTGGCTGTCCCCTGCCTCCAACTTCTGCCTTGAATTAAACCCCAAGCGTGGCTCCAGCAGTGGGGTGTTGTCCTATGGGGTGACCCACATCTGCAGTTCTTTGGCTGGAGTCCACCTCTGGTACAGCCCCCCCAAATCCTGGCACCGCTTTGACAGCAGGGGAGCCCCTCTCCTTTCTCCTGTTACCCACCCAAAAATGATTCCTGGGGCAGCTCAGCCCCTTCTTGCCACCCCATGGTGCATCTTCTGCAGTGTCCCACCCTGCACCCTAGAGCTGCTGCCTCCCTCTTGCCCCCCAGCATCATCCCTGGGTTCCCCCCATGTTGGACCCAGGGATCTTCCCCAGGATCCTCCCATGCTGGACCAGAGAATCTCCCAACTCCAGACACAGGGATCCCCCCAGCATTGTCCCTGGGTTCCCCCAACACCAGACACGGGGATCCCCTCACACTGGACCCAGTGATCCCTCCCAGCATCATCCCTGGGTTCCCCCTGTGCTGGATACAGGGATCCCCCCACTCCAGACCTGGGGATCACCCCCAGCATCACCTCCAGGTTCTCCTCATGCCAGACCCAGGGATCTTCCTCAGGATCCCCCCACAATGGACCTGAGGATCCCCCCAGTGTCACCCCTGAGATGCCCCCACTCTGGACCCAAAGATTCCCCCCATTCTGCACATGGGGGTCCCCCAGCATCATCCCCAAGGTCCCCTCACTCCAGACCTGGGGATCCCCTCCACTTTGGACCCGCAGGGTCCTGGGACAGGGGCGGGGCTTACAGCAACGGGGCGGGGCCCAGTGCTGTGATGGGCGTGGCTCGTCCCTAAAGGGGTGCGGTTACCCGTGAGTGGGCGTGGTTACCCACCAAAGGGGCGTGGTTTAGCACTAGATGGGCGTGGTCACGCGCAGAAAGAGGCGTGTTCTATCCGAGGGGGCGTGTCCCCCGCTGTCCCCGCCCCCCGGGGCTGATATAGCGGCGCGCGGGGCGGCCCGGCCCGGCCATGACCCTGCGGCGGCTGCGGCGGCTCCGGCCCAAGGAGGAGGATGCGACGGCGGCGGCGGCCCCGGAGCGCCCCGGCCCCGCTGATCTCTACCGGGCGCTGGCGGCTGCCGGTGGGACCCTGCCCCGGATGCGCAAGGTATGGCCGGCGGGGGGGGAACCGGGACCGCGAGCGGGGCTGCGGGGCGGCACCGGGGTGGCACCGTGCCGAGGAGACACTGGGAGCTGCACCCGGCTGGGCTGTCCCGGGGTCTTCTCCTGGGTTCTTGTCCCGCCCCCGTGCCCCCCGCCCCACCCCGAGCCTCTGTCCCGGTTCTGTCCCGGTCCTGTCCCGGTGTCCCCATCCTGTCCTGGTGATACCCTCCCCGCCCCTCCCGCCCCCCTGGCCTCTTCTCCTGCCCCAGCATCTCTCCACCCCGTTCCCAGCCTGTCCCAGCATCTTCCCAGTGTCCCCATCCCACTCCAGTATTGTCCCCCCAGGTGTCACGTCTTGCCCCAGTATCTTCCCTGTACCCCCACCCCAGTGTCCCCCCCTAAGCCCCACATCCCATCCCAGTTCCTCCCCACATCCAGCCCAGCAGCCTTCGGGGCGCAGGGACAGGCCCCCACCCTGCTGTACTTGGCCATGTCACCAGGACAGGCGTCCCCCCGTGTGTCCCCGCCCTGGGCTCTGCCCCACAGAGAGGGCAGGGGGACAGGGGGACAGGGTACAAGGTACCCCAGGATCTGGTTTGGTGGGACTCAGGTCCGTCCTCCACCATGGCCCTGGGAAAGCCCCTTTCTGGTGGCACCGGGACTGTCACCGCCCTGACGCTCCCCCTGGCCCCACGGCGCTTCCTGAGCGTCGGGGAAGCGAGAGCGGAGGCGACATCCGGAGCAGAAGTGGCTCTGGGGTCACGTGCGGTGGCCTGGCTCCCGCTCACCGGCCGAAGCCACCACCAGAGGTGTCCCCAAGGAGGTTGGGGCATCTCACGTCACCTCCTCGTCACTGCAGTGACGTGGGGGGCCCGATGTGTCGGGTGACAACTTTCCCTCTGGTGAACGCACCCAATTCTGGTGGGTTTGCACTTAAACACGTGTGGGTGCGTTCGGGGTGGCCAGCCACAGGGCTGGTGTCACATGTGGGGCTGGTGACACCTGCGTGGCACAGAGCAGGGGTGGCTGGTGACACCCAGTGACACCCAGCCACCATCAAGACAGGCCACGTGCCACGCTCAAGGCACAGCTCACGGTGACACCACAACCCCACTGTGCCAGGGCTGCCAGCACCCACAGAGGGGCATTTGGGGACAACCCTGTCACCTCCTGCCCTGCAGCGAGGCTCTGGTGGTGGCCGGCCAGTCCGTCCGCCCGCCCACGCCTCCGCACCCACCACAACAGGGACATTGTCTGGGCTGGGGGTGGGGGGGGAAGGAAATTTTACATGAAAAAACCCGACTTTGTGCCCACAACAGGGCCCCTCTGTGCCCAGGGCCCCCCCGGAGCGTGGCGTGGGGTGGGGTGTGGCGCGGGGTGACGTCAAAGCGTGGGGCAGATGTGAGGGTGGCTTTGAGATCCCCATCAAAGCCTCGTTATCCCCGGGACAGCCCCGGGGAGGGGGGGCGGGGGGTGGGGGGTGCTGTGGGGTGCTGGGTGCACCCGGGTGTTGGTTCGGTGCCGGTTTGGCACGGTGCACCCCCCTGATGGGACACCCTGTTTTGTCTGTCCCTGGAGGGGGTGACAAGGGAACGTGTCCCCCCACTCATGGCTCTTCCTCTGCCACAGGGCGCGGGGTTCAAGTGGGTGTCCCCAAACCAGTCCCCAGAGGAGCACAGGTAGGGATGGGGGTCCAGACCCCACTGACGGGGAGGGGGGGGGACACACAACATCTCAGGACACTGTCCCCCTCCAGAGACCCCACGGGGGCTGGAAATGGGGGTGATTTTTGGGGGGGAACCCGGCGAAGGGGACAGCAGCGATGGGGACGCAGGTCCCTGGGGGGACCCTGGCACCCCTGAACCCCACGGGGACCCTGCTCAGCACCCATGGGACAGGCTGCAGGGCTCTGGCCAAGGCCACCTGGGGGGGTCCCATCCCTGGGCGGGGCGGGGGGGAGGTGTCCTGTCCTTGGGGACCAGGGAACCCCAAAGAGAAGTGCCGGGGGCTCGGCGGGTGAGTCGGGGTGGGGGGTGCTGGGGACTCTGCCCTGTCCCTGATCCCCGTGTCCCCCCAGGAGGGTGGTGACACTGGAGAAGAAGGCAGAAGAGACCTTTGGCTTCGAGATCCAGGTGGGTGCTGAGCCGTGCCATGCTGAGCCAAGCTGTGCCATGCCAAGCTGTGCTGAGCTGTGCCATGCCATACTGTGTCAAGCCATGCCAAGCCAAGCTGTGCCATGCCAAGCTGAGCTGTGCCACACCAAGCTGTGCCACACTGTGTCAAGCCATGCCGAGCTGTGCCATGCTGAGCCAAGCTGTGCCACACCATGCCGGGCCGGGCCGTGCCGCGCCGCGCTCCCCACCCTTCCAGCCTGCACCTTTCTCTGCCTCGAGGGTATTTTTAAATCGCCTCGAGCCAGGGTTTATTTTTAGCGGTGACGGAGCCGTGACTGCGGGGGCGGCCGGGGGGGCCCCGCTTGGGGTGGGGTGCAGCCACCGGGGCGAGACACCCCCACCCCCCCCAGGGCCGGGGTGCTGCCCCACATCCCCCGGCAGCAAGAAAATGCTGCCATTGCTGCCTGGTGGGTGCTCTATGAGGGGTTCAGGGGGACCCCAGGACTTGGGGGGTCCCTGTGTCCCTCACCACCCCCCCCCCCCATCTCAGACCTATGGGCTGCACCACCAGGACAGGAACAGTGTGGAGATGTTCACCTTCGTGTGCAGGGTGCACGGGGGGAGCCCAGCCGAGGCAGCAGGACTCAAGACTGGTGAGTTCATCCCTTGAGGGGGGTCCGGGGGGGGGCCCTGGAACTGGGGACCAGCACCCCTGAGCCCGTGTATGTTTGTGTCCCCCCCCCAATCCAGGGGACACGATCACAGGGGTGAACGGGCTCAATGTGGAGGGCATCCGGCACCGTGAGATCGTGGAGATCATCAAGAGCTCAGGGAATGTGCTGCGGTGAGCTGGGGGGGACATGGAGGGGGGGGACATGGGTCCAGCCCCCCCACACTGACGGCTGCTGCCCCACAGCCTCGACACGCTCTATGGGACGTCGGTCCGGAGGGCTGAGCTGGAGGCCCGGCTGCAGTACCTGAAGGTGATTTGGGTGCTGGGGGTGTGGGGGGGGTCAGGGGGGAGCTGGGGACCCCCTCCTCCCACCAATGGGGTCCTCACCGCCCCTCCCTCTGCTCCCCCCATAGCAAACACTCTATGAGAAGTGGGGGGAGTACCGCTCGCTGATGGTGCAGGAGCAGCGGCTGGTGCGGGGTGAGTGGGGGCCGGGGGGAGGGAGGGGGGAATTTTGGGGGGTGGGGTACCCCTTCGGCCCCCTCCCGACCCCCCCTCTCACCCCTTTATGTCCCCTATCAGGTGTGGTGGCCAAGGACCCCAGTATCTATGCAACACTGGAGTCGATCCGCTGGTGCCTGCAGGGTGGGGGGGTGGGGGGGCTTCCCGGGGGGTCCCCCCCCCACCCCAGCGCCTGCGACAGCGACGATTCCCTTTACCAGACGTGCCTCTTCGCCGACGGGTTGGACAGTGACAAGGACGGTGGGGACAACAACGGGGGTCCCACTCCCCCGCCACCGCGACCCCGGCCCCCCCTGACCCGCAGTTCCAGCCTCAAGTGTGGCGGTGCCGGTGGTGGGGGGGCGGTTATTGGGGGGGGGCGGTTGTGGGGTCGGAGCGGGGACGCCGGGGAGGGGGCGGCCGCTCCCCCCAAGGGTCGGCACAGCAGCTTCCGCCGGCGGCTGCTCAAGTTTATCCCGGGACTGAACCGGGCGCTGGAGGAGGAGGAGAGTCACCTCTAGGTGTCCCCCCCGCGCCCCCCGCCCCTATTTATTTATTTATTGCAGTGCCCCTCCCCCCGACCCCCCAAGCCGGAAGGAGCTGGGGGTCCCCTCTGGCTCAGCCCCGCCCCCCCCCCCCCCAGGATGGTGGGGACCGAGGGACGGACACGGGGACCGTGGCGAAGCCACTGCTCATCTCAGGAATCGGTCCCCTCCTCGCTTGGGGACATTGGGGGGGTGGTCCTGGGCCCCCCCACTTCGGTTTGGGGGTCGCGGGGGTCTTCTCCCCCCACCCCAGTTTTTTGTACCGCGTCGCCAATACAGAGACTTTTTGCAGCGGCGTGTGGGTGTGACTGGGGGGGGGGGACACAGCCCCGTGGGGACGGGGACACGCTTGAGGGGGGGGGACAGTGTCCCCCGGGGGACCCCCACCCTGCTGCAGCCCCCCCACGCTGCCTCCTTCACCCCGCTCCTGCCAGCCGGGCTCTGGCTGTGAAGTCTTTGAGGTGACCGATGTCACCCCAAACCCTGCGTGGGTTCCTGGGGACCCCCCCCACCCTTGTCCCCCCAATCCGGTGCCGTGGGTCGTGTCCCGGTGCTGCGGGGCCCCAGCCAGGCCCTTCCTGCCCCGTTTCCTCTGGTAGCCGGCGGGAAGCTGGTCCCACCCGAGTCCTTCCTCCTGCGCGTGCCCACGGGGAGCGGGACGGGCACTGGGGCCCCCCCCACCCCTATCCCATTGCCACCCCCCCCCCCCCCAGTCCCACCACAGCAGCACCTTGGGGGGTGTGGAGGGTGCACGTGTGTGTCCTGTGTGTGCACATACATGTTGCATGTGTGTGTCCCACAGAGCTGCGTGTGCACACGTGTGTCCCGTGCGTGTGCGTGGGACAAGGCCAGCTCCCTGCCGCTCTCCTGCCTTGTCCCCGTTCCAGGCCGGCTCCGTGTTGGACATTTATGGTCTGGCTCACGGTGCCACGCTCACAGCCCCGGCTCACGGCTCACGGTGCCCGCCCGTGCGCTGCCAGGGTCGGGGCACCCCGTCCCCATCCCGGGACCCCCCGCGCCAGCTGCCACCCCACGCGCAGCTTTTTATAGCCTTGGCCTAGAGCCACGTGTGACCGGGGCCGGGCAGGCACCGGCTGGACACCGCGGAGTCACCACGCGTGGCACCGGCTGAGCCGGGCAGCGCCGGTGGGGCTGAGGTTGTGGGGACACCCCGGTGCAGCCCAGTGTTACCGACTGATATTGGACTGGGACAGGGAGCCAGCGCTGGTCGTGGGCACCCTGGGATCAAAGCGTGGTCCGTGGGCACCCAAAATCACCACGTGGTCCGTGGGCACCCTGCTATCCCCATGGCCACCCAGCCCATGGGCACCCCACAACCCCCCGATACCCACTCAGCCCCAACCACATGAGCGCTGTGGCCAGTGGGATGGGGCGGCTGGTGGCCACTGTGTCCCCCTCGAGGTGTTGGGGTGGATCTGGGATCCCGGTGACGGCACAAGCCGGGGCTCCCCCTCGCGCACCCCCGTGGCCTTGCTGGGGTGGCCGGGCTCGGGTTTCCTCCCCCGGAGCCGGCCCGGTCCCGCGGCCTCTCCCGGGGAACAGCTAATCCCGGTGCGGGGGCTGACGGTGACACCCTCCGGTAGTGCCGCCACCGAGCGAGGAGTGCCAGGGGGCTGCGACCCCCGGGACTCCCGGGCTGACCCTGTTTCGGGGGCTCCTGGCCCTACCTCCTGGCTGGCACCGGCGGGACCTCCGGGCCGAGCCCCGGTATCGGGGAGTGCGGGGACTCCCGGCCGAGCCCGGGGGATCCCCGCAGGGGTGGTCCCGGTGATGCCGCGGGATCCCGGGAACGTCAGCGGACAGGTGTGACGTCACGCGGCCCCCGGCTGGGGCGGGCGGTGGGAGGAGGCGGCGACGGCGCCGGTTTTTCCCCCCGGTACCCACTGTGTCCCCCGAGGGCTCCCGGTGCCGCACTCCCGCGGTGACCTCCGGTGCCCTCCGGGGCCAGGCAGCCCCCTCTCGCCGTTCCTCGCGGGGTCGAGGGGGGTCCCGTGAAACCGGGGCAGGGTCCGGGGATCCCAGCAGCTCCTCCTCGGTCCCCGCCGTGCCGCCCCGACGCCCCGGGGATGGGCCGGTGCCCGACACGCACTCCTCGGCGCGGGCTGCGGCTCCCGGGGTGCGGCGGCACCGGGCCGAGGGTGCCCCGGCCCCCCAGGTGGGGACAGGCTGGGGGGCTCTGCCGCTGCGGGAGACATCGCTGGGGTGACACTAACGGGGGGGACATTGTTGGTGGCACTAGCGGGGCTGCCAACCGGGAGGTGAACGACCAGGCACGGTGGGACAGGTCCGCCAAGGGCCCCGGGAACGGGTACCAGAGGGTACCAGGGGAGTATCGGGGAGGTAACGGAGAGTACCGGGGGGTACCTCAGGGTACTGGGGGGGGTATAGGGGTGGTACCGGAGGGGTATCGGGGCTGTACCGGAGGGGTACTGGGGGGGTACCGAGTCCCTCCCTGCCCATCCCTCGCCCTCCCTCTGGCCCGGCCCGGCTCCGCACGGTTGAGCTCATCGTTCCAGCCCCCGGGCGCTGTTCCCGGCCCTGGGCTCCCGCCAGCACCCGCCGCTCTTTCCATCGTCCCGGCCAGGGTCTCCCCGCGGGGACCGGGCGGGGCGGGGGGGGGACCGGACGTGGGACCCTATGTGTCCTCTCCCCGCACCCGGGCACCGAGCAGGACGAGACCGGGGATACCGGCACCGGCGACGCTGAGCACCGAAGATAGCGGTTCAGATGGGCACTGAGCATACCGGCACCGGGGATACGAGGGGGCACCGGGGATAACGGCAGCGGGGATACCGGGGATGGGGGCTCCGAGGCGCCTCTGGGGATAACGGCACCGGATATACCTGCTCCGGGCACCGGGGATGGGGGTACCGGGGAGACACTGGGGATAACAGCACCGGAGACACCGGCACCAAGGGGACATCGGGGATCGCGGCACCGGAGACACCCGTACCGAGAGGGCACGGGAGATTAGAGTACCGGGAATGGAGGCACTGGGAATGGGGGTACCGGAAGTGCCCGCACCGAGAGGGCACCGGGGATGAGGGTACCGGAGATGGGGGTACCGGAGATACCGGCACCAAGGGGGCCCCGGGGATGAAGTCACCAGGGCATGCCAGCACCGGGGTACCAGCAGAGAGGGGACACCGGGGATACCGGTACCGATGGAGCACCGCCCCCCCCTCAACCTCCCGGAGCTCCCGGGGCCGCCAGTGGGGGGGGGTTGGGGGCACCCGCGCTATTTTTAGCCGGGGCCACGCGGGTATTTTTAGCGCGAGCCCCGCGGTTGCGTCAATGGAACCCCGCGTGCGTCACGGCCGCGCCCCCGCCGGAACCGCCCCCCCGCCCCCCGCCCTCCAGCGCCTTCTCCGGTGCCGCCGTGCGTCACGGACCCGCGCGCCGCCCCGCGCGTCACCGAGCGCTTAAGAGAAAGTAGTGGCGGGACCGGAGCCCGGTGGAGCCCGCGCGGCGGCGGAGGAGGAGGAGGAGCGGGAACCGGAGCTCCGCCGCACCGGTACCCGGGTACGGGCAGGGATGGAGTACGGGGGTGGGATGTCCCAGTGGCACCGGGGATGGAGGGTGCGCTCAACGGGAGGTGCACGGGGTCTGGTGTCCCGGGTGGAACCGGAGGAAGAGGCGGCGTCGGGTGTCCCGGTGTTACCGGGGCGAGTCGGGTCGAGTGTCTCGGGAGGAGCTGGGTCGGGTATCTCGGTGTTACGGGGAGGGATCAGTTCGCGTGTCCCGGTGATACCGGAGGCAAGTCACGAAGGCGAGTCACAGCAGGCGTCCTGCAAAGTGCACGGTGTCCGGTATCCCGGGTGGCACCGGGGATAGAGCCGGGGTCGAGTGTCCTGGTGGTACCGAAGCGAGTTGGGTCGGGTGTCCCGGTAGTACCGGGAGGAGCCGGGTAGGACGTCCTGCAAAGTGCACGGTGTCTGGTGTCCCTGGTGGCACCGGAGGGAGAGCTGGGTCTGGCGTCCTGGTGGTACCGGGAGGTGTCGGTTCGGGTGTCCCGGTATCACCGGAGGCTCAGAGCGGTGGGCGTCCTGTAAAGTGCATGGAGTTGTGTGTCCCGGTGGTACCGGGAGGAGCCGAGTCGGATGTCCCAGTGGTACCGGGGCGAGTCACAGGGGGCATACTGCAAAGCGCACGGTGTCCGGTGTCCCGGCTGGCACCGGGAGGAGATGGGTCGAGTGTCCCGGTAACCAGGAGGAGCTTGGTCTGGTGTCCCGGAGGCACCGGGGGAAGCCGGGATCGCGCATCCCATGTGGCACTGGGGGAAGCCGGGTCGGATATCCCGGTGATAGCGGGAGGAGCTGGGTCGAGTGTCCCGGTGGTACTGGGGAAAACCGGATCAGACGTTCCTAGTGAAGCTGGAGTCAGACATCCCGGTGGCACCGGGGATCGCCATGACTCTCCCCGGTGCCACCGAGAGAGTTGGGATCCCGGTGGAAGGGACCGATCCTGGGTGCTGGGTCTGGCAGTGGCTGCGTTTTGGCAAAGCCAGGCAGCAGGTGCCGCTAGGGAGGTGGGCAACGTGACCCCCCCGGTGTTACCGGCTGCTCTCACCCACCCGCGGCTCAGGGCTCGGCGCCAGTGGCTGCCACCAACCCCTGCGGGCAGCGAGCTCCAGGCCTGGGCACAGGCAGCTGCCTACACTCCTTAACGAGGAATCTCCCATTACCACCCACTACGGGAATCTGTGCCCAGTTCCCCGGGGGGGTTCATGACAGGGGGGACCCCAAATGCCACCAGCGAGGTGACAAAAGGCATTTGGATAAGGGAACAGTGACAGTACCGGGCACTGCCCGCTGCTGCCAGACAAACCCTGCCAGGATTTGCGTGTCGGTGAGAAAAACTGCTGCCAGCAGAGCTGGTGTCCCCCCACTGCCATGTTCCCAGCGTGGCATCGTGTCCCCTGGTTGTATATGAGGGGACAGGAGCCAGCTTAGTGGGACACCATCCCCTCAGAACCCACCATCACCTCAGAACCCACCATCTGAACACTGATCCCCACCAGACAGGCACAAACCCCACCAGGGCATCAGGAATGGGCTGGGGGTCGGTGGCACCCATGGGTGCCAAGGCTGGACCCACGCTGGGTATTTTTAAACCCCGCTCCTCAAGTGGGTATCGACTTTCCGGGCACCGGTGAAAGATGCCCGCACTTGGCCGGGAAAGCCCGGGGGGCCAGCGGATGATCTGGCAGCGGTGCCGTGCCGGGGCTGCGGTGGCCGGGGCCAGGTGCGCTGTGACCTTTAAAGGTCTGTGAGATGAATTACACCATCACCTTGGCATTGGGGTCACTCCTGGCTTGGCTTTCAGCTGGGCTTGGGACTCCTGTTACGTCTTATGTGGGGGCCAGATTGGTGCTGTGGGGTGTTGGGGGGCTGGGGGCGTCCGGGTTCTTCTCCCCCTGGCAATGGGCAGGGTGGGGCTGGTTTGGCTGCATTTGCTTTTCCAAAAGGTTCTGAAATGGGTCAGGGGGTGTTGAAATGGGCCAGGGGGTGTTCGAATGGGTCAGGGGGTGTTCAAATGGGTCAGGGGGTGTTCAGATGGGTCAGGGGGTGTTGAAATGGGTCAGGGGGTGTTCAAATGGGTCAGGGGGTGTTCAGATGGGTCAGGGGGTGTTGAAATGGGTCAGGGGGTGTTCAGATGGGTCAGGGGGTGTTTGAATGGGTCAGGGGGGTGTCAAAGCCCCAAGCCCTGGTTCAGCCCCGGCTTCCCCCGGGCCAGCCCAGGGCTTGGGACTCCACCAGCCACATTCCTCCCTCCTTCCCTTTCGGCCCTTTGCTACGCCAGCGTTTTGGGGAATGTCCTTTGCGCCCATTGGCTGTGGGGTGACATTTCCCAGGGACAGCAGCGACTGTCACCGGGCTGCCAGCAGCTCTGGGGGGGGGGTCCAGGATCTGTGAATCCCCCACGGTTCTCACCCCATCATCTCCACCCTCCCCCCGGGCCGGGTGTGACCGTGGGGTCCCCGTTGACGCCCCGCTCTCCCCGCAGAGATGCCCTGCATCCAGGCGCAGTACGGCGCGGTGGGTGCCAGCCCCTGCGAGCGCTGCCCGGCCGACCTGCTCAACCCGGAGAGCGGCCGTTTCCCCATGGAGGTGGCCGGAGCAGACCTGGTGGCCTCCCCGGCCTTGCCAAGCTTCAGCACCTTCATGGAGGGCTACGCCGGAGAGTTCGACGCCTTCCTCTACCAGTTGCCAACCGGTAACCAACCTACGGCCACCACCACCACCAGCACCTTCAAGCTGGAGGACTTCCAGGTGTACGGCTGCTACCCTGGTGCTTTTGGTGGGCAACCAGACGAGACCCTCTCCTCCAGCGGCTCGGACTGTTACGGCAGCCCCTGCTCCATCCCCTCGCCCGCCACACCGGGCTTCCAGCCGCCCCCGGCGCCAGCCTGGGAGGGATCCTTCGGCACCTACTCACCACCACCAAACTATGAGGGTGGGCGACCCTGGGCTGAGCCGGCCAAGGGCGGTGGCTCGCAGCCCCCCTTCTTCACCTTCAACCCCCCAGCACCCAGCCCTGCTGGATCCCATGGGACCCTGAAGGCACAACCCGTCCCCTCGCCCCGCCTGGACCTGCGGCTGCTGGACACAGACACCTTCACCCTGAGCCAGGGCACCCCGGGGGGCTTCGCCGGGCTCCCCCTGACCCCCACCTCGCCGCTGCTGGAGGGGCCGGCGCTGACCCCCACCAAGACGCGCAGCCCCGGGGTGGGTGAGGGTCGCTGCGCCGTCTGCGGGGACAACGCCTCGTGCCAGCACTACGGCGTGCGCACCTGCGAGGGCTGCAAGGGCTTCTTCAAGGTAAGGGACCCCCCCACACCCCACCACCCCCCCAAACCCACTGCTGGGATATTCCCACAATGCTTTGCAGCAGCGGGAGGATGCTGAGGGTCACCCCCGGGGTGGGGCAGGGTAGGGAGCACGGCCCCGGGAACTCTCCCCACGGACGTGGAGCCGGATGCTGGGCTGGAGCAGGAGGTGGAGGAGGACAGAAGGGCTTTTGTTTGGTGGCTCAGCGCCTCAGGCTGAGCTTGGGCTGCTCCTTCCCCTCCCGCAGCGCACGGTGCAGAAGAACGCCAAGTACATCTGCTTGGCCAACAAGGATTGTCCCGTGGACAAGAGGAGGAGGAATCGCTGCCAGTTTTGCCGTTTCCAGAAGTGCCTGGCCGTTGGCATGGTCAAAGAAGGTATTGGGGGGTCCCACCCTGGGCTTTGGGGGGGTGGGGGGAGGTCCATCCCCATAACTTGGCTGTGCTGAGGACGGGCACACTCATTGCATGTCCCTCACCGCAGTGGTCCGTACTGACAGCCTGAAGGGTCGGCGGGGCCGGTTGCCATCCAAACCCAAACAGCCACCGGACGCGTCCCCCGTCAGCCTCATCACCTCCCTGGTGCGGGCACACATCGACTCTGTCCCCAGTGCCACCAAGCTCGACTACTCCAAGGTAGGGCAGGTGCCACCCCGTGTCCTCCCCGGGGCTGTGCCGGTCGGGTCCTGACCCCATCCCTCGGGTAGTTCCAGGAGTCGGTGCCGTGCCAGTTTGGGAAGGAGGACTCCATGGACGTCCAGCAGTTTTATGACCTCCTCACCGGTTCCATGGACGTCATCCGCAAGTGGGCTGAGAAGATCCAGGGCTTCAGCGAGCTGCCCAAGGAGGACCAGGACCTCCTGCTGGAATCAGCCTTCCTCGAGCTCTTCATCCTGCGCCTGGCGTACCGGTGAGCGCCGGCACGGCGTGGCAGGGAGCGCGGGGTGGTGATGGTGGGTGGAGGTGACGCGTGGATGGAGGTGACGCGTGGATGGAGGTGACACGTGGCTGGAGGTGACACGTGGTTGTACCCACAGCTCTAAGCCAGAGGAAGGGAAACTCATCTTCTGCAACGGGGTGGTTCTCCACCGGCTGCAGTGCGTGCGGGGCTTCGGCGAGTGGATCGACGCCATCCTCGAGTTCTCCCAGAGCCTCCACCGCATGAACGTCGACGTCCCTTCCTTCTCCTGCCTCGCTGCCCTCGTCATCATCACAGGTGAGACCCCTCTGGCCATGTCCCCACCGACCCAGGGTCACCATCCCCACCAGGGTGTGACCATCACCCCGGCCTCACCCCTGCCTCTCTGTGGGTACCACGTCCCCGCAGATCGCCATGGGCTGAAGGAGCCGAAGCGGGTGGAGGAGCTGCAGAACCGCATCGTGAGCTGCCTGAAGGACCACGTGGCGGCGGCGGGGGCCGAGCCCGGTCGCCCCGGTTGCCTCTCCAAGCTGTTGGGCAAATTGCCGGAGCTGCGCAGCCTCTGCACCCAGGGTCTCCAGCGCATCTTCTACCTGAAACTGGAGGACCTGGTGCCACCACCACCCATCGTGGATAAGATCTTCATGGACACACTGCCCTTCTGACCCTTCCTGGAGACACCTGAGACCCCCCTGGGGACACCTGGGACCCCCCTGGGGACACCTGGGACTCCTCCGCAGATGCCTAAATCACTTCTAGGGACACCTGGGACCCCCTGGGGACACCTGGGACCCCCTTGGGGATATCTTGATCACCCATATGGACACCTGGAACCTCCCTGGGGACATCTGGGACCCTCTTGGGGACATCTGGAACCCCCCTGGGACACCTGGAACCCCCCTGGGGAAATCTAGTTCATCCCTAGGGACACCTGGGACCCCCCTGGGGACATCTAGATCACCCCTAGGGACCCCTGGGTCCCTCCTCAGATACCTGGGTCCCCTTGGGAACACTCAGGTCCCCTATGTGCCTTGGTGGCACCGGTCACACAGTGACCCTGGTGCCATTCCCCCCCCGGGGGGACATCGCCAGCGCGAGGCTCCCCCTCTCCCCTGTAAAAACGTCCCCGTTGTAAATAGCGAGCGGCCGGAGCCTGTACAGAGCGGGGAGCGCGGGGGCGGGGAGGGGGCTGCGACCCCCACCCCCAGCCTCGTCCCCCTCCCCTTTAGAGCCTTTTTTTAAATTTTATTTTTTCTTTCATTTTCTCTTTTATTTTTCTTCTTTTTTCCTTTTATCTTTCTTTTCTTTTCTTTTCTTTTCTTTTCTTTTCTTTTCTTTTCTTTTCTTTTCTTTTCTTTTCTTTTCTTTTCTTTTCTTTTCTTTTCTTTTCTTTTCTTTTCTTTTCTTTTCTTTTCTTTTCTTTTCTTTTCTTTTCTTTTCTTTTCTTTTCTTTTCTTTTCTTTTCTTTTCTTTTCTTTTCTTTTCTTTTCTTTTCTTTTCTTTTCTTTTCTTTTCTTTTCTTTTTCCTCTTTATTTTATTTTATTATTTTTTTCTTTTCTATTTTTTCTTTTGTTTTCTTTTATCTTTTCCTTTTTTCTTTTATTTTTGCCTTTTATTTTTTCCCTTTCTCTCCCCCCTTTTGTCCATTTTCTGTACATAAACCTGCCCGTGCACCCCGAGCCGCCGGCAGAGCCGTTCCTCCGTGCGTGCCCCCCCCGCGCCGGTACCGTCTATATTTAATGTACGGGGATCTGGAACCGGGAGGCGGGGAATGGCTGAGTGCCAGGGTTGGGGACAGCCGGGGTTGGGGACAGCCAGGGTTGGGGACAGCCGGAGCCGCACGTTGTCCACGCCGTTGCCCTTGAACCGTCACTCACCACCCCCCCACCAAGGCCCCCCCCCCCCCGGCGACGGCGGCTGCCGTGTCCCCGCACCTGTCGCCCGCCTGATTTATCCTCCCCAAAATAACCGGGAAGCGTGACCGGGTCCCCCCTCCCGTGTCCCCCCTCCCGTGTCCCATCTCCCGTGTTCCCCCCCCCCCGGGTCCCCCCTCCCGTGTCTCCCCTCCTGTGTCCCCCGCTCCTGTCCCCCCCCTTCTCGTGTCCCCCCATCCCGTGTCCCCCCATCTCGTGTCCCCCTTCCTCCTGTGTCCCCCTCCGTCCCGTGTCCCCCATCCCGTATTCCCTCCCCCTCCCCGTGTGTCCCCCCTCTCGTGTCCCCCTATCCCTCCTGTGTACCCCCACATCCCGTGTCCCCCCCTGTCCCGTGTCCCCCCCTCCCCGTGTACCCCCTATCCCGTGTCCCCCATCCTGTGTCTCCCGCTCCTGTCCCCCTTCCCCGTGTCCCCCCATCCCGTGTCCCCCCCTCCCCGTGTCCCCCCTCCCCGTGTCCCCCGCTCTCGTGTCCCCCCTCCCTGTATCCCCCCATCCCGTGTCCCCAGAGCCTCTGGGGGGTGTGTGTGGGGACGGGGGGGGACATAACATTTGGGGTCCCCATCTCAGCTGGGATTTAGGTGACTGGGGTCAGAGTTGGGGGGGCGGGGGGGGGGGGGGCGGTGCGTGCGGGGGACACCCCACCCTGCTGTGGTCCCCAGCTTGTCCCCGTCCTCCTGCTGGGGACAGCCTGGCCCTGGAGCAAATGTTCACGGGGACACCAAGGGCCGGTGCCGAACAAGGGCCACATTGACGCGGGGGGCCGGGGGGGGGCGAACAACAAGGGTCCCTCTGTGTCCCCCCCTGTCCCCCGCACCCCCCCCCCTCTAAGTGCCACCCGCCCCCGCCACGGGGTGACGCACGGCGCGGCCATGGCCGGGGGCTCAGGGGGTGGCGGGGGGGGGGGGGGGCAGGAGAGCCTCGTGCAATGGGGATGGGGGGGGCACAGGGGGAGCTACTGGCTCAACTCGGCACGGCTCGGCACAGCTCGGCTCTGCTCCAGGTGTGGGGCAGGAGGAAGCATGGCATGTTATGGGGCAACTATGGCCGGGCCATGCCATCCCGTGCCATCCCGTGCCATGCCGTGCCGTGCCCTGGGGGAGGAATGGCCATGCCATCCCGTGCCATCCCGTGCCATGCCGTGCCGTGCCCTGGGGGAGGAATGGCCATGCCATGCCATGCCGTGCCATTCCATGCCGTGCCGTGCCACAGCTCGGCAGCTGCCCATCCCAACATCCATCACATCACGGTGCCAACCGCTGTCCCCAAAGCCACCAGGGATGGCAGCTCCCGGCACCCCAAGGCCACTGGCTGGGTCAGAGCGGGGTGGCAGGTCCCTGTCCCCTCCCCACAGCACAGGGCTGGCCTCTGCCCACCTTGTCCCTGTCCCCAGCCCTGTCCCTGTCCCCATCCTGGTGGCAGGGGCTGCTGAGGAGGGACAGGGACAATGGTGCCAGCAGGGCCCGGTAAAAATAGCCCCATGTCCCCGCCAGCCACCCTGGGGCTGCACGGCACAGACACGTGTGTCACAGCGTGGGTGACATGCCACCGCCACAGCCCTCCCTGCTATTTACACCATGACACGTGTCTCCACGGCGGCGTGGGTGGCCTGACACCGAGACCTGACAGGGGACACTGGTGCAGCCGGTGCCCCAAATCCCCATGTCCCCCATGTCCCTGTGTCCCCATGTCCATCTGTCCCCATGTCCCAGTGTCCCTAAGTTTCCATGTCCCTGTGTCCCCGTGTCCCCATGTCCATATGTCCATCCATCCCCATGTCCCCGTGTCCCCCATGTCCCTGTGTCCCCATGTCCCCCGTGTCCCTCTCTCCAGCCTTCCCTGTGCCCCGTGTCCCCTCATCCCTTGTGTCCATATGTCCCCTCTTTCCTTATGTCCCCATGTCCCTCCTGTCTCCCTGTCCCCAGATTGGTGTCCTCCATGTCCCCCTGATGGCCCCTGTCCCCGTGTATCTCCTCATGCTCTCTCCTTGTCCCCCCGTTGGCGTGTCCCCCCGTCCTGGGCCATGGCACCGAGGGGGTCACCGAGAGTCACCGGACTCTCAGCCCCACTGCAGTACCGCCGCGGAGCCTCCAGCCCAGGGGGCGCTGTGGGCTCGGGCGCGCCCCGAGGAACTGAGCCGCTCTGCGCCGCGGGAGGCCCAGCTCTGTGGCTTCCCCTCCCGGAACGAACCAAGCGGAGGAGGGGGGGAAAGGAGGAGAAGAAGGACGCGAATTCCGCTCCTGGGACAGAAGCGAGGTGGGAAGCAGCATCAGTGGGGATAAAGTTAATGTTAACTGGTGTAGATTGCGGGAACACGGCTGCTGCGGCAGCAGGAGCGGCAGTTTTGGTAGATGGTATGTCTCGGCTCCCCCTATGTAAATGGACTGTCCCACTTCCCTCCTCCCTGCGGTCAGATGGTCGGTCCCGGGCGGTGGGTGCGGGCCGGGCCGGGCCGCGGCGGGAGGGGGGACCGGCACCGGTACCGGGGGAGGGCGAGGGGGGCCGGGGCTCTGGGTGAGGGCGGCTGGGGGCCGAGTGGGACCGGGGCTGGCGGGGGCCGGCGGGGGCCGGGAGCTCTCCAGGGGTCGGCGGCGGGGGGAGGGGGGGCCCGGACTGGGCCTACGGGATCCCCGTGAGGTGGGAGGGGGCCACACCGGGACTCCCGGGACTCTGTAGGGTATTGGGGGGCCCAAACCGGGGTCCCTGCGCCTATGCGAGGTGTGGGGGGGATGGTGCTGGGACATGTGGGACCCTGTGGGGTTCAGGGGGGTGTACTGAGACCTCTGCGTCCTTGTGGGGTTGAGGGGAGCCCAGACCGGGACCCCTGGGGGGTATTGGGGGGCCCATACTGGGTGTCTGGGTCTCTGTGGGAT